>JAWNPR010000039.1:27000000-27465000 GCA_035047405.1 Drosophila stalkeri
TGTAGTAAAGCGATATAGTATATAGTAAATTACAAAAGCTAGAGATTTCGAATATTAAATGTATATGATATAAGCGTTTATCATTATTATTTTTTTTTTTCAAGATAGAATATCAATCATTTGATTAGAAAAAATTAAATACGATGCGCAGAATATTAATATTTTTATTGAAATAAAATAAATGATAAATGATAAATGATAAATAAAAATAATAAACTTTCTTAAGAATATATTATTTAATATATAATATATATATTTTTTAATATATTATTTAATATATTTTAAATTGATTTTGATTATTAGCACAGGAAAAATATAATTATATAAAAATTAAATTTTTATACAAATTGTTATTGAAAATATATATGCATTTAAATAATAATGTTTATTTATGTCTCGTATAAATACTCGACTTTTCCATAAATGATACAAAATTTAATTTGTACTCAACAATATTTAATGAAAATGTAAATATTTGATAAAGCACATTTCTATTTTAATATTTTTATATTAAAAATTAATGTAAATATATTGAAATAAAAGTGTTTATATGTATATTCAAAACATAGTTATAAAAGACATTTCCATAAAACATAAAAAAGTTTAATTTGGTTGTTGTTCATCAATGAAAATTTAACTTTTAGTGTAATAAATAATGTACACATTGAATGTAAATTTCCTTAAAATTTTCTTATTTATCTTTTCATTAGACAGAATGTAAATATGTTTATTTCTATCTTTAAAATATCATTTGAAATATTTAATAGACATTTCCTTTGTTTTATATAGTTTTCGAATATTTTATATTTTATATATATCAAGAGGATATGCCAATCGAAATGAAACCTTTTGAATGCAAGAATAAATATATTTTTGAAAATAATCTAAACGTGATACTTCCTACTATACTTCGAACTGAGAAACTTGATTCATTCAACAATTTCTTTTCAGCTCTAACAATTCCATTGAGCACAATAAATTACTCCGCATATATTCAAATCATTAGTCATTTGCTCTGGCTTGCTTGCTTGTATAGCTCGCAAATTATATATTTGTTTTTATTTTTCTTTTTTATTGTAATTTTAACCGATATGCACGTGCCATTGCCATCAATTAGCTAAATCGCGTGCAATTTGAATGCCAACTTTTGACTGAATAAATACATATGTAAATACACAATTTAAAAATCGTAAATTTCTGTGCACACAATTTGAGGTCTCGTAGCGTGTCCTAAGTGCATAATACACTTGAAAAACAAAAGTCATGCCAAAACAAAAAAAAAACTCATGAAAATTTTGGAGAATTTTGTCGGGAAAACGTGAATTTGCACTTGCCCAAATGGAATATGTTTGATAAGCGCATTAAGTGCAATCGATTCGCAAACAAAAACAAAATCTGACTCAGAGGCAAATATGTGAAACTAAAACTTTTAAAAGTCTATTAACTATGCCATCTCAAAAAATACTTTACAACTGTGCATAAAACTGCAATTAAGTCATTAAAAAAATAATAATAATTTATATTTGAGTCGTTGTTGAGCTGGGATACAGTTGACAGATTCCATTGTTGATTGAGCCAGAGCTGACCTAGCTGAGGCTTACTTTAAATAATCAACGCGACTATGCTCCATTTAGTTAATAAAACTTTGCTCACATGGATAAGTATTGTTTATGAATTATAAATGTATTTAAGTATCTGGGTAAAGAGCGCGTATTCACTTAATAGTTTTTATAAAATGAAAACGAGTTTTTAGGGAAATTCGTAAAAATGTAATTGCATATGGGAAAAAAAGCTAAAAAGCGTAAATGATTTAAATGAACTTTTTTTTATTAGTGTCACAGACTTAGTATTAATAGTAAGTATGCGACTTGTAGAGACCCTGTATATAAATTGAGATGTAATTAAAAATTAATAATAATAATAATATTAAAAATAAAATAATAATAATAATAATAATAATAATAATAATAATAATAATAACAATAATAATAATAATAATAATAATAATAATAATAATAATAATAATAATAATATTAATATAAATAATAATAATAATAATAATAATAATAATAATAATAACAATTATAATAATAATAATAATAATAACAATAATAATAATAATGAATATTGAAATATTCCTTAAACATTTATTTATATATTTCATATTGTATAAACAGCTGCATTAACATATTGTATTACTGCTTATTATACATATGACAGCTCAAAATCATAATTTTAACAAATTTTAAATTAAAAAATTTTTATCAATGCTCGATTTCATTAAAATCAAGTTCTTGATCAAGAACCAAAACAAATTTATATATTAGTGTTGTTCGTTTGAAGATCTTTAGCTCTGAATGTATTAAAAAAAAACTACTCAAACCAGTCGCATATATTTTTAATGAGTATCCGACTTGCAGATACCTAGCATATAATAATAAATTATTCTAGCTTTGTTGTTCTAGCTCATGATTTTAAAATTATATTATATTATATTATATATTATAAAATATATTAGATAGATCTATTGATGAAAAATAGACTGATTGAGCATTCTATATTTCTGTTTAATACACATAAGTGTAGAATCATTTATTCATTTATTTATTATTTGTTTGAGATACAAACAACAAACTTCTGCACTATCGACAGAGGCCTTCGGCTTAGTGATAGTAGGGGATAGAATCATAAAATTCTTACATGAGCTATATTGATGAGAATAAATAAATAATAATAAATAAAAAATATAATTAAATAGATTGGAATGATCTGCTATTATTCTATACTGGAAAAGCCAAAAACTGAAGAAAGAGTATTTAACTGAGAGACCAGAAAAGTGGAAAACAGAAGAACGATTATTTAACTGACAGACTACAAGAGCCAAAGATAGAAGAAAGAGTATTTAATTAAGAGACTACAAGAGCTAAAGACATTAAAGCAATCGAGAGTAAAATCAAAGTTTGTTCAAGTCAATACTTGATATGGTTATTAAGCTGACATAATGACTAAATACACTTTGATTTTACTTTTAAAGTCTTCAGCTCTTTTGTAGTCGCTAAGATAAATACTGTAAGAAAGACAACAATACACTTATCTTAGTCTATATTTAAGTTGCTTAAATATTTGCTCACAAATTGCCTCAGTTACTTATTAATTAAAAAATTGGTAAACTTTGAACTTTAGATTTTTTAAAGTGCGCCCATAAAGAATTTGAGAAGCAAAGTCTGTTCTGTTTATTTAATGATTTCTGATTTTTGTTGTTTTGTTTACATTCGTTGCGAGCATTGTTTTTAGTCTCACACCAGAGCGAATTATATCATACAATTTATGACTTCTGCGAACTGATATGGAATCTATATATAAATTATGTCACTCCTTTTCGTTTTAGTCATTCAATAATAAATATTTAACGATTCGATTTATTTACACGCTACGCATTAATCAAAAATTCCAAAACTTTTGATAAATTGCTGTTGGATTTTCCGCGATTTTCCCCATTTTGTAGTTCATTAATTGTTTTAATGGCCCATTTGAGATTTTCAACATCAAAGACGGTTATACGGATGCGAAATTGAATTTGAAATCGCGTGCTGATGCAACTATAGAGAAAATCGATCGATCGATGTGTGAGCCGCAACAAAAGGCAAAATTATCTAATAAATTACGTATAAGAAATTAAAAGCGAAGAGCTGGAAAATGTGGCCTTGGCATGCACCGTGACTGACTGGAAAATTGCGGCACGAAGATATGGGTGGGCTACCGGGGCAGGGTGGGGGGAATAAAGAAGTGGGTAGGTGAGGGTTTGGTGTATCGATAAAATTTATTGCTGAAAGAGACAATGCTTAGCAAATTAGGCCAATTACTGCTAAATAATAAATACTAACAACAACAACAACAACAACAAAAACAGTTAATAAACCAACTGAGCCAAACGGCGGTCCCAACCCGTCGGGCTTACGTGCAATGATTGCCTCAACACTTGCTGGGCCTAAGCAACGCCAGAAGGGGGAAAAGAGAGTGGGCTGCTAGGTTAAGAGAGTGAGAGTGAACGGCATTGAGGCAGCAGAAGAGCGGGTGAGAGTGAGAGCGAGAGAGCGAGAGAGTGAGTGTGTGAGTGGCGTTTGAGTGTCGAGTGTTTGCTCGTTAGCCAGTTGTTTAGTTTACTTGAAATACCCTAACAATAGAAGTAACGCAATTTTCTCATGGAATATATGCAGCTTTTTAGAAGATAAACAGAAATAAATAGAAATTTTGATAAATTTGAATTTATATTTGAAAATATTTTCATATATAGAAAATACTAGAATGTAAATAAGACAGGTTCACTAGATAATACTCTACAGCTTTTGGTTTTATGTTATAATTATTATTTAATTTAATAAAATAAGATTCAGATTAAATTTTTGAAAAATAAAACATAATGATAATAAACTTAACATTTAATTTAATTTTTAATTTTTTGATAACTGAAAAAATTAAATATCTTAAAGGAGCTACAATTTTTTATAATATAAAAATATATTTAAGAAGCTACAATCTCCTATATTATAATAATATATTTTATTTTGGGTTTATTTTAAATGACGCATTTGATTTACAGTGTTTTATACTAAATCTAAATAGGGTGAGTTTTCATATCAATAATGTTTTATTATCTTAAAATATCTTGGAATGTGTTCATTTTGTAGAATATTTAAAAAAAAAAAAGATTCAGTCAATCAATTTTAATTATATTCAAACTAAAGCAGTCAAAATCAATCATTTAGTTTACTTTTTTCTTTAATTTACTTTAATCAAGATTATTTACTAGCCATCATCTAAATTTGATAGAGTATTCATAGTGCGACTTCTCGTGATTAGCTATTTAAACATTATACTAAAATTGCCGCTTGGAAGGTGAGGTTATGCCACAGCGACTAATAAGTTAGCTTTATGTAAAGGTCTCAAAGGAGCATGCTACTAAAAAAAGTCATAAAAATTTCATTAAACTAGAAATTTGGGGGCTCGCACACAAATCATGTCATAATACACATTTCAAGCTAACTTTTTTGTACTCTTTGCTTCCTTAATTATATTTGATGATTTATTTGATATAATTTAAATCATATTTTATATTATATGAATATATTGTTATTGCTGGCATGCGAGCTGAGGAAATCCAATTAAATTTGTTAGCTCCATTTGGAAGAGAGGGTTAAAGGCCTAAAATATAATATATTAAATTATAAATATAAAATTTAATTTAGCTTTAATATATATATCACAGTTTTATTTTTGCTTTTTCTTCCTCTCTCTTTTTCATTCATATTAAATTTTTTTTAACTATTCACCATCTAAGAATTTTTATTTATTTATTATTGCGTGATTATTTATGTATTACGTGTTTATATATTTTTTTGTTGTTATTTTTACTATGCTATTATTTTATTGTATCATTTTTTTATTTAAAAATATACTTTTCCCTATGTACCCAAATTAAATGATGGTATTTATATTTTAAATATTTGAGCTATCAATTATGTAAAATGTTATACAGATTATATTTATTTATGTATTTTCCTTATAAATTGTTTGCATTTGGTTTGTTTTCCTTAATCATTGTATCATATATATATATATATATATCATATATATATATATATATATATATATATATATATTTTACATTATTTTTATTATATTATTATATATCATTTTGGATTAGTTCATTCGCTATTTAATTAATTTCAGTTAATTAATTTTAAATTATTTAATTAAATGATTTTTCAATTTATTATTATTTTAATTGTTTTATTAATTATTTAATTTATAATTAAATTATTTTAATTTTATTATTATTTAATTATTTTTTTTTCAGATCAAAAAGTTTTCAATCATTATTATCCAATTTTTAATTTTTTCAAATTAAATCATTTTCAATTCATTATTATTTCAAGAAAAATTAAAATTTAATAATTTCCAATACAACGAACGACAAACTCCACTAGAAAATCAAAACTCCTCAATGCTCAATGTGTAGCGCACAAAAAAAGTGAAAGTCTTGGCTTAGATTTGATTTGGCAGGCACTCGTCGAAGTTGCAACAGTTGCAATGCCAGCAGGAGTCGGCAGTGGTCAGCAGTGGGGCAGCTCCATTTAATGTAAGCACTTATGTAAGTATGTATGTATGTATGTATGTATGTATGCATGTCTATGCGTGTGTACGTATGTATAAAGGGTAGAAGCGAGTGACGAATATACAATTGTCGTTGATAAGACGAGCAGAATTGCTCATACATTTGGCGTCTGATTAACGGGTCGTTCACTTGTTTCCGTTCAAAAACACAACCAAACAAACAATCTAACGCAAAAAACGAAACAAACGAAGAAGCGCAAGCACAAAGAAATGTAAACAAATGACAATGAAGTTTGATGGATTTCGGATGTGGAAGTGTTGCGAATGCTGAACGCATAAGTATGGAGTTATGGAGTTATGGAGTTATGGAGAATGAAGATTTAGGCTTACGTATGCTTCCATGCGTGCTCTTGCTTGCTATTATGGTCGCTTGTAATGGATGAAAGTTCTCAGCTGTCGTCAGCCGCGACGTCGTTAAGCTTAGTTTTATGTGCCGCCGCTTACCTATGCCGTTATGCGGCTCGAAGTCTCCGTCGATATCCTCCGAGTCTGACGACTGTGGACCGATCACAAAGTAGATCAGAAAGCAGACTGGCAACAGGAGCAGCAAAATAAATAAAAAACGCTTCAAGCCCGAGTTAACGGTCCGAGCGTAACGTGACGTCGCCATGCCGCCAGCCAACGTTGGCAATTCGTCAGCTAACTGTGGATGATAGCGTATCCGTCCGTTTGACTGTGATTGCACGTCCGTTACGTTTGTCCAGCGCTCGAGCCGCTCTGCGTCGAGTTGGTCCACGAGATTCTCGACGTCGTCGTCGTCGTCGTTGTCGTCGTCGTTGCAGTCGTTGTGGTTGAGCTTCAGTGGTTGATAGTGGGCACTTGGCATTGTGGTGCAGCTGCTGCTCTAAACCGGCGCAGAGCAGCTGTCGCAGCAGCTTCCAATGGGTGGCGATGGTAATGGTGGTGGTGGTGGCAACTGCAACTGCGGCAGCTGATGAAAGAGCAGGCACAGATGACGACAGCGCCGGGCTGTGTTTGCCATTGGTGAACCTAAACTTTCGTTTGTTATTTTGGGTTTTTTGCTTTTTTATTTCTTTTGATTTTTTCGGCACTGATTTTGTAACTTTTATCTGCCGAGCTATCTATGTGTATGTACATATATGCAATTATACAATTTGTTCATTGCTGCGCGCTGTACATGGCGTCTTTTTATGTTAATCTTAAATAATTTATATAGAAAGAATATATATATTCTTTATTATTGGCCAGTTGTCGCAAAGGTCTCTTGATATACAAATATATATATATATATATATATATTTTTGTATATATGCAAAAAATAAATCACATAAGCTCACACAATGCGAACGCACAAAGACACAAACACACGCGACTGAGAAGAGAATGCCGCATGCTTTTTTAGGTGCTCACCGACGGCAACAACAGCAAAGACAACAACAGACAATAACAGCAACAACACAAACAACGACTGCTGAAAAAGTGTTGTTTAATATTAATTCTATTATTTATTTCAAATGACTATTCGCACTCGCCAAATTTGTTGTTGTCTCGATGAGTTTGACAGCAACACTGACACAGACGATGGCAGCCAGAGCCTACTTTTGTCTCATCAAGCGCACTCTGCTCTCTCCCTCTCACACACACACACACACACTCTCTCTCTTTGTGTCTATAGCATACGCTCTCTACCATTGGTCAACACTCTCTCTCTCCAGCTGCTGTCGCACAGGGTTGCTTTCTTTTGTACTATTTGGCAACGGTTGTTGTCTTTGCTAACACAAACTTATGTCAGTTTAGTAGTAAATTTAAAGATAATTGGCGCGTATTTCAAATTGATTTTACTACTATTTATACGTATTACAAAAACGTATCGAAATGTTGAGTAAATTATTTCAAATCAGTTTTTGAGAGACTTTTATAAACACACAAATTTGATAAAGCAACTAAAACACTACGAAATATAATTAATATTTAGTAAACGTTTAATTATTTATTTATTTTAATTTTAAATATATTGCATTTGTTTTGTATTTCCTATATACAAGTGTAGATCAGCGTGTGGCTGCGTGTGTATTTGTGAAGCTTATTGTAATAGTTGAGATTTTTTAAAAATCGTAAAATGTTCAATAGAATATGTAGATCATATGCTGAAACTTTCAATACATTCCATCAAATACTTTCGTATTTATTAAACAAAATAAAGCTATTAAAATAGCAATGCAAGTGCAAGGAACGTTGAACAACGCAAAGCAATTTTCTATGCGTGTGCACATATACAGAATTGTCTTTGAATTGTGTTTAGCATTGTCTTTGAATTGTAATTTGTATTTTCAGCCTCTGCTTTAATTTTTCTGTTTCGTATATGACGCCTAGCAGTGAATTTCATTCATTTTCGCTATTATGAGTTTAAGATGTGCTGTGGTTAATGTTAGATGTTAGATCAGCGCGAGTTCTACTCCCGCCGATGATATGTGTTATGCCCATTGAAAAATTCTAAGTCCATAATAATTTTTACTTTTTTTTTTATATAGATATACATAGATACTAATTCAGATACGAGCAGTCTCGACTACAGCTTTCTTATTTGTTATACCCTAAACCCATTGAAAATGGGAATTCAGGGTATATTGTTTTTGTGAAAATGTATGTAACATGCGAAAGGAGACGTCGCAGACCCCATAAAGTATATATATTCTTGATCAGTACAAAAAAATAAGTTGATATAGCCCCTGTCCGTCTGTCCATCCGTCCGTCCGTCCGTCTGTCCGTCCGTCCGTATGAACGTCGAAATTTCGGAAACTACAAAATCTAGAGAGCTGAAATTTTACATGAATACTCGTATCTTAGTTACGAAGTACAAGTTTATTTAGTTTTTTTTGATAACTCATCCCATTTCTTAATTATTGATAAAAAATCGAAAATTCGTTTACCTTTTTTACGTTTTTCGAGCATAACTTCTAGACCGTTTTAGATATAGAAATAGATATTATGGATACGCAGTTTTCGTAATTATATAATAATATAATATATAAGTTGAATCTGAAACTAAAAGTCTCATGCCCATACCAATTTAGTAAGGTTTTCCTCTAACCTTAACTTAAAGCGAAATGATGAAATATATTCTATATGAATCGATTTTTTAAAAATTAGGCTACTTTTATCTAACAGTCTCGCAGATCTTTACTACACCAAATATTTAAATAGTTTCATATTTAACAAGTAAGAAAGCTCTAGTCGAGACTGCTCGACTACGAGATACCCTGAGTCCTTCAAAAATGATACTCTTCTTTACGCACGTATAAGCGCGCTTTGGGCACTTATAACTCAATTTCTAGATGGACTATCGTCATAAAACTTTCAAAATATAATAATATCACTAAAATGTGCCTATTTGCCAAATTGCAAGTCTCTAGTATTTGAATTACGTTTTTTTTCCACATTTGGAGGGGATGGGGGCGAATTTGGGTATCCAAAATCTAACAAAAACCGAAATTGTATTAAATTAATGTCTATATATATCCAGAAGACTTGGAGTCTCCAGCTCTAAAGATGAACGAACTATATCAACTTTTCTCGTCACCCTGATCAAGAATATATATACTTTGTGGGGTCTGCCTCGCCTCCTTTTGCCTGTTACATACTTTTAACAAAACCTTTTTAACCCTGATTTCCCATTTTCAATGGGCTCAGGGTATAAAAATCACAATTTTTATATCAGAAAGCCTTGCTAAATCTTAAGTCTGATGCTTGCATATATTCATAACATTTTGTTGTCAGCATGAATAGAAATCTGTAAATACTTTGAATACTTTGAGAAAACGATAAATAGTATAATTTATGTAAATGTTAAATAAGATAAAAATTGTTGAATTTCTGGAATTAAAATTTGGGATATGATAATATTGACTACAGTATTTCTGTGTGATTGACAGCTGAAAACCTACTAAACTTTATAATATTTAAAAAACTAACTATTTAAATCTGAATCTTGTAACGTCTTTATAAATTTAACTATTTATTGTGTTATTTCTATTAAAGTGCTTTAAAATATAAATAGGAAAATTGTATGCTACAATAAGTCTTCTGTATTGAGCGTCAATAAATTTTTATCTGATAAGAATTCTCCACTTTCTTCTTAAAAATCCTAACGCTAGGAAATGTAAGTTTTTAATTTATGTTTGTTTGTTTTGCTAAAAATAAAAAATAAAATATAAAGCTGCTATAGAATATATATAAAATATTGAATATTATTTAAAATAGTTGTAGTTGCTGAGGAAAATTTGAGAAACCTAGCCCTTGATTGAAATTTGTACATACCTTTTAATAATAATTTAAGTCTTAACCACATGGAACTTTCTACACTAAGCGAATTAAAGTTTAAATTGTTTAAAATACATTTCTTGAAGAACTCTATTCTATTCATATGAAAAATGGCAAAGCCTAAAAAGAATATAAATTAATTAGAATCAAAGAGTTCACAATCAAAGAGTTAAGTCTATATTAAAGTATATATTCTACATGAATAAGTGCATATATACTTGTATGTATATATGTATGTGTGTTTATAATATCTCCAACTGTAAGCTAATCAGTTTGCATGTAATAAGAATTTCTTATCAGAAATGACTTTTCAATTTTCAATGTGCACAGACCTTATAAACTGTCTGCCTTGACTATCTTATCTTATCTAGAATAGTTGAACCTTACCTAGTAACTGAAAGTTGCGCCAAGTTTCGCTTTCTTTGACAATGACACATTGACAATATATATATATAGAGTATATATATATATATAATTTTATTTTTTTTTTTATTATTTATTATTTAAATAAGGAAATTGAAAATTTGTTTTAAAATTGATTTATTTGTTTTGCTTTTTCTGTTTGCTGTTTCTTGTGAACTGTTTTACAATGCAATTGCGTTACAAAAACGAACCCGTCTTAATTAGTTTAGTTAATTAAAGCAATTAATTTTTACATTTTTTTTCTTGTTTTATATTACATTTAAAGCCACTTTATCATTTGATTTGTTGCAGAGTGTTGAACACGCTCAAAGTACAAAATAATAAGTGAATACATTTAATCTGAGCAAATCAAAGTGCTGGAATTAATTCGATTAAGTGTGTGTGTGTGTGTGTGTGTGTGTGAGTGTGCTGCAAACGTAGCAAACTTATGGAATACATAATTAACTAAATGGTATTAAGAGAACTAAGCGAATTGTCTTTTCCGACTGCTGCTGCTGTTGCTCTTGACGACAATCCATTTTGACAAAGAAACAAAAAGATCCAGCAGAAGAAGAGGCATTGAGGTTTAACTTCTATTGCAATTCGCTCTTAGATGTGCTTCTCAATGGTCGCGGTCAATCGGGTGACATTGGCGCCAGCGAACTCCTCCAGCTTGACGGAGTTCTTGATGAACAGAAACGTGGGCATGCTGGAAACGTTGTATTCCATGGCAATGTCTTCGCACTCATCGACATCAACCTGGCAAATAGAATTGGCAAGAATTAATCAAATATCAATTATTATTAGAATTGCACAAACTTTACCTTGATTACAACAATCTTTTCGGAAAACTGTTGCGCCAGCTCCTCCAACTTGGGCGCAATCATCTTGCAGGGTCCACACCAGGTGGCAAAGAAGTCTACAACGACCAACTTATCGCCCGCATTTGTCAGCTGTGTCTTGAAGTCGTTCTGTGAATAACAAATAAATAAAAAAATTAAGATATATTTTATAGATAGTCATTGAATTTAGTATTCCTTAATCGAGCTAATTACATTAATGTTTTTATGCAAATATTAATATGTAGATATCAAATTATGATAGAACGATAAATTTAATTACTAAATTTGCAGGAGTGAAAGCCGAGGTCGTGGAGAAGGGCCTTCAAAGAAAGGGTTTTCTCATTATTTTGTTTAGACTAAAGGGTATTAGTTTTAGATTTTTATCAGGTATTAGCATTCCTTTATGAATTACTTTATAAGACTTAAGAACTTTCGATCTAAGGAAAAATAAACTCCTTCCATGTAAAATAACATAATTAATAATTTAATTTATTTGAAAATATCTGTGAAGATTTAGTATGAATAATTTTTAAAATTATTGCTTGAAACTTAAATAAAAATTAGTAAATGCCATTTGTTTTATATTATTTTTCTATATTTTGAAGAATTTTTAGATATTTTTTTTACCATAAATACAATACTGTGTGTGATTTTTTACAGGGTATTGCAAAAGCCATATAAGAAGTAATTTTGCTAGAAAACACAGGTTTATAATTAAAACGTATAAACTTTTGCAAAATGGATTATCATGTCGCGATAGCGAGTAACATTAACTTCTTGCATGATTTTTCGGACACTCTGTATAAGACCTAACTATAGCATATAATGCAAAAATAAAAAAAAAAAAAATATTCTCTTACATCTTATTATTTATAGAATATTATATATTGAAGGAAAAAAAATATAAATAAATCAGAAATGCAATCGAATTTAATATAACAAGATAAATTAAGAATTGTAACCGATTTTTTTGATAACATCGTTAAAAATTGTATCTTATAGTTAGACAAAAATATCCTACATAATATAAAATATATCTTCATAGGATTGATTCATAAATTTATTGAAAAAAATTGTCTGCTCTGAAAAGTTGTCTTTACATTATGGAATATATCACAGCAACTTTGAGCTTTACTAGGTTAATATATCGTATCTTATCGTATTAATGCACCCATAGAAATAATCAAGTCCCTTTAAAATGCAAGATCATATACTATATGAATTGAGCTTTATAAGTCCTTTATCGTGTTATATGCACATGTATATTGCTTAAGATATCTCAGCTATAATAAAATGCGCCTAACAATGAGCTATAGGTAAAAAATTGTTTCTTATCGGTCTACTATATAACTTATAGTGGAAAGAGAACTATTAATCGTTTGGTAACACTTTAAAATCCTACATATATATTCTCAAGTTGTTAGGCTGTATTATTCTTATGGCGGCAATTTCTTATACCCCTATTACAGTCACTATCAGATTGATATATCTGCAAGCAGTTCAACTGTACTTTCTTTTAGTTTTACGAAACTTTTTTAGAGTAGTGCACAATCCGATTATATTTATATTTTACTATATGTGTTTTATAGGCATATATATATTGTGCATATTTGTAATTTGTGTTGCTTATCAACATTTGGTTTTTGTTAGCTACTGTAGCACGTTGCGTGTTATCAGTGCGTGCTCTAACAAGTGTGATAAGCCGGTTTAGTAACCCCGTTTAGTGTATCAAATAAGGAATGCTTTTACATAAATAAAAATATATACTTGTATACACAGATATGTATTCATGTGTGTGCTTATGTCGCTCACATTATATACACTTCAATTTTTATCTATTTCCATCATTTTTTTTTTTTTTTTTTGCATTTAAATATTTGTGTTTGGCCTTTTTGTTTATATTTGCTCGGCCAGTGAAGCGTTTCACCCTTTTCTTCGCTCAAACCACGTGGATAGCGAGCAATTTGCTTAATTGCTTAATCATCGACAACGTGTCAAGTGTGAGTGCGAGTAGAAGAGCCATAACTTAACTTCTGACCTGAATCGAACTAGAATGTGTTTGCATACACACACACAGATATTCGTGCAGACATGCTTAAAGCTATTTCGCTATATTTTCTATATTTCGAATTGAATTCCAAAATGTTTTTATACGTCTTGAACGTGTCTGTATTAAATTCACATAAAATTCTTATTCAATACATTTTTTCATATTTTTCAAAGCAAATCTGAATGAAAGCCATATGCACTTATATTTAATTAACATTTCCATAAATATTGAATAACATTTATTTTTCTATAAATATTTCATAATTTTTTTTTTTTATAAATTTGAATAAAATTTTGTTTGGAATTTTTTTTATTTTCAATTCAATTGTTGAAATTTTGAATAAATATTTTTGAATTGCATTTCACAAAATTGTTGAATGAGCTATATATATATAAATTCTGAAACGTTGATTGACCTAATTTTGTAGAAGTATATACATACATATACATATATACATATATTTGATTGCCTTTAATCTGAACAAAAATCTAAAGTATTTCAGTGAAATTGCTTTTAAAAATGTATTAAAAAATTTTAAAATGTATATTATTTGGATTAAATTGATTAATTATTGATTATCAAATTGATTTAATGCTTATTTAATTTAAAATTTTCTTTGCATTTAAAATTGCACTTTAAACTAATTTTCTTCACATAAATAAATTTCTTGCTATTCCACTTAATCGAAATAAAAATTCTTTTCAATAATCAAAAGTGTTCAAAATACACAAAATTTTCAATGAAAATTGTTTACAAATATCGGGTTGAAAAATTGAAAGTTGAAAATACTGAAAAATATGTTAATATATAAATATACATATATATTTCGTTATATTTATAACTAATAATTATATATCAATTGAAAACACACAAAAATTTCTATACAAATTGTTTACAAATTTAAGTTTTTGACCTTTTGATAAATTGAAAACACAAAAACTGAAGAATAAGAAATATATAAATATAGATAATTATTATTATTATTATAAATATGTATATAAATATAGATATAAAAAAATGTATATATATATATATAAATATGAAAAATAAAAAGTCCAAAAACTTAACAATATGAAATATAAAAATATTTGTATACAAATATTTTTAGATATATATACAACTATTTATTGTAAATCAATTAAAAAATACCAACATTTCTATGAAAAATATTTACAAATTTTGGTTTTTAAATTATATTATAAATTGAAAAATCAAAATTTCAAAAAAACTATAAAGTATGTATTTAAAAATATTTTTAGATATATTTATAACTAATAATTTCATATCAATATACATATACATATATGGATTAAATCAGAACATTCATTCAAAACATGTCTTGTATTGAAATTCATAAGCCAAACATTCAATTAGCTATTCCTTTGTACTTCTATATTCATAACGAATCAATATCAAAAACAATTGACATGTAAGTGGGCGTGTACTGTACCGTATTGTGGGCGTTTATTAACTAGCTGTACTTTCACCTAAACATTCGCCTTGATTAGTTAGTCTTGGTCCTAGTCACGCCCCGGTTACGTTCTGCTGAATGACCTTTTATTAATTGCAGTCATTATCAGCACGATATTTTTTTATGTTCTTAGTTGAATGATTCATTCATTGTGTGTTTGAGTTGAGCCTCGAATTCTACTACTTTCAACTGTCTACAGTTAACGCCAGAAATGATGTACCTTAACAGTTAATATACATTTTATTATTTTAATTAGTCTCACAAAAGGAAACTAATACGTAAAGCAAACTCGAAAAGCAAAGTGGTCAACGAAAATCATTTAACTATATATATAAACATAAATAAATTTAAATTGTTTTTGAATTTTAATGTATTTTTGTTGAATGGAATTTGGCTACAATTCCGAGCTGCCTACGCACTATCTAAAGTCAAGCTTTGAGACATGCGAATGATTCATTTTATCTCATCTGATTGAAGATTTTACTCACGGCATCTGCGGGAATTATCAATGAGTAATAAATTGTGGGCTCAATTACACATTCAGGCATATTTATAAATTTCGTCATCATAGTTGTGGTAGTTGAAGTATTAAAAAAGTTAAAGACTAATCGAATAGAATTTCTGATTAATATTCTCTTAAAGGCACATATGAATCAGGATGTTCAAAACATAATAAATATGATTTCACATTTGTATGCCCTTGAAATTGAATTGTGAATGTTTCCAGAAAGGATTATGAATAGTTGCAAATATTTAAAAAAATAAATTAATCATGTTTTTATATTTTCTATAACCATACAAATATTCACATTATTTTTTTTAATTTTTGTAATATACAAGAACATTTTCTAGATTGAGAAAAGATTAAAAAAAGAAAATAAAATCTGAATATTGCAAAATTTTTTTCAAATTTTAAATTATAAATTAATACTTTATCATTTTAAATAATAACTGAAAAAATTAAATAAAATAAAGAAACGAATTAAAATCATAAAAAATATGTATTTAAATATTTCAAATATATCACAAAAATATATATATATATATATATATATGAAAATCAATAAATACTGCTAAATATATTGCAAAACTCATTTTTCTTATTAATCTTATAATTTACTAATTTTTAAATTGTAAACAGGTTGTCACGTTTGTTTAGGTCATAAATATTTATTGCAAACATGAGATAATGGGTTTTGTTGTTTTTGTAGTAATATATATGGGATATGCAATGGGTAAATTATTGCAACAGCTGGGTCAATATTTTGTTTACTAGAACTTCGGATTATGAAATCGATGAGATGAGAGAACTAATTAGCAAAATTTGACATTTACTTATCCTATCGTTTATCTAATCTTATTCAAATTCTACTAATTTAACAACAGAAACCGGATACACACATTCTTAACTGTTGGCAGATAAAAAGAGATTTAACTTTTGCGAATCTTGGCAACGTTTTATGACTGTTGCTTAAATGAAATACAAATTTCTTAAATAAATTATTATTATTTATATATATATATATATGTATTATTTTTTTTTTTTAATACTTAAACATAAGGCACTTGTTTTTTCTTTTCAATTTCACCATTTGTTTTCACATTTTTGTTTATAATTTTTCTGTCATTCCTTCATACCGTTTTTATTTCAACAATTCTTAACCACAATAAGAGATATATATAAAATATCTTTATTTTTATATGTATGTATATTTGGGCAAATGCTATTTAAAAGCTTTCAACCATATGTATATAGTATATGCAAAAACATGATTATTTCATTTAATGATCTAATAAGAACTTGACATTGTGACGTCATAAGCAAATTGGGAAAAATCTTAGTTTTTTTTTATTGCGTGCTTATAAATAATTAATAATAAACGCAGTTGACGCAAAAGAATTTGTTTAGTTAGCACGATTGAAACCGGTTTTATATTATTTTTTATTCTTTTATTTTTTTTTCTGGCTGTCCCGCCAAAAGCGATTAAAGGGTAGCACAAGGGCCAGTACACCCTGTGTCCCACAGCTACAGCAAAAGCAAATGGCAAATAATTAGTTTTTTCACCATTTTTTTTTTTTTTTTACTGATAAATGAAATGCAAACTCATTGTGATGAAAATGAGGTTTGCCTAATAAATAGATGAAAGTTAGCATTGCAATGCATATATATTTAAATACAATACACATATATATATTTTACTTATATAAATTTATATATTTATTGTGCTTTTGTTGTTGCTTTACAATTCTAGCATAGACAGACATAAAAAAAAATTAAATTTGCCACTTTCTATGGCGACGCGTTGGCTTTCAATGAAGAGATGATATCATTGTCATATACAGGTTTTCTCTATATATACATACATATCTACATAGATATATTTGTTGTTTGTGTGGAGAGCGTATGGCAATTGGGGCAAACTATCGAAATGCGAATGGGGAGAGACGAGACGAAAGGGAAATATATATATATATATATATATATATATATATATATATATATATATTTTTTTTTTTTTTTTTTTTTTTTGCACATTACTTAACCTAATGAGTGAATGCAATTATAATAATTAGAATACTCACCGTGCTTGTCACTGTGTACACCATTTTGTAAATAGTTTTGGTTGCTTTTGTTGTTGCTGGGTTGGTTGGGTTAGCTGTAAGAAGAACAACCGGTAAAGCTGTCTGAAATTTTCTTAATTGTTGAATAGCCGAACTCGGAGCACACGCAACCAACTCGTGGGGATATAATCAAGCGAATGCTAATGCTAATGCATCTGCTTTCATATATGAGTGGTGGAATCTTACTAAAGAGCGGTCGAGCTCGTGAGAGAGCGTTGCGAATCGGTGTGAGCTGGCAGGGCTGTTGAGTTATGTGGTGTGCCGCAGAGGTCACATAATTATCACATTCTTTTCATATTGTTATATGTTGGGACAAAAACAATAAATAAAAAAAAATTATTTAATTTAATATAAATTGAAAGTTAATATTTAAAATCTCATTAAATATTTATATAACATAATTAGAAAAATATACAACTCTGTAATGCAGACGGCTTGCTCTTACCAGCTGTGCTCTGTCTAGACAATGTTTATATATGTAATCGCCAGATGGCGCAAGTGTGCATTTGAGGCGTTAGGTCTTTAGGTGCCCAGCGCCATGCTGTTTTGTTTATTTAAATTGATTTATTCTGAAATGTATAAAGTTGTGGCTCTAAATTAAATTTATAAAACGAAAATACATAATACAAAATAAAAATAATAATCTATTCAAATGTTTAATATAAAGATCGCAAAATGCAAAATGATGCTGCTATCGGCCATTTGCAAAAGTGTTCATGAGCGCTAGATGGCGCTTGCCTGCAAGCATTAGGCGTTAGATCTTTGTTATTTAAAAAAAATTTAGTTATTTAATAAATATATTATATAAATATAATTATGTTTATGTTTAAAATTATAATAGTTATAATAAAAAACTATTAAAATAATAAAATAAATATTTATATAATATATACATCGTTTGGTTTTTATACTCATTGAATATAATAAATGGGGGTATATTTGTTCTCTTAAAATGTATAAAAGAGGCAGATGGAGGCGTGGCAGAACTATATTATAAAGTATATTTATTATTGATCATGTTATCAACAAATCCATAACAAATCTATTTTTGTTCATGTCATCGATCGAAATTTAAATTTAAAATTTATATTTCGGACGTCATTCGAGGTAGAGTCTCCAAATTTTGCATTCACTTTTATATGTATATGCATAATAATAATTTGTATTTTTATTATATTTTGGATGCCTAAACAAAATTTTTAAAAATTCAACATTTAGGGAATCTCATTGTCGATCAGCTCAACTAGATTTTTCTTGCTATATGAAAATGTAAAATTGTTCATTGATTTAAACGATATTTTTCATAAATCCAATTTTATATATAGCTTACCATTTAGCATGTCCTAATTTATTGACCAGACGCACTTACAAATCAACATTTCTTAATAATTTATTTTTGCCAAAATAAGAAAACAACTACACAATACTATTTATATTTTTGCTTAGTTTAAATGTTATATATATATATCTCGATTTCAAATCTGATGCTTACGAACTATGAGTAATGCGGCGTTGTTTTTTTTTTAAGTACTTATCAATGGGCCACATGGGCGGCTGCTTGTGGGGGGGCGTGTTGCGGCGAGTGATGCAAATGATGATGATGATGATGATGATAGGTGAGCGTCGGTGCAGCTGGCGCCACAGCTGACGCGGCGGCAGCAACAGCGGCAGCTGCTGCAGCAGCAGAGCTGCCGCCCGAGGCAGCAAATCCATTGGCTGCTACCGCCATCTGTTGCTCATAGTTGGCATAATGATCGTAATAGCTGCCATAGCTGCCATGCTCCAGACTCGAATTCATACCGCTGCCGCTGCCGCTGCCAGTGCTAATGGCGCCACCTGACGGCGTGGTGCCCGTATCGAAATAGCTGACGCCGCTGTAGCTATTAGCGCTCTCATAGTAATGAGCGTGTCCGCCGGAAATGTTGCCGTAATGTTGTTGCTGCTGCTGTTGGTGCTGCTGCTGCTGCTGTTGCTGTTGCTGCTGTTGCAGCTCGTAGTCGGATTTGGTTGACTCACGCTGGTAGTAATAGTCGTAGTTATCCTCCGCATAGCTCGCCAACGGCTGCGTCTCCACAGTCGCATTGTACTTGATGGCGGTAGGCGTCGCTTCGCTCTTGCAGCCCAGCTCCAAGTGCTTAATCTGCGAATAGTTTATGAACTCCGGTTCCGGTGTCGCCAGCTGTGGACTCGACTCGTATGCCAGCTGGCAGCTGCCGTTGCTCAATGCGTTGCTAGCGAAGCCAGCAACCGGATTGGACTGATGATGATGATTGGCCGGCTGATAGGCCAGCTCCGAGATGCATGTGTAGGGCAGACTGGGCGACTTACTGGGCGCAGCAGTTGCAGCCGTGGGCGTGGCATGGTATATGGGATAATTGTAAGTGATGTGCTGATGATTCACCGTAAACACATTTGCCGAAGCTTCACAGTTGGTGGGTTCACTGCCGACATTGGTCAGCGGCCAGGAGTTGCTCATATAGTTGGAGGATTGACTCAGCTGATGGGCGCGCGTGCTCTCCTCCAAATAGCTGCAGGTGCACTGGCTATACGTGGTGCACTTGCCACAGGCTAAAGATGAGAATGAGGATACGGAGATGAGCAGGAGAAGAGAGAGATCGATAGACTCTAATTGACTCACCATTGAATTGATAGATCTCCAGAGCTGAATGGCTCAGCGGCTGACTAACGGCGGAACGCTTGAGCACTTTGCTCATGAGATTCTGTTGCTGCTTGAAAAGGATTTGAATGAGTCCTGGGGGGCTAAAGCAATTTCTGGGAATTCCAACTCACCTTCACCTGCTTGACCAGGCCCGCTATGACCGACTTCTTGGGCACGCTGCTTGCCCTAGTGCCCGTTAGACTGGAGCTGGTCTTGCCCCCTGTCAGGGCAACCCGTCCAAAGGCTCGTTTCGACACACTCGAGTTCTTGGGATCGGGTCGCAGATGATCGTGCACGCCCTTGGCCTGAAAGAAGATGGCATTGCCGGAATGCCGCCAGAAATGTGTCACCGGATAGCCGCAGTGGCCGCGACAAGGCTTTATCTCCAGCCGACCGCCACGGCAGCTCTTGTTCGGACACGCCTTGCCCTCCTGCTTGCGTCGCGCCTTATCGCAAATGGCCGGCCGTAGATTAATCTTGCTGCCGTTGGGCAGCGTGCAGTGCTGCGAGCAGACGAGCACGCCCAGGCAGCTCTTCTTCAAGATGTTCACATTGTGATTGTTGGTATTGCGCATGGCCCAGCCGGAGATGTGCTTCTTGGCCTCCTCATTGTGCACCGAATAGACCAGCCGGACATGACCGTCGCTCCATTCGCTGAACTCGTCGAACTCCATGTCGGCCACCTGTGGCACGATCGCATCATTGATGTCCCAATCTCGTTTGCTTTTGCTAACATTGTTGTTGTTGCTATTGCTGCTATTGTTGTTGCTGTTGTTGTTGTTGTTGTTGTGCATCGACATCCCGCTGGATGCTGCCTGCAAGTGGTTCTGTTGACTCGTTTGGTGGTGCTGCTGCTGGTGGTGGTGGTGGTGCTGCTGCTGCTGCTGCTGCTGTAGCTGTAGCTGTGGATGCGCATGCGTCTCTGATTGTGAGAGTTGTTGATAGTGCGCCTTGAAAGTGTAGCCATTTCTGCAAGAGATTCAACATGAGTTCAATACAAGTTAATCTTCGAGATTTTCAGATTCCCAATTCAGATAAGATAAGAAGAGTGTAAGAAGTTAGATATTAATATATATATATATATAGCTGATAATTGACAAAGACCGATTAGCTTTATCTTTGGAATTCGAGAATTAGCTCTAGCTAAGATTTAGTTCTGGGAAACAAAATTTTTAGTCTATCTAAAGAATTAAGTTTCCAATTCAATTTTTGTATATCACAAATTTTGATTGTAAATGAAAATATAAAATAATTAAAAATTAAAAAAAAAATGGCTCATTATGCATACGATTATATATTTTAGGCTATGATTGGTATCAACCTATATATATACGATATATATATACGATATATTTCATCAATATTTGTTGCATGGTTCCTAAGAAAAAGATACTTATTTATTCAATAGATAATTATTTAATTACTTTTATAAATCATTAGTTATTATCTACTTTTATAAATTATTAATTTTTATTAAAAGTAATTAAATAATTATCAATAGAATAAATAATTTCCTCTTCAAATAATGACTCCATATAACTAATTATATAAATGTACTGTATTTGAATTCAATATTTTTATAAGAAATTGCTTATATTTCATATTGATAATATTTTAAGGTTTATATATTGATAACAGATGTATGTATGATGTATGAATATAATATATGAATTGGAAACATTGTTAGTTTTAATTCGACAAAAAATAAAAACTTTAAATATTTTTTGTTATCAACCTTTAATATAAATCAAAGCTAAAAAACAATTAAAGCTCAAATTAAAAACTAAAGAATTGCCGAAAAGAGAACAAAATATTTACACAAAAATTTCATTTCAAAAATTCCATAAACTGCATTTCTAATTAATTTGTTAATTATATACATATATATAATATTCTTATTTATGCTAAAAAATTCGAGTATTTTGTATTGTCAAAATAATAACGCCAACCACTGTACATTGAAATTATAAACAAATTTTCTTTATATATATTTTAAATGTAATATATTAATACATTATATTCTACTTGTATAATATTCATATATTTTGTTGTTGTAAACTTGTCAACGATTACACTGATGGCTACCTTGATATAACATATTTTATTCATAGTTATTCAATAGAATTACATTCCATAAAGAATTTGTAAGCACAAAACATTTATAAGAGCGAAAGATTAGAGACGGTTTGATTTCTACTTTTGGCAACGGAGAAATAACAGTATTATCAACTCTAGCTAATTTAAATAAATAAATGACAACGTTTCTATTATGTCACTCTTCCGGCTTAAGAGTATTGAAATTTGAGTATCCATGGCGTGAATCATAGAAAGGTCAGTAATCAATATTTGTTATAAATAAATATTAATAATTAATTTAAAAATATTATTAACTGATATATATAATATTATTTTACATTTAAGGAATTTAATGAAAAAAATTAATTTTTTAATAAATATATTATTTTCATGTAATATAATTTATTTAATTATTTTATTTTATTTATTATTTTTAATTTGAAAAAATATTTATCCAAAATATAATATAACAATTGACTTTAAAATATACTATACATTAAAAATTTTTTTAATAATAATAATAATAAAATTAAATTAGCTAAACAAAATAATAAAAACAATATCCAAATAAAAATAAATACTATATATATTTAAAAATGATAATATATATGTAATTAAAATAATACTAAAATATAGATAAATAAATGCAAATATAAAAACTAAATATAATATTTTAAAATATTAAATATAATAATTTACAAATAATAAATATTATATTTATATACTGCTATTTTTTTATTATTTATTAAACAAAGTCTAATTCTAGAATCAAGAGGTAGATGAAATAAAAAAAAAATATTGCGCCAATCTAAGTTTTATTTTAAAATACCTAAAAATAAATTTATTCCACAAAAATTTAATATATAGATTTATATTCTCTTAAATAATATTCATAGTATATTACCTAACATTTCTTATTTAATATATTGTTCACAATGTATTTAACATCTAGTTAGACAAGTTCATAATGTTTTTATTCTATTCGTTTCTTTATGCATTTTTCAGCTCATCATTAATTTCGAATAATGTTAAATAATGCTGAAAGCTAAAGAAAGAGCCATCGATTGAGGCACCATTTGTGGGCAAGCTTTAACTCTAAGCAGACATTCAATGCGGGTTACCTCAGATCTTAACTGAAGGTACTCTAAGCTAAAGCTTAAGTACTTTAAAGTCTTCAACTTAAGGAAATTCACTTGATTTGTTGTCTTACATAGACTTTGGCATCACTTGAAGCCAGTTTTTTTTTGTTTTTATTGGCCAAAGCTGTGTGAAATGCTTCAATCTAAATTACTCGACTAAACGATTCCTATGAAATGCTTTGAGCTGAGCTTACGATATCTTTGTGCGTTACGTGGGTGGGTTCCGAGACAATCAAATGATATGTTTGTTGGGTTTATGCGTGTCATGGCATGCATAACTCTTTAAGGCGTGACATTAATTGGTCAGAGTAGACAGCAGGTACCGTTAGCAGCATTAGCCCAGTTAAAGAGCCAAGTAATGCAAGCTGCTCCCGCTGCTGCTGCACCACAATCACAATAGTAATTCGAGCGCCAACAAAAATGATTGGCACTTAAAGCGCCGGCGCTGTGACTCATCAATAGATCACTAGAGTGACACAGAGAGTGAGAGAGAGAGCGAGAGATGGAGAGGGCGTGAGTGGGACAGAGACTCTGAGATGTCTCGCGAGACGTGGGAGCTCCACGCTTAGATTTATGCGGCAAACGTTTAGTGCGTCTCGCTCTACAATTAGCAATAAATTTGTCGAGCCAACGCGCCTCATTAGAGGGCGCCCTGTTGTGGGAGCCCCAATCACTGAGGCAGCCACAATATGCTGCGAGGCCCAACTAGCTCTCGTTCGTTACTTATTCTCTTCTTCAGTTTTTTTATGTCTACTGGGAAGTCAGCGGCAGGCAGGCCAACTGGCTGGCCCTTTGCCTATGTTACCTGATCGAGCTGGGATCGTGGTGGTCCGGATTGAACCTGTTTCACGTGTGGCTCGTTTGTCGGCTGTCGCTTTGTTTTGGGTACGTAAATTGACTGCTTGACACTTCGTAGCGCGCTTATCTGATTCTGATAGCCGCACTTCGTTGTTCTGAGCCGACTATAATAACTTTGGCACCTACAAAATATGTCTATATACATAACTAGCTCTCCCTGTCTCTCTCTCACTCTCTCTCTCTCTAACTGTCTCTCTCTCTCGCTCTCTCTTTTGTACCCCTTTCACTGGCCCAGTCAGCCCCCGCGTTGGGCCCTAGCTGCTTGTGTGTGGTCTATGTTTCCCGCGGCGTGTTTTGGAGTGTTATTAAGTCTTCTCACTCACTCTCTCTCTCTCTCTCTCTCTTTCTCGTTCTCTGTCTCTCGCTGGCACAGGCTAGGCGACTCAGCATGATAATAAAGCGCTTGAAATAATTTAAATATTTTTGTGCTTATCTCGATGTTTTTCTTTTTATTGTTATTTCTTTTTTTTCATTTGATTTCTTTACTATTTTTTTGCGATTTATTGCCTTAACTTTGTTGACTCTTATCATAGCTTTTGATGTAATGTAATTAAATTCAATTTTTTAACCAAACTACAGATTCTTTAAGTACTTTTTGTGTTCAATTTTATTTAATGCGAAATCAGACTTTTTTCTTATAAATTGTTATAGATTTCGATTCTTTAGAATTAGACATATATTTTATTTATATTTGACTTTTTTTTAAGACATGCATATTGTATATTATATAAAATAAATTTATATTAAATATAAAATATAATATATGAAATAAAATGAGTTTGCAATTAACTTAATATTCAGCTTTGAATTTTTTTCATATGTAGATGAATATTTTGATTTTTCATATTTTTTGCATTAAAAGTGGTATTCTCACATCACATCTGTTAATTCTATCTTTAATATATTTTCTTTTTTTTTTTTTTGTCACATAATAAGTCTTGTATATGTAGAATATGGCATGATAATTTTTAAAATATTTTTAAAGAATAGTTTTGATAATTATTAATAGTAATTAATTCTATCTTTAAAAAAATTCCGATCAGATTATCTCTGCAATTGATTTTTAAATTCATTCAATATTTGTCATGTTTTAATTTTTGGATTGTTCTTTAATATTTTATATATTTCATAAAAAAAAAATAGATTTGATTGATATAATGCAGAGCATTCAAGTATCCGTTGAGTATTTCTCAAAGTCCGAAAATAAGTCACTCAAAGAGTAACAAAGTTTTCAATAATGTTGCTAGCACTCAAACTGCGACGATCTGTTTTTAGGTTTTCTCATAATCGTTTTTGGCTTGTCTTCGCTAAACACAGCTCCAGCGTATGTGTGTGTATGTGAATGTATGTATGCGAATTTGAAGTCGGTATGCATTGCCCTTTTTTGAGATCGCCGTCTGCGAATAAGTCTCACTGCGTGAGCTTCTATTGTGAAGCTCGCGAAATAAGTCTCTTCAGAAGAGTATAACTCAAATAGCTCAACAAAAAACACTCAGCCGAAGACGGAAATGTAACAAAACAGTTCTCTTGCGTATGTATATGCTTTTTTCTGTTTCTCTCATGAGTAGATCTTGAGCATTGAAACGAATAACTGTGAGTGCGAGCTATATTATAAATATATTTACATTTTCAAGGGTATCCAACCTTCAACACATTGACAATATTTTGCAAGTTTTTTCATGTTTTTTATTGTGCAAAATAAATGCAAAATATGTTTATTGATAGGGCGAATAAAAAATGTTTAAGCATTATTTTTTTAGTAATTAAGATAAGAGCACAGTCAGCAAAAAATAAATAAATAAATAAAAGCAAATAGTCAAATTTATAAAAAAATATTATAATTTTAAATAATGGAAAGATCAAGTTTCAAAAATTATTTATTTTTCATTTTGGGAAACGATAGCATTTGTTTCTTTTCTTAGTATTTAAAAATTTAATTGCTTAACTAAAATTTATTTTATTGATTTGTTTATTGGAATTAAGTTTCTGATATTTATGTATATATATTGACGATATTGCATTTAATGCTTATTGAAAACATATTATTTTATTTTGTTATCTTAAATACATTTTTTTACTCTGCTTCTTCTCGTTCCATAACTTTTTATTTGCGCCCGCACTCTGAATTGTTTAACCACAATAATGTGTTGATTTCTATATATAAAATTCTGCAGTTATTAAATTTAATTAAATTTAATTTGTTTGTGAAATTAGATTATTGTAATTTATGGTATATATATATTTTTTTATATTCGAATTATTATTTACTTGTATTATATTTTTTCTTCTAATTTTTTTTTTTTATAAATATATATATATAAAATTCTGTAGTTATTAAAAAAGTAAAATATTAATTGATTTTTTTTTAAATTAGATTTTTTGTATATTTTTTTATATTAAAATTATTATTTACTTGTTTTATATTTTTCCTTCTAATTTATTTATCAATATAAAAATAATATTCTATAGTTATTAAAAAATGTAAAAAAAATAATAATTGTATTTAGTTTACATTAGATTTTTGTAATTTGTTGTATATTATTTTATATTAAAATTATTATTTACTTGTATTATATGTTTCATTCTAATCTATATTATATTATTATTACAAATTTTAAATCATAATTTGTAAAGTATTTTTTTTTTAATTTTTTTATTTTTATTATATTCATTTGTATTTGTTGATTATTATATTGCTAAAAATATTTTGTACGTATGCATATATAGGAATGTATAATAACTATGCTTATCTGTAGTTTTTCTTTCTTTTTTATATACATATATATATATATATATATATATATATATATATATATATATATATATATATATATATATATATATAAGCTGCAGTTATTTGGAATTTCGAAAATATGTTTGCGTTTTTTCTCTATAATCCTAATTTTAATCTTTGACTGCTGGCCCCCAAAAATTCATATCAGAATTAAAAAATAATTAAAAAAGCAATAAATTGTCATGATTGACCTACTCTTATTTGTACCACATACGAGATCAATATTTGAATATTTGGTCTGCATATATGTCAACTATAGATATCATAGCATTAGGCTAGATTCTAAGCAGCCACAGGGTATATTAATGCTCGACATGATTGCTTGGGTCTCATTTCTGATTACGTTTCAATTTAAATGTTTTATCGTCAAGACGTCAATGTGTTTCTGGAAATTCCCTTGTCTGGCGTCGAGGGACTTGAGAGGTTGAACCCATCGATATATACATATATGTATGTATATATTTATATTTATATGCCAAAAAGAACTTACAAAACAACCATATTCCAAAACCAATGTGTTTAATCCACAGTCGCGAAGGTATATATATATATATATATATATATGATTATATATATATGTATATGTTGCTCGATTTTATTTATCCAATAGTTGAGCTCTTGTCAAACTATAAACACTTCACAATTACAATTACAATTACTGCACTTGGCCATTATAATCAAAATGTAATATTGCATGGCATTGACTTCCGTGACCCTTAACACAATTGTAGTATCTATATCTAACGGTTAGATAGCACATTCGAGTAGTATTCTTATGGAACGACCGTCGCTAGTTTTCTATGACAATGAATGGATGATGATTATGATGGCCCGACGACGACAACAATGACGACCTTTCGCTGACTGTGGCAACCTGTGCGCGCGCTCTGTGTGTGTGCAGCAGGGCAAAATGTACGTATCTGCCAGATACAAAGCAACAAAACATAGAATTGAGCATAAACTTCGGACTGTGAAGACAAAAAGACGACGCTGCCAGACCAGCCAGCAAAGTTTTGTCAACAATCAAATGATATTATATGCCTGGCTCCACCTACAAAATTACAACAACAACAAGAGCAGCAACAGCAGCAGCAGCAGAAGCAGCTGAGAGCGTGAGCATATAAAGACCCATTGGACCCACCCGCATAAATTTGGCAAAAAAAAAACTCCACAAATGTTCATGATGACGACGACGTCGGCGCATAATCAACAACCAAAAACTCCACGAGCTGCAGACAGAGCAACAGCAGCAGCGGCAGCGGCAGCAGCAGCAGCAGCAGCAGTCGTAGCAGCTGCCGACGACGAGTAAGTCGTTCGTATGCTCAGTGCAAATGATACGAGTGTCTCTGCGTGTGTGTGTGTGTGTGTGTGTGCGCGCAGCCTGTTCCAAGCTCTTTCCAGTCGTTGCTGATTGGTCGGATAACAGCTGCTCACGCGCACGTACTTGCACACACACACACACACACACACATATGCACACTCAAAGGCACTCTAGTAAAGTGTGGCGAGCGTGTGTGCAGCCGGCATTGCTCATTATCTGCTTAACTGCGTGTGTGTGTGTGTGTATGTGTGAGAGAGTTTTGTAGGGAGCAGAGAGTCTTTTGAAGTATCTGTTGTTTCTTGTTGTATAATAATTATAATGGAAAATGTAATTATTTACTTATGATTCAGGCTTATCAATTGCTGTGAGCTTTCAAATTGCTTAATCTCACTCTTTCTCGCTCGCACCCTCCCTCACTCTTTCTCCTAAATATGAATATGTTTTGCACAATCGATTGTTGGGCAAATGCTGTAAATGTTTTAATTGAACTTGATTTAAAGTGGATGAAATATATGCATACACTGTACATACATAAATGCATGTATATTTATATGTGTGTTTAACGAATTGTGTGACGTGTAACTGAAAGCACAGTTATTTTATTTAATAAGCTATCAACTTTCAACTTTAAAGCCATTGCTTACAGAACTATACATATTGTAGATTTTTCTAGAATATTCTAAACTTTTTTTATTTATTTATTTTTTTTTCATTTTATTTTTATGTTTTATTGTTAAGCAAATTCTAAATATTTTTAAAATATGTATATGTTTTTTATTATATTTCTTCTTTTTTTTTTATTGACATTTATTCATAGGTGCCATATTACAGTTATTCGACTCACTTGTCTCATTCATTTTTGAAAAATACAGCAAAAAATAGCGCATACACACACCCTTACACTGAGTAGGAGGATTATTTTTGAGTTTTTTCACTCCTAATCAGAGAGTTTGGCGTGGAGGAATTCCCGCAATCTCGTTTTTTAAGGAAGCTATTTTGCAACTAATACGGAAAACTCTTTCATACAGTGACTTTTTTGCGACTAGTATTTAACTAAACACATACGGAAAAAATTTTGTTTTTTGATAAAAAAAAAAAAACAAAAAAAAATAAAGAAATAAAAAAATAAAAAAAAAACACACAGATCGTTGCTTACTGAGTAGGAGGAGTTCTCCTTAAGCACATTTCGAAAGTGTGATTTTGTAGTTTTTTTTAAAGTCCATGAAAGTGACTTATTATTTTTGGACTTTGAGAAATCCTCAAGAATTATCCGGAAGCTCTGAAATATATATAAAAATATTTGATTTAAAATTTAAATACTCAATTTTATTGAGTTTCCATGTTTTGTATTCAATAGCTTAATAAAGTACTTAACACAAATCATGAACACAAACATTGAATGCTACTTGAAGTCAAATTTCATCCATCCTCTGTATAAATTGAATCATTTTCGAATGCAAATCTGATTTGCAGTTACGACTGGGGGCGATTCATCAATTCGATGAGCGCCAATCATTAACTCTGTGGCCGCCCAACTGCCAATGGCCGAAAGAGAAATGAAAAACTGTACAAAAAAATAGGCATAAACAAATGGAAATAATAATATGGTTAGCAACGTACGTATTGAGAACGAAAATTGTGAACGGCATTTGGTAATGAGAACGAACGAGCAGTAGCTGAGGCAGATGATGATGTAGTCGGGGCTGTGGAGCTGTCTCTCTGGTGTTTTCACCTGATCGGCCCGCATCGCCATTTAGGCCAAAAGTTACAAATAAAAAAGAGAAATAAAACAAATTTATGCGTCCAGTTGGTTGGCTAACAATTAACCAACAGCCAGTTAAATTTAAACGACGCCCTTAGACAATGCCCGAAGGCAAAACCACTTGCCATTAGCTCATGAGCAAATAGGCGTTAAAGTGAAAATTGAGCTGCCGTTGACAGGAAATGCAAAGAAATGCGACTGCTGCTGTTGCTGCTGCTGCTCATTGACTGTGACCCATAATTAAAAGGGCAATACGCACTCACCTGGGCTGATTATACGGGATTGGGCCTCAAGATGTGCGCCAATGGCTTCTACTGCTTCGCTTGACTCTTCGGCCTGTTGCCGACGATGTTGTCGCTTTAACGCTCGACTCGCCAAATTATACGGGTGACAAAAACATATTTCAACGCAACAAAAATAGTAAAAACAGAAACAGAAACACACACACACACACACGAGCACACACACTTGTACACACATTGGTTTACAACTCGTGAATGTTTAGTTTGTTGCAGCTGCGTTGAGGTCTTTGGCTTTTCGCAATTAATTGCTTAACATTATTATAATCGTGCCTTGTTTAATGTAGATACACTCGGTGTGGTCCATAGACTCACAGCTCCAACGCCAACTCCAACTACGAGCCCCAGCTCCAGCCTCGACTCCGACGTAATCTCCAACGGCGTTTGGCCTGGCTGTGCGCTCTAATGAGCGCGTGCTCTGCAGCTCCAAAAGCTCAAGCTGTTACAGCGCCCAAAAACAAAAAAAAAAAAAAACTAAAAGGGCCTGTCATTGAGCACACCAACAATAGAAGAAAAAAAGAAACAATAAACAAAAAATACATTTATTAAAAAGAATAAAAAAAAAACAAAAAATTAACAAAAATATTTCGATTTTTTAGCGCATCAAATTAATCATTGCGCCGTTAAAATAAATAAAAATTGGTATAGTTTCAAATGGGTTTCAGACACTTTTAAGCACAAATATTATTAATTAATTAGCTCTGCTTTACACTGAGAGAAATTTTCATTTTGGCAAGCCAACAATTGATAAATAAGCATTAGCCTAAATAAATTTGTCTTATATAAAAAAATTTATTAATAAATTTATATTATGTAAAGAAATTATTAATAAACTTATATAAAGAATTTATTAATAAAGTCGACTTGTGTACAGTATTAATTAATAAATTAATATTATATAAAATTAGACTATATAAAACAAAATTGAGCACATTAATAAACTAAGCATAACAAATTTTATTTAGAAACAATATATATATATATATATAACACAAATTTAAAAAAAATAATTAATTTACAAAAAAAAAAATTAATTTACAAAAAAAAAACAAAATTAAATTGGGGAAAATCGTTTACCACTAAAATAAATAAAAATTTATATTAAAAAAAATTAACTATAAATTTGTTAAATTTCTAGTTACTGTAAAGCCAGATATCTTAAAATAAATAAATAAAAAAAAAAATCAAAAAAATTAAATTAAATTAAATTAAATTAAATACAAATTATATTTATATGCTTTATTTATGTTGCTAACTTTCACTTAGCGATTTAAAAAAATTTATTATTATTTTAATAATTCTTAAGTAGTATATTAACTTTTATGTTAATTTAATTTTAGAGTTTGGATTCTTTAGTAGAATTTAGAGATCGAACCAATAACATATTAAGTATTTTTTTTTTAAGCTCATTAACATATCAAAAGTTTATAAAATATATAAAAATACAAAATTATATGAAGCTTACTGTGTATATCTTTCATTTAAGAACATTTCTCATTTTTCAACTATTAACCCCGAATTTTCTTCGAGTGCATCTCAGTCAAAGCAAAAATCATAGACAATCTACAACAAAATCAAGCAAAGTGTGACTTGTGGCACCCAACAAAGACAAAGACAGACCAAAGGCAATTTTTCCATTTACGCAATTAATTGGTCGACTCGCTGGGCGGTCCACTAATAGATCAAGGGAAATAACAACAACAACAAAGAAGTTATTTTAAATGCGGATTAACATTTTGCCTATTGACTGATTAATATTTTACACACACACATTCGAATCACCCACAACAACTTGGTTTTTTTTAGAGACCTTTTGACAAATGTGCTTAAGGTAAATGCTAATGGATTTTTGAAGTTCAAGAGTCAATGGATTGTGACCTTATAAATGAGATCGATTAGAAGTCAATTACAAAGCGCGTGATGTTGCTCTCCCTCTCTCTCTTTCTCTCTCTCTCTCGCACTCTCCGCTCAAAAGTCTTTTTGATTATAAAAATTATGACTCATAAATTTAATTTTATGACTTCTTCGTTCACGAGCCAAGCAAAAAGAGCAGAAGGTGCCAAAATTATAGACTTCATGTGATGTAATTTTCTCACATAAGCCTAAAGAGCTGTTGCACAGCAACTGTTTTGTGGGCCCAATTCTTCTTCTTCTTCTTCTTCTTCTTCTTCTCGTTGTTCATCAGGCAAATTGGTTGAGGTCTATAGAATCGCAACGTCGCTGCATTGCACTTTAATCAGTTAAATGAACTGTTGAAAATTTGCCACATTTGCGGCATAATGATTTTAATGGACATGTTGGGGCCAGCAGCAACACGCGTCCTCTGTCGCCTGTTTAAACAATGAGCAGAGCAGCAGCAGCACCGCAGGCAAAAGCCATTTGACACTAATGTGTTTTAGGTTCCGAAACGTTTGATTATCGCATCTCGCCAGCATTGGCCAGGCCATGTCAAGGAACTCGGGCCTAAACACCGGCTACCCAGCAGCAGCTCTACACGATCATTACGGGAATGCGCTGAAGTGTATCTACACAAAACTGTTCATATGCAGTTACACGCCCGAGGGCTGTGATTCAAGCCCTGTCGGCTCAATTTGTTCGGTTTTTGCCAGTTTTAATGTTTTATTTTTGCTCAACCTCGGCTTCATTTACATAATTTACATATATGTATATATTGGTGTTGGCAGGGCAGACCCTGCCCTTGACCTTGTCTCTTAGGCCTTTGCTCACTCAGTTGGCTTATCTCTCGCAAATGCATTCATTTAATTCGAATGCCTCTGTGCTCCAGCGAGCCGAGATGCCGCGATAAGATAACAAAGCGATTCGACTACTGGGTGGCTTTTTGTATGGTTTGGAGTTGGGGCTTTTAATTCAGTTCAGCTTGCAGTTTCTGTTTCATTGAAGTCGCTCTGCGATGACTATGAATCGAAATGGAAATTGTGATAAATATACTTTTTGATAGGCATATTTGGAATTTTATATTTTATATTAGCAGTCAATGAGTGTTGGAAATAATAGACTCAAGTTTTAGTAATTCTAGTTATTATAATATAAAATATTGGAAATTTTTCTATGTTTGCGCGAAAGTAATTTAATTTATAATAATATTTAATATTTAATTTTTTTCAATAGCTGACAGGTTTATCTGCAAAAGTAGTTTAAAGTACTGATTTTATTTTCTAATTAAAAATGATTGAAAATATTTTCATTAATTAATTTTTTTGAAAATAAAAAAAAAAATTGTTTAATATAAAATGTTATTATTTTCATTCATTCTTTTAATGATATTTATTAAATATTTATATGTAAAATTTAATAATATGTTTTGGTTTTGTAATTTATAATTAAAATAATTTAATAAAATTATATAATGTTTGATTTATAATTTATTATTAAAATAAAATAATAAAAAATTTAATAATAGTTAATTTTTGTAAATATTTAAACATCATTTGCTTGCTTAAATTACAAAGAATTGTCTCAAGTATGATTTCAGATGAATTAAGTTTTTTTTATCTTTAAAAATATTCTCAATAATTAATTCATATGAAAATAAAAAATAAATATTTATTTTCAATACAACACTACTCGAAATAAAAGAGCATTGCTTTCAATAATTAATTAAATGGTCTTTCATTTTCCAAATTTATCAGTTTATTTAAAAAATTAATTATTTATAATTAATAATTCAAATTAATTTTTATAAATTTTCATATTAGATTTATAACTAATAATTTTTTTTTTTTTTATCCCATTAGTGGTGTTGGATTTATAATTTATTATTGATATTAATTTATCAAGTTTAATAAATTATTTGTAATTAAAATTCGTTTATAATATTACTCTTATTTTTTATTTATTTATTTTTAATATATAATATTCTATTTTTGCTTTAAGTCCACAAAATTACCCTTTAATTGGTTTTCATTTTTATTATAATTTTTATTTTATTTATTTTCTTTTTCTAAATATATACAATATTACTAGTTATTTTTTCTCACTTCCTTTAACTTAATATATTTAAATTCAATTTTATTTTTTGTAAATATATACAAATTTTATTTTTGCTTTAGGTATTTTAATTTTTTTTTAATTCCCTTTAGTTTATTATGCTTAGTTTTTATTTTTTGCCAAATATATAACTAATTCTATTTGTGCTTTAAGTCCGATAAATTTTCATTTAATTTACCATCATTTATATTTAATGTAATGTATATATGTTTAGTTAAAATTTATTAACTGCATAAATCAAGATGATCTGTCACATGCAGCTGTCCGTCCGAGCATCGCACTCACTCGCTCCCTCCTTGGCAATCAGGCAAAAGCAACTAAGCAAGATGTGAAATCTGGACACAATTATTGACTTTATCCCGCATGTGGTGTGCGCATAGGCAATCAGGCAATCAAGTGAGCTGAAGTAGCGTAGCGCCAGGCCACAACAGATCCCCAGACGGCAAGCCGCAGTCGCCGTCGTCGTCGTCGTCATCGTCGCAGTCGCAGCCGCAGCACGCATGACCTACGACAAGGAGCGAGCCGTCGGCCAGGCCGACAGACGCTTAAGCAGACGCCAAAACTGAACGGTTAATAAATATATATCATATATATTTATATATATATATACATATGTGTATTGTATATATGTACGTATCTCAATACCCGTTTAACTTAATTACGATTATGATGACGATTATGATTATGACGGGCAGTCAGAAGTTTTTTTTATCTGCACATCGGCAACGATTATAGAAATGAAAAGTGCGACTGCAAAATCAAAGGGATCACCGTTTTCATTTTAACATTCAATTAATGTGCGCACAGAAGGTCCCTGGGCTCAACAACAGGTGGTACGCAGTCACTAAACAATAATAATAATAATAACAATAACAATAACAACAACAATTAATTTAGCTCTGTGCATGGCATGAGCACGTAGACGGCACGGGTTCAATTCTCAAACAGACCACGAAAAGGAAGTGCCAAAGACTGCGGCAAGCCGCCAGCCGCAGCTTCAGCTGAAGCTAACAGCAGCAGCTGCTGCAATGCGATGTTGGTTATGCAGGCGGCTGCCGTTGCCGTTGCAGTTGCAAGTGGCATATACAGATTTACATGCTAGATAGCGCCTCGAGTCTGCGGCACGTGCTTGGCATGGCAAAGGTAAGCCAGACCTCTCTGCCTGGGCCCCAGCCCGATCACGAGCCAGTTTTATTTTTATTGAAAGGTGCAAACTAGAAACTCCCACGTTCATTTAGAGGCTCGCACTCGAAATTGAAATTGATAGACGAGCTCTCAGTCCCAACACACACACACACACACACACACAGAGAGAGATAACTGCGAATCGTAGAGCTCATCAAATGATCAATCACTGCTGGCAGTCCGTCAATCCGTCCGATTGTCTCTCTGTCTCTCTGTCTGTCTGTCAGTTTGTTGTGCCTCGGCGCACAAAGAGTGCGACAATTGCCTTTGACAGTTTTTACCGTTTGCCAATTGTTGTTTGATTCGCGCCTATTTACTCGATCGGGGTGGATTCTACTTATAGACTGTGATCATCCATTTCCGGATCTATACACTTATTTTTGCATATGCTCATGGGATTGTGGATAGAGTAAAAGAGGCAAGGCAGCTGCTGCTGATGTGAATTTGACATTTGAAGTGTCTTTAATGGGATAAAAATACTCTGAAAATCATTAAGAAAATATATATATTATTTTAATATATCAAAGTTATATAATATTAGTCAAATATATATTTAATATATCAAATTAATATAATATTATTAAGTTTTATAATTCATGCATTGAAAGTTCAAATAAATTTAAAAAATGTATTATATTTTATATTATTTCATATAAATTTTTAAAACTTTTATATATTTTATATTATTTAAATATTTTGCCAACTCTAATAATCAGTTATCAAAAATCTAATTTCAAAATGATTATATTATTAAATATTATTTTATAATATAAAAAATATTTAGCTGGCATTATATTATTAAACATTTCTTATTACATATTATAAGAAATATTTTGCTAACTTTAAGAATCACTTATCAAAAATCAATTTAAAAAAATAAAATTAAAATAATATTAAATATTATTATTAATAGAACACGAATATACAATTTTAAATATATATTTTTTATGTACATTGTTTTATATAATTTATAATAAGCATTAATTTTTATTATTACTCTAATTAATTGTTTCTACATTTCGTATCTTAAATAATTATTTTATTCTAAGTTTCTTCTTAATTAATTCTACCATTTTCAATTTCAAATAATTATTATGTGCAAAATTTATACTTAGATATTTCTACGTTTTGAATTTAAAAATGATTAAAAATTTCAATTTTCTGCTTAATTATTTCTACATTTGAATTTGAAATGATTAAGGGCTAAATTTTTACTTGATTATTAAAATTTCAAATTTTTTAAAATTTTTTTAATTATTTAATGTGTATATTGCATATATTTTGAATTCCTTTAGCACAACTAAGATTTTTATTTATTATTATTTTATTTTTTATTATTATTAAAAATATTATTTATTAGATATTATTATTATTATTATTATTATTATTTATTAGTTATTATTATTATTATTATTATTCATTATTAAAATTAGGTATACAAAATATAGTTTTTTACATTTTTCAGTTAAGAGTACAATATATATATATATTCTTTTTTTTTTCTACAACTCTTATAACACCCATTTGTTAAGTCTATAAAACTTTTATGTTAAATAAAGAGTTTTTTTCTGTATTTTGTTAAAGGAATAAACCTTATATAATTTCATGTAGTTTTTCAATTTTTTACTTCCGCCTCCATAAAGGCATCTCTAATAGCCTCAATGCATAAGGGCACTCACAGAAGGCATGGCAAATGCAAGTTTTTAATGTTGTTGATTTTACTTTTACCCATATTTGTGTGCATGAAATGTTATTTCATATCTCTCGCTGGATGACAATTTGTAATGCGCTTTGTCATACATTTTCGCCAACATATGCGAAAAACCAAACCCAAAAACAAAAATAATAAAAATAAAAATTAAACTTATCTCTTGTGTGACGCGTGCCCAGGTGCCGCTGCTGGCACGGGCCACGCTGTAGAAGACCATAAAACCTGGAAAACAAATCCAACTAATTAGCTGGCAACAAATTCGCGGGCGTATTATCAAATGCAAATTGGCATAAACTGAAATGGAAATGGCAAAACAAAACAAAAACAAAAAAAAAAGGAAAAAAAAATTTGGATATTTTTGGTAGAAATTTGGAATGGCAAAAACTCTGGGCACGATTTTGTGGGCCATAAATTATGAAAAATCATTTGGCCCAGAACGACCTCGCACGGCACTCGAAATCGAACCGCCGAAAATGCCGCAATCGCCAAACATTTCATTAGTCAATGTGCATTTACCGTTGGTCGAGGGGTTGATGCGCTAATTCAACAACCCCTGAGCTGCTGGGGGTTGTATTAGTAGAAATGCATTGCAAATAGAATGCAATGCTAATTTCTGAATAGACAAACGCCTCTCGCTGGATCTAATGATTATTGCTAATAAATTATGCACTTTGACAATCGGAATGAAATAGAATGGATTTCTTTTTTTATTCCATCTATATTCCATATTAGATGGTAACTAGTGCCCCGAGTTCTAGCGAAAGATCTATCTTGAAATCTATTTGCAATCTCGACCACACACAAACGTCGCTGGCTTCTGGCAATATGTCAACATTTGCCAGCTAATTAAATCGAAATTGAATGTTAAAACCAAAACACTTTTTAATAGGAAAAACCCACAAAATCACCACGGGCACACTTGAGCTCTGGCACTCAAGGCGCGGCAGGAGTCATAAAAGCAATAACAAACATATATATTGGCTTATATATATATATATATATATATAGATGCTAGCAGACACTGGCTTGGCCACTCTTCACACCTCACGACAACACTGCAGACACATCCTGTGGCGCATGGCAAGACGTCGTCTGGTCATTAGTGTCTGACTGCAGCACCAGAGGCGTCTGCATTTGTGTCACCTGCCGAGCTCGAGCCTCGAGTTTCGAGTCTCGAGTTGAAGCTGATGTTACAATTACCAGGTAATACCATACGAAGACGACGACCACAGAATGTCTAACAACGGCACAGCTTGCCATGAAGTGAGTGTGTGTTGAGTTCTTGCCTAAGCTGGATGTCAGGGCAGGGCGTGAAGATCGCAGCTGAGCGTGGCACAGAATGAGAATGAGGTCATATCATCAATTATGCTCAGAGCTTCAGCTACAGTGTAGGAGTTGAATTCTGTTCAAATGACTCTCATTTATACTCAAGAGCTTGCTTGGATGGCATATGAACTCTGTTGTAGCCCCTACGGCAATGGGTTAGGTGCAATCTTCAGGTGTTCTTTGCAGAGAAATATGGAAAGAGAAATGAAGCACAGAATCTAGTCAAATGTTATTGCTAACAATGCATTGTTGACCATTGCAATGGATGCATTGCAATGTTAATGCTAACATCTGACTAGATTCTGTGCTATATTCTTCTAAGAATTATAGAATAATTAAATCAAATATTTAAATTAAATTTGAAAGTAAAGTAGATATTTAAGTAATATATTTTACATTAATGCTGACCATTTAAACTAAATTTTACCTTGAAGGGATAATGCATATATATGCATATGATTTTATACATTTTTATACATTTTCTTAAAGCAACTATCAAATTAGAAAGTTCTAGTAGCAAAACTGTGAAATATATCGTTTTTTTTCTGATTTGCCATGCCTGATTATAATTTAGGTATATCTATCCTTTAATATATTTTTTCTACCTTCGACTGTTAGAATATCTATTATTTAAAGCAACATTTTTTTATACAAAATATAATTTTTCCGTTTTACAATTTTTCTAGTGGGCGTGGCGGGAAAGTCTTTACACTTTAGGCCAAAGGGTAGCCAAAAACCAAAATTTAATTCTCTAAAGTCAATGCAATAATTTGCATTCACACGGACAGACGAATATGGATGGACAGAGTTACAGAGAGGTGTACTAAACCGTTTGTACATACTTTGTATTTCTCAGTTGAAATGCAACAGCTAAAACACTGTTTAATATATACATTAATCCATAAGCTTTATATGAATATATATTGTTTTATATATATTTTGAAACAAGAGAAAAATTAATAAAGCAAAAAAGAATTACATGCATATACGTTAATATAAAATGAATATAATTTTTTAGGGGAAGCTGTGAGATAAACATGTTGAAATTAAAGTGAGCTAAAAAACTTGATTAATTTACGTTACATTAATGCGCAGTATAAAATCACAAAATAAAATAAGCAATTATGTTCATAAATATGTGCATTTATAAAAATAAATATATAAATATTTTAAAATAAATGTAAATAAATTCAATAAAGTAAATAAAATAATACATTTTAAATATTTTTTATTATTATTATTTGTAATATATTTACTATTTTTAAATATTTATTAAATATAAATATTTACAAAATATAAGTATACAAATATATGTAATATTCATAAGTATAAAAATATATATGACTTATGAATATGCTAACATTTTCTGTATTTTCATTAAGTTTTTAATACAATCAAATTAAAATATAGTTTAATAATAATTACTTCAACTATCTATTGAGATATAAAAAATTTAATAAAATCAAATTAAAATATAATTTAATTAAAATTTAATGAAAACATTTATTGAAAATGCTTTCAATTTTAATAAAGTTAAAGAAAAATTAAAATTAAGGGATTACATAACAAAATTTTATATAATTACTTCAACTATCTATTGAGATATAAAAAATGACAATCTATATAAAAAAAAAAAAACATTCGAATAATATAATAATAATAATAATATTTCATCAATTCACTTGATATTTATAATGAATTAAAAATTCAACAAATTTTTAATTTAATTTTGTTTATTCAATTTCATTAAGAGATGCTAGATAAAACGATTTAAAAAATATTATAAATTTGTTTAAAAAATATTTTGGTAAACTACATTAAAAGATGCTCAATAAGATAATATACAAATATATTGCTAAAAATTGATATACTTTCGACTAAAAAAATTTCTTCAAAACTCAATTTAGCACTTGGTTCCCACCAACTCCCACACATTTTCTATTCTATAAATTTCCATTCATTTATGTGAAACCAAAAATAAAATAAACCTTTGCTGATCTCAGGAGTTGCCTAAGAAAAATGTTTTCACACTTTAAAGTAGAACAAAGAGGAGCAGCAGCAGCAGCAGCGGTTGCTACCAAGTTCTTTTCACAATGCCCAATATAAATCCAATTAGCACGCTTTTTGTCTGCCTTCCGCCAACTGACAATTTATGTGCGTCCTTTTTGAGCAGGGCACAGAGTAAACGAAGAGGTTGGGAATAAAACGAAAAAAATGAGAAGAAGGAAAAGGAAAACAAATATATAAGAACAAACGGAAGAGGAGCACAAAGGCACACTTAACGCACTTCAACGACTTTGGTCTCGGCTGGATCTGGCCTGGCTCTGCGGTCTTTGCCCAGAGACCGGGCACAATGGGGTGTGTCATCATCGTCTTGTGCTGCAGAACTTTATGACTTGTGCTCACCTTTAATGCTCGGAATTAAACGCTATTAGCAAGCATTTAAGGATCACTTTTGGCTGTGAATTTAATTTTTTTTTTTTTTTTTTTTTGGGTAGGTCATCGAGGTTAAGCCCGAGGGAGGGTGTTTAAATGCGCTGTTAATCTAATAAGCCGCTAGCACGCAAACAAGTTCACGTGGGAAAAAAAAAGAAGAAAAGTGGAGCAATACGAAATTAATAGACAATGCTCAACTGAAGTATTCGTATCAAAATGTGGCGTGGGCCGTATCAGCAGATTGGGATTGGAATTGGAATTGGGCTAGGTGCCATCAGCACTGGGTGTGTGTGGGAAGTGCTGGGACAGACGTGTTAGTTATTTATGGTTAACACGGCACGTCGGCCAATTGGACATGGGAAGCCGCTTACAGAACAAGGAAGCAACAGCCAACGCCCACGTTCAGCTGCAGAAAAGAATCGCATCAATTTGCAAACTTTATGTGAGTGGAATCTCTTGGGGGGACTATAAAAGGCTGAAGCCTGGGCTGCAGCCTCCACAGTCTGATTTGCAGAGTGTGGAGAAAATGTTGCAACCTCTTGGATTGCTGTTGCTGCTGCTCTGGGGTAGCTCCATTTCTGGTGAATTGGCCAAGACTCTGGCTGATGAGGACAATGATGATGCACCCATTGGCAGCGATAAGGAGCTCTCGGATTTGGTCATCACCACGGCTTTGGGCAAAATTCGTGGCACCATTTTGCCCTCGCAGGCGGGATGCAATTTCTATGCCTTTCGGGGCATACCGTATGCCAAGGCGCCCGTTGAGAATTTGCGCTTCAAGCCGCCGGAGCCGATTGAGCAATGGTTTGATATCTTTGATGCCACCTTCGATGGACCCAAGTGCCCGCAGCCGGGATTGGTTAGTGAGGATGTGAGCGAGGATTGCCTACGGTTGAATATCTACACGCGCCAGTTGCCCAGCGAGACGGATCCGAATCCCAAGAAGCCCGTGATTGTCTTCATACATCCCGGAGGCTTCTACTCGTTGTCCGGCCAGAGCAAGAACTTTGCGGGTCCGCAGTATTTCATGGATCGTAATCTGGTGTTGGTGACCTTTAACTATCGCCTAGGCACGTTGGGTTTCCTGGCCACGGGCACCGAGGAGGCGCCCGGCAATATGGGCCTAAAGGATCAGGTGCAGCTGCTGCGCTGGGTCAAGCTGCACATTTCACGCTTTGGCGGCGACCCGAACTCGGTGACAGTGCTCGGCTATGGAGCGGGCGCCATGGCCGTCACCCTGCACATGGTCTCGCCCATGTCGCAGGGTCTGTTCCAGCGGGCCATTGTGATGAGTGGCGCTGCCACGGGTCAATGGTCGTTGCCGGAACATCAAATGGATGTGGCCAAAAAGCAGGCAGCTCTACTGCAATGCAACACGGAGGACATGAAGGAAATGATGCTGTGTCTGCGTGAGGTGAGCTCGAAAGAAACTTGAAATTGGACTAGTACTAGGTAGAGTTTCATCTCTAGAAACATTATTTGGAATATGCCAACACCTTGCCCCGCATGTTTGACTTTGGACGCAATAATCCGTTGATCTTGTGGAAGCCCGTGGTGGAGCCGGACTTTGGGCAGGAACGTTTTCTCACTGAGGATCCGGTGCGCAGCTACCAGAATGGCAATTTTATGAAGGTGCCCATCATAACCGGCATGACCAAGGATGAGTTTGTGGGCCCAGCAATATGTGAGTGAGCAGGAGACAGAGAGAGAGAGAGAGTGATTCCTAGAGATACCATATACCTAATTCAATCTATGATCTATCCTTAGCAATCTTGCAAAGTCCCTCGCTGCTCAGCGCTTTCAATGACAACTTTGAGGCTCTGGCTCCCATTTGTTTCCTCTACAATGCCAGCAGTCCGCGCGCCAGGAATATTAGCCAGGAATTACGTCAATATTATTTTGGCAATTTGCCGCTCGAGGCAAACAGCTCGCTGCAGGCCCTGGCCACGCTCTACTCGGATGCCCTGACGGGCTTTGGCATACATCGCTTTGTGCATCTGGCGGCGCGTGCCACAAAGGTTTATTACTATCGCTTCACCTATCAGGGCGGACGCAGTCACATTCACTATCCCGAGGAGGCGCCCTACGGCATAGTCCATCACGATGATCTCATGTATTTGTTTGTGGAGCCCTCGATCAGTCGCATGTTCACGGAGGATGACGATGAATTCCACATGGTCGATCTGATGACGCGCATGTTCGCTGCCTTTGCCTACAAGGGGTGCGTAGCTTAGAGAGATTTGATTAACGAAATCTAAATTGGATCTACTTTCGCAGTGACCCCAACAAGCCGAGCGATGAGAAATTGCGCGACATTCGCTGGCGCCCATTCAGCTTCAAGAGGCGTTACTATCTGGACATTGGGGACGAGCTAGTCTTGCAGGAGGGTCTCAATGCGGCTCGCTATGAGATCTGGAAGCGTTTATTCCCACTCAATTGGCGACGCCAGACCAAGGAGCGTTGGCTCACTCAATATATCTGAAAGGGTTGCAGCTTTTGCGCCCTACTGTACTTCCCAATCTTCACTATTATAAATACAAAATGCAATTTGGCATTCGAAATGTGTGTGTGTATTTTTTTTTTTCTGTTTAATTCTGTGCAATTGTCTGCCCCTCAGATATGGCTTGTTGGTTTTTTTTTTTTTTTTAGTATTCTAGTTGCCAAGTGATAAACCAATTGGCATAATTTTCAGTTCCAATTTGATGTGGTGTCTCCCTCAATGTTGTTTATGTTTTGTTCTTGGTAGGTATGCGTGTCATCACTGTGTGGGTGCATATATTAGGTCAGTTCGAGTCGATAGCATTGGTACGTGTCGTGCATTATGGGCTGCAACTGATCGCGTGCCGGGCCATGCACTGAGAGAAATGAATGGCAAATGTGAGAGATATTTGGAAGATGCTTTAAATTGTTTACAAAAAAATTAAAATATATAGATATTTTTAATTAAATTGTGTTATTTTTTATTTATTTTTTAAATAATTTAATTAGTTTTCAAATTATTTAACTTATTTAATTTTTTTAAATAATTAAATTATTTAATACATTTATAAATTATTATAAAATTAAAATATTTAGATATATGTAATTTAAATATTTAATTATTTAAAATTATTTCAAAATAAATTATAAATATTTATATAATAAATATATACTTATATATACACAATTTAATTTTGAGATATTATAATGAATTTTTAAAATTATCTCATAATTAAATTGTATATATATTTATTATATAAATATTTCTAATTTATTTGTATAATAATATAAGTTCTAAATTCATTTCCAACTATTATTCTACTTTTAAATTATTACAAAATGAAATGATAAATTCCCATATAATTTAAATTAAATTATTAAAAAATAAAATTATATACATATTTTCTTTAATTTTATTATAATTTAAAGCATTTTTGAAATATTTGTCTTCTCACATCACATTCAGACAATTATGCTAAGCTCTGTAGGCAAGCTCTCCGCATCTATGATATGATCTCTAGCCATTATTATATAGATCACTAACTAAATCTTAAATATTTATTAAAATAAAATAAAATATTGCTATACTTCATTCAAATTTAAATAAATAATACATAAATTCCTTTTTAATTATATTACAATTTCATGGATTTATATACATACATGTAGATGAAGATCTCTAGACAACATTTGAAAAGACAGTATAATAATAAAAATCTCTCAATATTATCACTCGAATTTTTCATTATAAATTAATTTATTATCATATTAAAAAAAAAATAGATATATGTATATAGAACTTATGAAAATAATATAAACTCCTTTTCAATTTAAAAATATTCAAAAATCATGTCCAACATCCTCAACCTAAAGCATATTTACTTACTCCCAGAATATGTTATTTAATTAATTTTTGTATTCTCAATATAAATTCAATACATACCATTTACTATTGTTAAGCAAAAAATAGATTGGAACATTTAACATCTAGATGAATAACATCAGAATTTTCTCGCAGTGTATGCCTCTCATCCAAGTGCCGTCGCGAGCGAACTCTAAAAACTCTGCCATTTCTGACTCTACACACAGATGTTACGAAAGCTATTGTTGCTTTTGTGTGCCGCTCGCAACCTATTTTCATTTTTATTGCTCTTATCGGAGTTTGGTTACGCTTGACAGCATGACAATGTCAAAAGCGAGCAGCCAGGTCATCATCGCCCCTATATATATATATATATATATATATCGTATTGGACTTGGCAAAGAGCAAGTGAGGGAGGAAGAGTCCTGCCGGAGTCATTAGCATACGGCACACATGACGCTCAACATCCAATGCCAATTGGCAATTGCCGACAACTAGAATTCCAGCACGAAGTGAGTCACGCAGAGGGAGAGGAGACAGAGAATGATGTCCTGTGTGTGTGTGTGAGGGTGTTGGGCAAAGCCAGTTGGAGATCTGCAGTTAATGTATTAATATATGCAAATTGCCAGGGACTGCGGTTTCACTGCTCTATATCTGAGGCAATAGATCTGTGTACCGGGGTAGCACTTTTTGATCGTTTCCACTTTAGTTTTAATTGTTTGGCTTGTCAGCACAGCATATGCTAGCTGTGTTATGCATGTCTCTCTGTCTGTTTGTCTGTGTCTGCCCAGCAGCACGTTTCCATAATTTGTTAGACATTTCGTGAGGTATGGCTAAATTAAAAAAAAAATACGAGATGAAACTAGGCTCTCAATTGCAACCAACTGCCTCATGCTCGTTTAAGGTTTAATAAACAAAGTAAAGAATTTTGGCAAACAATGTTTATTGGGAAGAATTTATGATAGTTTCTTTAAGTTTCATGAGTTTTTCAATATGACTAAAAAATGTGTATTTAAAAAATAAATGCGGAATGTGGCCTGACAGCAGACCCCATAAAGTACATATATTCTTGATCAAAGGGACGAGTTGAGTTCATTTAAGCATGTCCAGCTATATATCCTTCTGCTTGAACATGTCGATTTCAGCAGCTTCAAGAGCTAGACACTCGAAACTCTGTAACTAATCGAAATTAAGCTTTAGAATTATATTTAGTTTTAGTATTTTGTTTCATGGGTATTTTCAAATGTTATAATAATGAAAAAAAAAGAAAAGATTTGATTTGATTTTTATAAAAAAAAAATATATATATGTATTATTTTTTATTTTTATCATATAAGTTTTAATTAATTAGAAATAATTTAATTTAATTTAATTTAATTAATTTTAATTCATTAGAAAAACATTTTTTCATAAAATATTGTAAATAAAAGTTAATCGTTTGATTTGGCTGTAAAAATATAACTTCTATCCACTCTTGTTGGGTTTTTTTGTGCCTAAATTTTTCATAACTTTTTTTTTTTTGCGGTTCCGGATGTTTTTGGTATATTTTTTATACCGATAAATAAAATTCAAAAATATATTCAATATATGAATTAATTAGAATTTTTTCGAACCAAGTAAATTTTTAAAACCACAATGGTCAACTTTTTGTATCGTGCGACCCTTTGTTTTTTTTTTTTTTTTTTAATTATCTTGAAAATCCACTATAGTGCTGAAAATGGCAAAACTCTTCATTATGTTGACAAATAATGAATCTTATAGTTCTTGATTAGCATTAAAAATCTACAAACAATCCTAAGCAACAGCGTCAAGAGTATTTAACAATAAATTTATTAATACCTTTGACCTATATTTTCGATATTTTCACTGTTTTAGTGTTTCCCACCTACATTCCTGTAGTTAGATAATAATTTAATAATAATAATTAATACCTTTAGAATATATTTTCCCATTTATTTATATATTTAGACAATAATTAAAAATAAAAACTAATATTTACCCACTCCTATAAAAATAATATATTATAATATAAATAATATAAATAAATAAATATATAAGAATATCCATAATATGTAAATAACACCATCAAGCCGAAGGCCATACTAGCCAGTGCTTAACTCTAGATTAGCTTTAATTTTACATTAATCTCTAAATCTCTAAATAAAAAAAATTTACACAAATTAAAATTTGATCAGAAGAAAACATATTTGAATATATTATATTTCAGTTGTCAATTGTCGTTGACCCTATATACTCTTTGTCACTCACTTGAACAAGCATACTACAATAAAATAAAATAAAACAGCTTTACTCGTATTGAATTGGCATTCCAATTTCCAACGAAATATTTCGAGTTTCGCACAGATTTCGATTTCCGCGAAATGCAGCGCAAATAAAGTTGTGAGAGTTCCCCCTCTACAGCTGCAGTTGCTCTCGCCCGCGCCATCGTCCTCGTCCAGTTGGCATCGTCAGTTGCCAGCCGGAGGCATATCAGATGCAGTCAGTTGGAGCATGTGCCTGCTGTGTCCACAAGACGCACGAGTCTCGAGTTTGGCGTTTGTGCAGTTTTTATTGACTGATGGAAATCGCTCAAACACTATTGAAAGTTCGGCCACAAAATGTAATTAGATTTCTACAGAGGCAACAGAGCTAGTAGAGAGTCAGCCTCATGCTATGAACCGCAAGCAACTTCCTTCTGTGGTTTTTCGCTCTCTCTCTCTCTCTCTCTATATATATCTCTCTCTTTCTCTGTGTGTATATGGGACGCGTGCTTGGAACTCCTGCTGTGAACATCAATGCGCAGGAATCTCTTGCGCCTTACAATGAAGTTGTCTGCGCAATTGACTTGCGATAAGCCAAGGCTCTGGCAAGCACAAGTTCAACTAACCTCAACGTCGTTGCAACGAAAAAACAAAGGAGTCTCTTACATAGAAAAATTTGCAGAAACATCACAAAACTCATAAATAACATAGGCAGCAACAACAGCAACAGCAACAGCAATAGCAACTGCAATAGCAACTGCAACTGCAACTACTAGAACTAGCTATAGACTAGTAGATGCCAACTGTTTGCCAGAAAGTGTCCACAATGCTTGGCCTGTCTGGAGCTGGAGCTGGAGCTCTTTGACTTTTTGGTATCTCGCTCTGACGATAATGTGCATTGCATTTCACAATTTATGACTCACTCGGCCATTCGATGTTGTGAATCCTGCGCTGGCCAGCCAGCTATGCCAGCTATTTATTGGGTTAAGCTCAGCAGATGACCATTGGATTGGCTTACATAGTTCCAGTTGGCTGTGGGTGTGGGAAATGCAGCAAGAACAGATATTTGGGTGAACTATTGTGTTGTGGGTGTCAATGTGTGCGTGTGTGTGTGTGTGCCTATGCATATAAGTGGGTTAAATCTAGGAAAGAAAACATCAAGATTAAGCTGACTGCGTTAAGGTGTGAACTTTGAATGAGAATTGAAAGTGAGTTATATGTAAAATAGATTCTCGTCTATAATATACTCGTAGTTTATTTATTTTCTTGTTGAATGTTGTTCAAGTTAACCTAGATTTCATATATGTGTGTCAAATGATAAATAAATTTTTATTTACATATTGTTATGCCTAGGTTGACTAGGTAGACTAATCAGAAAAAATTTGTATATAATTTGGAGTTGGCTATTCAGAATATTTATTTGTACATCAGAAGATATTTATTTTCATACTGAAGTCTTTAGTTGTCCTAGACCAAGTATCAAAATTTGTATTCATTTACCTAATCAGTAAAACTTTATAAAATTTAAAATATTTTAAATATTTCAAATTTGACTGCTAAATGCGAAACTTTTGCGAAATTAATTACTAAGACTTTATATTTATATTTAAAATAACAAATTTCTTATATTTTATATAAATCAAATCTTATAAAGTTTGACTGCTAAATGCAAAAGTTTTGCGAAATTTATTTATATTATATTTTGCACACATTTATATGTTTATATCTAAAACAAAACATGTTATCGCTTAGCAATTATTTATATTTTGTAACTGTTTTGAAGCTTAAAAGTTTGTTTTATTGATTTACTGTTGAACTGCATTAGGAAACCAAAAAAAAAAAGAATGTTTCATTGCGTCATTCTGGGGGCTCGGCATATCGAAATATATATATAAAAACCTCAATAGTTTTGAAGCGTAGACTTTAAATTAATTAAGTTATCCTTCTAAGAATTGGCCCAAACTGATTTGACCGCTGGGAACGTGGCTAATCGGAAAATATAAATATATGGAAAAATATTGATCTCTAGAAGCCAGTTATTTAAAGTGTAAAAGCATTAATGAAATTTTGAAAATATATTCTTTGTGAACAGAAATCGAAAAGATACGACGGATAAATTCACTTCCGCCGTATCTATTTCATTCTACTTTTATGCTATATAATATCACTTTCAGTTGACTCTAATTTTGTCAATATATTTAAATAAAATAAAATTAAAAAAAAAAAAAAAATAAATTAAATAAATTTACGCTTATCAGAATTGAAATTCAAAATTAATTTAAATAAATTATGAAAATTAATTTTAATAATTAGTTTCTCTTAGAGAAACCAAAATTGAAATAATTGTCACCAATTGCTTTGACAAAAATTATTTACAATTTATAAATTGTTACAATAATCTACGCTTACCGGAAATATGGCACAATAAATTAATTTTTGTAATTAAAAATAATTTCAAATAATTCTCAACTTAAAAAAAAAAACTGAAATTTAAATTTGAATTAATGCATTGCTTTGACAAAAATTATATATATACAAAAATAATTATATATTTTAAATATATATTAATAAATATTTTGAATCTGGCAGAGATTTGTTCTTAATTGTTTTGGAATAAATATTTCTAGTCAGTTGGCTGCCTTTTGACAATCATTAAAAAAAACAAAAACATAAAATGAAAAATACTGTTTAAATAACGTAATATTTATATATAAAAATATACTGTTCAAATAACGTAATATTTATATATTACGTTATTTAAACAGTATTTTTAATTTTCTTATTTTTTATGATTGTCAAAAAGTCTCTTAACTAATCTTAAGTTTATATATTATTTGATATATTACATTTTAACATTATGACAAGAAAAAAAACAACTCTGAAGCAACTTTCCAAATATTCTAATATATTTCATAGTAAAAAAATTTCAAATATATTCTTAAACAAATATAAATTCAATATTGCCTTAGTTTCACTCAAGTCAAATATATTCGCCTTACTTTTTGACTCTTTGGCGTAGAAACCCCGTCAGCTACATCTAAACATAGATCTAGTTAGTCATCATTGAGCAACGCTCAACCGCAGCTCCCTAAACAAGCTTATCCACAAGCCCACATGCCAAATAATAGGCTACTTATTTATTTAAAAAAAAAAACTACATAAATGCATAAATGTAGTAGAAATTTCTTCTTATCAGCATAGCGCGCGTGTGCTAACCAAAAATGCATGGGTGACGGCCCCTGGGTCTAGGGGTTGCGGGGGTTGGGCCATTGAATTGGAAAATGACTTTTCTCTAATTAGCATTTGGCTGGCAATTGCGTGCGGCACGTGGGCGCTAAGTGGCAGTCGGTAGTTGTCGAGTCGATGAAAACATGTTGATAAGCTCGCGAGAAAACCATTAGCCAATGCCAACACCAAACCAAATCGAACCAAACTGAGAACTCATCATTTTTAATAACTAATACGATCCTGTGGCGTTTGCGTAATATATTGAAATGTTGAGGCAGCTTTCTGAGTGTCGCGTGCCGATCGCAAGCTGAGCCCATGAAAACTCATCTCATGCTGTGGGCTGTCCGACGACGAGTCGATCTGTCAGACGAAAAGGACCTTATGCCTGCTGTTCGACTGTTTTGGTCCATTGTGCTCGACGGCTCAGTTTTGTCTGTTGTCATCGCGGCATCGTATTTCAATAATAGTTTTAGCTCAACCATGTTTGTTTACAGCTTTCAACCTTTAACTGATGATGGATCATGTTGCACGGTGTCGCTTATTGACTAACTGACAGTGCACGTAGAGGGGTGGATTATTTTTTTTTTTTCGTACATTTTTTTTTTTCTCAAACTGATGTGGTATGATATAAGATGCACTCAGAGTTTTACTGGCCTGGAAACTTTTGAGATAGTTATTGCAATTTCAGAATGACTTATGTTTAGATAGATTGAGCATCTTTTGTGAATTTCAACAGCACATTAAAATATTTTAAAAAAATTTAAAAATTAATAAATAATTATAATTGTGTATACAAAATTTGTATAATAATTATATAAAAAATATAAGAGCTAACTTTCTACTATATATAATAAACTGATTGAATTTAGCTATAATAATTTACATATCCATACATTTATTTATATATTCAATTTCATTTAATTTATTGATATTATATAATTAAAAGAAAATAATAAAAGAAAAATAAAATAAAAAAAACTTTTATTGAATTTAGCTACAATGATTTATATATTCCACCATATAAAGAAATCAGTCCATATCCTTAAGCTTCAAGTTTTATTAATCTACATATATGCTTTATAATATAAGCTCAAGCAAAAAAAAAAAAATCAACTTTCTTCAACTGAATATATATATATATATATATATATATATATATTTGTTCGATATACTTTCTAAATTTAAACCCATAATTCTCGAGTAAAAAATCAATTTGCCTGATAAAACGTAATTTTTTTTATGCAGTTCGAATTGATATCAGCCTAATTTGTGGTTTCGTTGTGCGCCTGACTCAATACATATCGCAATGGCAATTGTGACTCAGAATTATTGAAGTTAATGATTATAATAATCTTGCTTATATATGCACGTATGTATGTTTGTATGTATGTAGGTAATATTTGAGTGGGGCTATCGTAAGACAGTTTGTTATAGACAGCCAGCCCTGTGGAGCCCTCGCATTCCTGAGCCCGCGAGTTATTTGTTTTTAGTGAGTGAAGGGGGTTCGTCATCTACGACTAGAGGGCACTTTAATGAGCATGTCAAAATTTCTACTGGTTGCCTGTCGATCATATCAAACCCCATTCCATCCACTGACTGACTGGACTGACAAATTGTTGTTCTGCCATGTGAAAGTTGCACTCCGAACTTTGATTTATGTTGAGGCCAGGCCAAAGCCAAAAGGAAAACCAATTGATAAAACGTTAACTGTCAACAGTTTAGTGGCCATTTAACTAATTGCTCAATAAGGGGCGCCCAGCCAGCCAGGTACCAACCTGTTCGCCTCGTCATGCCATTAGAACAAGTGCAACAGATCTCGAGCTTGCGGGGCATGCAACGACAATTGCCCCCAAAGCATTTCTCAGGCAACGACTATTAATCAAAACATACCAAAACTGAAACCGAAACAAGCAACGAACAACAAAAAAAATACAATTTCATTAATTGTAGCAAAGCGTAGAAGGAAAAACCACACCCGCATGCCTTTATGGAGAGTTTCCCACGAAAGCCACGCGGTGGCTGCGGCAGCAACAGCAACAGCAGCAGCAGCAGCAGCAGCAACAGCAACAGCAGCAGCTCATCAGCGTAGTCTATATTGACCAAGGCCCTAACTGGCCTGAACTGGCGCTACATTAGCGAAACTCGCGACCCGTCAAACTCCACTCAGGTGGCGGTTGCAGAGCATTAGACAGTTCAGGCACGTAGCTTAAAGAAACAAAAAAAATATATAATGTGAGGTGAAACATTCATATGAAGAGTTGCAGTTGGAGGTGGAGTTGGAGTTGGAGTTGAATGTGGAAGTGGAAGTGGAATTGAAAGTGGAGTTGGAGGTGGAGTTATGCGGCTGCAGTTCACGTGAAGACAGCTGCCGATTCCACGGCAGCAATATGCGCCCTCATATTGCAACTCGTCGCTGCTCAACAGCGGCAGCAAAGGCAACAACAACAACAGCAGCAACAGCAGCAACAACAACAAGAGCAACGTCAAGCACGTAATCAACTTACAACACATCAGCCTGGCCTGGTCTGCTCTAGCCTCTATCAACCAGTCCGACCGTCTCTCCTTCCATCCATTTGCCTGTCTCTCTAGCTCAAATAGTAAACATTCAACATCCCTTTATGCCATAGCGTGGGCAAAATTGCAACACTTTAGAGTGTGTAAGAGAGATAGAGAGAGATACAGAGGGAGAGATTGGCAACCCCCGGAAGTTGTGAGTGGAACCAGAACCAGAACCAGAAGTCTATTGAGGGTGCTCGCTCTAATGTTTGGTTTCATTAGTCCTAAGCGACAAATCAAACAGTTCTGTGGCAGTTTCTATTTTCTATTATTTTTTTTTTTTTTTTTTTTGATTTGTAATTTTTGGTCCGTCCGTTGTTTACACTCATTAGTTGAGCTCTACGGATTGTCACACCCTCAGCGACAACTAGCATACGTTCCACTTCCACTTGGTTAGAGGGTGAGCGGGTGATGCTGCTCTATGGCTGCTGTGGGGTGTTGTTGCCATACAAAGCACATTAATAATCACATTTGACAACAGCAACAGCAACAACAACAGCAACAGCAACAGCAACAACAACTTCAATTGTAGCAACAACATTGACTGAAGTCGCTTTGGAAAAACTGCAAACAAATATTTGCACAGTTTTCCGACAATTTGGATCGGTTGAGCGTGAGGGCACTTAACACGCCTGTAATTATTGGGCGATTTGGGCGAGTTTTGTGGTGCTGTCGATGAATGTGCTTTTTTTTATGGGTTTCCTATTGCCTGGCCGAGATTATCAGTGAGTGGGTGGAAACACACACACTTAATTGGTCACAATCAGAGTATTGATTGATACACAATTGACTGTGGAAGCAGAGTAAATCGAATGAATAGGGATGTTAATGCTTTGAGTTAAGTGTAGTTTTGGTAATACAAGCTGTAGAAAAAAAATATTATCATCTTAAAGAATAAGTGATAAGAAAATATAAAAAATTTATTTTTATATTTCACATGGAGATTGCAGATGTTCCTAATTAAATATATTTTATATTTGTAAAATTTAGGAATTGCAAGCAAATACTCTCTCTTTCCCTCTCTCTCTCTCTCTCTCTCTCTCTCTCCCTCGCTCTCTCTCTCTCTCTTCTCTCTCTCGCCTCTCTCTCTCTCTCTCTCTCTCTCTCTCTCTCTGTCTCTCTCTGTCTCTCGCTCATCTCTTTTATCTATCTCTTGCTCGCTATCTTTATATCAATTTCTTTCTGTTTCTGTTTCTGTTTCTGCTCACTCTCACTTAATATTTTAATTAGTCTTTTTTCTAAATATTTGCATATTCATCCATATATATATATATGTATATGTTTATTTATCTATAGATAGATATATTTATTCTTATATCTACAGACAGATTGATAAATAATTGTCAATCTGTCTGTCAATCTATCTCTCTCTAGCTAACTATTAAACTTTCTTTCTTTCACTCCCCCCTTTTCCCTGTGGATTACTTTCCCACTGTCTCTTCACTTAGTCTGTTAAAAATTATGTCTTAAATTGTAAATATTAAAATTATGAGAAACACTTTTAATTATGTTAATATATAAATATTAAATTAATATATATAAATAATATATTAAAATTATAAAATCAAATTTTAATTAAATTAATATATAAATATATATAATATTTAAATATTTTATATAACCAAACATTAAAATCTAATAATATATTATTAAACATTTTATGTTGCATTATTTTTATTCTTATTGAATATGAATGTAACATAATTTATTTGAATAAAATCTAATAAAAATATATTTTTTTAAATATATTAATAAATATTAAATATTAAACTCAATACTCTTAATAAATAAAATCTAAAATAAATTTCAATTAATAATTAAGCTATTCAAAAGTCTGATTTCCTTTGCCATACTAAATAATAAAGAATGCATCTTAATCTGAGAAGATGTCATTCTCACTTGCATTAAAGAATGTATCTTAATCTAAGACAAAGACATTCTCACTTCATACACACATACATACATATATCACATACCTGTTAGACATCCTTTGTAACGCTTAGTCAATCTAGTTAACATAAATATCGTCATGATTTAAAGCCCGATATTAAACAGAGAGCGAGGGTGGTCTCTCTGCTCAATGTGCTCATCAGCATAAACATTAACGCCATTATTAACAAGAGCCCTCTAAACAACAACAACAACAACAACAACAACAAACAAACAAACAAACAACGTGCATAATTATGATTGGGTACCGGATTCCCCAAAAACACAATCGTGTTCTGGCTCTTTGTTGTGGTTGTTGTTGTCGCTGTCTGTCGCCGGGGCTTCAAACAAAAGCGACGCTATCAGAGCGAGCGAACAACAAAAGACACTCAAACGGCGACCACACACATGTGGAGAGAGAGAGAGAGAGCGAGAGAGAGAGAGAGAGTGAGTGAGAAAGAGAGTCATGCACATATGCTCTTCACACACACATACACACACACACTGGAAGCTGCTATGGAGTAGCTAGCCATGTCGCCTGTGACAGACAGCGAGACAATGGCGAATGAAATGGAGCGAGTTTTTTTTTTAGAATGGTAAGGGGAGAGTCAAGGGGGGAGGGAGGAGAAAGAGCCAGTTACTCGCTGTTGTGAGTGTGTGTAGTTGTATTTGTTTATCGAATAATCAAATTGTTTATCGGGCCCATCTAAAAACGTGAATAAAGCAACAATAAAAACGGCGAAACAATTAATTTTCTAGCCGTTTGATGTGAACAACACTTTCACCGCACACACACACACACACACACACATATACAGAAAGTACAAGAAGGGAGAAAGCAGTCAGAGTCAGCGTGTCCTTTTGAGCCTGTTCAGTAAATTGCGTTTGATGTTTGTTGTTGTTGTTGTTGTTGTTTCTGTTGCTGTTTGATTTGGGACTAGGCTGAGCCTGGGAGCTGCAGCAAGTGCGCATTGAGGACATCCATTAATCAAGGCAATTTACATTTGTATAAATATTTAATTAAGCAACGAGATTGCTGTCGTCCCATGTTGGCTGTCAGTTCTCAGCTTATGGCTGACAAAAACTTCTAGGCGCCAGCAATTGAGATTAATTAATTACAATTCAAGGATTATTGATTTGTAAAGTATCAATGCATAGTTTCTGTGTGGCGCTAACAAAACAAAAACAAAACAAATAAATAAAAAATAAAAAAAATCAAGAAATTTGTAGGTTTGATTTTTTTTTTTTTTTTTTGAGAAATTATAAATGATTAAGAGATGAGCCCACACATATCTTAAGAAAGAAGGAACTTGCTTCTAATAATAATGTCAGCGAATAGAAACGCAATACAATATTTTAAATTCTAACTTGATTAATATATCCAGTGAAAATTTCAAGAATTTTTTTTATGTATATAAAATTAACAAATAATATAAAAATAGCAAATAAATAATTTTGCTTACCCCTTATTTTACAAAAATTTTTATCAATATATTGATTATGTTGATTGTATATATGGAAATGGGGATGATTTAATGCATCAGACAGACTCAATTTAACTTTCTTTTACTTAAGCACAGCGCAGTGAGTTAAATTTTGTATTTTCTCTTTCTTTTCCATCGAACTTCTTGTCTCTCTCAATGTATCTCTGCTAGTGCCTTAGGTTCGGCTCCATTGACAACGAAAATTGCGTCAAACTCGGAATCGACTCTCTCACTGTCGAGCCTAGAAGATTAGCATTGTTGCAGTTGTCACTGATTCGTTTAAGAGCTCATCAAGCTTTATATGTGAGTTAAGTTAAATCAATTACTTTAATTAATTACTTATATATAATTTGTTTGTAGAAATCAAAGCAACTACTTCATACAGTTCATTCTATTTTCAATTCATGTTTGAAAAAATATATATATTAAAAAAAAAACAATAATGAATATATTTATACTTTTGCTATTTATTAGTTATATTTTCGATACAACTATTTTTTATAATTTCCTTTGCAAAGTAAAATTATTTAATTTATCAATATATAACTTATATATTTTTACCTTTTTACTAATTTAATCATTTAACTCGTAATAGCAAAACTCTTAAGAGTTAGAGAACTACAAAAAAATATGATGAGTTCTCGTCGAGTGTACATAATACAAAATATTTTTAATTATTTATTTTAATTAAATATACTTAGTTAACTGCTATCTTTAAGGCAATAAAATATAATCAGAAATTTATGAAATATATTTTTGCAAGTATATAGAGCTATACAACATACGAAAATGGGATGCATAAAAATAAGTAGTATATATTCAACATATATACACTTCAAAAATCTCGCTTAACTTTATTTGTATATATAACTTCTATCCTATTCTACAAGAGAAGGCAATTTTTGTCTTTTATAAAATAATTAAATAATCAACTAATTGCATAATTAATTGAAGTTCGAGTTGCAAAAAAAAAAAAAAAGATACCCAATAGCTTCCCACATAACTCTCTCTAGTGACTGGTTAGCATTTATTTATTCATAATATTTTACTACATAAAAAATGCGTAAAAAACGTATATTTCCTGTCCATATAATAGAATAAATTGATTTAAATTAAAAGAGTCATAAAACCAGAACTCTTCTTTAGTTAAATTATTTAATTTAAAAATACTCCTATATTTCATAAGAATACTTTTTAAACTATTCAAACAGTGCAAGTTTTTTATACATAAATAATATACATTTTTATAAATTTTATTTATTTCTGTAATACTTATTTATTATATTTATATATTGAATTTATTTATTGTATATGTATTAAATGGATATAATAAATAAATATAACAAAACTTAAATAACAATAGGCGCATCTTATTTTGTTTTTGTTATATTTATTTATTATATTTATGTGATGCATATACAATAAATAAATTTAATATATAAATATAATAAATAAGTATAATAAAAATATATAAAATGTATTTATTATATATATATATATATTTATGTAATAAATAAATATATAAAAATTATAACAAAAATATAAAAAATAAATTTATTTTCTATATATTACATAAATTTAATAGCAATAATTAAATAGCAATAAATATATATTTAATTTTTAATATTCTTGCACAAAATCTAAATGCTCTTCCTCTCACTCACTTAAAATATTTTCTCAAAAATTCTAAAGAAAAAGCTTTATATTGCCTATACGAAACTGAATTTCCACGAATATCAATCGATTGCTTCAAGGTGGCGGTTGCAAACGACCACAAAAACACATACACAGAGGGAGAGGGAGAAGGAGAGAGAGAGAGAGAGAGAGGGAAGAACACCAAATAAACGGCGTTCGAAATTCACTTAAAATGCCAAACAAATATATTGTTTAACAAATTGAAAGCACACTGCGCCTGAGTCTGAGCCTGCGCCGGCTGTCAGTGGCTGAGGCTTCCCAGAAAACCAACAAAGCCGCTGAGCATGCGCAAAGACTCAGGCTCGGGGCTCAGAGCTCGGGGCTCTCCACTCTCCACTCACAACTCTCAATTTGTATTGTCATTAGCGATTATGGGCCAGGTCCTGGGACAGCGACTGGGGCGTAATACGATATGTTGACAAAACGCACAAATACAGACCAAACAGACAGACGGACAAACGGACGGACAGACGGACGGACGAACGGACGGACGGACAGGCAACACACAATTCGATCGCTGACAAACCTATAAAGTATTTTGAACGGCGCTACTTCAAAATTTTTACTCCTTTTTGCGTCCAGGCGTCCATTGTGCACTCTATAATAAAAATACGTAATCAAAACCGCGCAGCCACAAAATAAAGAAGAAGAGAAGCTGAAAAGAGCAACGATGAATGTTAGCGGGGGCAAGCCGATCGATTCGATCAAGGACCAGGTTTTCATTTGAAATACATACATATATACGAGAATGTCTGTGGCGCAGGCGTAACGAAAGTGAAATCGAGACACAGAGAACCTAAGCGGCAGCTGGAACACCTTCGCCTCATCATCATCAGCATCATCATCATCATCATCATCATCATCATCATCATCAGCATCATCGTCATCATCTTCGTCATCGTTGTTGTTAGAAACGGCACAAAGAACCAGTCGAAAGTCAAAAGGGGCACGCGCGAGTTCGAGCTCTTCAGCACTCTTCAACCCCGAACCAGGAATAGAGCCTAGGCTCGAGATCTGCAGACATTGTGACTGATCGGTCGATCGGTTGGGTACACTGTGTCTAGACTAGCCGCAGACACACAAGTTTAATAGACTTATTGTAATTGAGTAACAAAAGCCACACACTCGAATATACTATACATATATCGAATCACAACTCTTTCACATTTTCATTTACATTTTCCAGCTGCTCAATTGGAAAAGGTGTTGTCCTCTGCCTCGTATCCTGTATAGGGACGCATTACGGATTGAGATCTCGATTCGAATGCAATTTTACATGTAAAATGCGTCACTTTAAAAATGATTGTGAAAATTTAATTAAAAATGTTTTTGCAAATATTTTGCTTGTTTCTTTTCACTTTTCACTTATTTCCATTGTCATCGTCGTTCCATTCTATTTTATATTCTCTGCTCTGTGCGCTGTCATGTGATGCGTTTTGTCAAGTTGACTTGCCCACCTTTTTGTGGCCTTTTGTCCCAAAAGAGAATACGACACAATGCTGCGTATAGAGTTAAATGTTTGCTCATGCCCTCTCCCCCAACAACACACACACACACACACACACACACATATGATAATATATTGTCCGTGTGCATGTGTGTGGTTGCTGGGTTGGCTAACAAGTTAATTTTCCATATTTTCTTTGGTAAAACTTTGCACGAACTTTACATCAAAGTCATTATGTGGTCGTCTTTGTGTGCGTGTGTGTGTGTGTGTGCGTGGGTGGTGTGTGTGTGTGTGTGTGTGTCTGGCGGTTTGCTTGGGTCGTCCTCGGTCCACGATAAGTAAGACAAAGGCGAATAATGAGCAGAAGTCTGAAAGGCAAAAGCTAACGAGTTGGAAAGTTTAAAGCTCGTCGGCCTCAGTTGATTTTAACAATTATCAGTTTTCATATTAATTTCATCTCTCAGTTCAACAAATGTTTTAAAATATAAATAAGCTTTAAGTTTTTTTTTACATTCAAATTATAAAATAAAAAATAAAATGTTTTAAATAATTTTTTTATTTATATAAATCTAGCTTATAATTAAAATTATAAACTAGCGTTTATTTTTTACTTAAGGCTATGGCAACTAAGGCCTTTAGCTCGTACAAGAATATATAATTTTTTTATGATAAACAATACAAATTTACAATATTATATATTATAAAAATTACAATTTTTTTTTTGTTATTATTTTCAACTTTCTTATCAAAACACATTGGGTTATTTTTACACTAAATGATTTTTAGTTACCTATACTTATTTCTTAACAAGTAAGAAGGCTCTAATCGAGACGGCTCGACTACGAGATACCCTGAACCCTGCAAAAAAAAAAAAGAATATTCTTCTTCTTTACGCACGTATAAGCGAGCGCTCTGCTAACCGCGCAGTTGCTGCCGACGGTTGGGGGTGGGATGGGCTGTATTTTGAACGCTTATAACTCCGTTTCTAGATGGACTATCTTCATGAAACTTTCAGATTATATTAATAGCCTTCAAATTTATCCGATTGCCAAATTACAAGTCTCTAGTATTTGAAATACGTTTTTTTCAAATTGGGGGCGAAGGGGGCGTGGCATCTAAAATCTGAAAATTACAAAATCTGCGTATCCATAATATCTATCTAAATATTCAAATTTGAAGTCTCTAGCTAAAACGGTGTAGAAGTTATGCTCAAAAAACTAAAAAAACGTAAACGAATTTTCGATTTCTTATCGATAATTAAGGAATGGGATAAGTTATCGAAAAAACAAAATAAACTTGTACTGCGTAACTAAGATACGAGTATTCATGTAAAATTGCAGCTCTCTAGCTTTTGTAGTTTCCGAAATCTCGACGTTCATACGGACGGACAGACGGACAGGGCTATATCAACTTATTTTTTTGTGCTGATCAAGAATATATATACTTTATGGGGTCTGCGACGTCTCCTTCTGCCTGTTACATACATTTTCACAAAAACATTATACCCTGAATTCCCATTTTCAATGGGTTCAGGGTATAAAAAGTAAATATATTTGTTAAATAATAAATTGTTTGTTATTAAAATTTCTTTGGCTTAAATCGCCTGGTTTGAAATAATATCCGATGTTAAATTGATTAATTATATATATTTTGCCAATTGCATAATATAGTATTTTTTTAATTAAATAACAATATTTTCAACTTAAATGCTAATAAATAATTTTTGATTATTAAATTAATAAAATAATTAAGTAAATTAATTAATTGATTAATTAATTAAAATGTTATGTTAAAAATATATATTTTTAGTAATTAAAATTTTGTATTTTTATCAATATGGCATTTTAATGTAATTTTTCTCATAAATTATATTTATTATTTTATATTTATTACAAATTATTTTTATGTTTAACCATCAATTTATCACCATCAATTTAAATATTTCATTTCAATGTATTATTAAATCTATATATATATATATATATATATATATATATATATATATATATATATATATATATATATATATATATATATATATATATATATATATATATATATATATATATATATATATATATATATATATATATATATATATATTTTTTTTTTACAATTTGGAATATATAGTATAAATATAAATTTTAAAAATTATTTTAAACTTAAAATGCTTGCAATAACTTTTAATTATTTAAATACTAAAATAAATAAATATGTTAAAATATATCATCTTTTTAAAATTTATTTATTAATAAATTTAATTTGTATTATAATTATTTTTATTAATTTTGTTTTTTATTTTTATTTTTTTTTTTTTTTTGCATAAATTATATTATTTAAATTCTTTTATTTTTATTAATACCGTTCTTTAATGTAATATTTTTTCGTATAAATTATATATTATTTGTTAATTTAAAAATAATTTTCACATTTCCTAAATTTTTTTAAAATATATATTCAACAGCGTTTAATCAATATTTCATAGTTAGCATAACAAACATATCGATTTTTACCCATCTCTATACAACTCCAAATTAACTCTCTGATGTCATTGTATCAACTCGTAGACGATTATTTATACCAACTCTCAATCAAGATAAGAGACAGCAAACAGTAAAACAAACCCCTGGCCAACAATTATTTGTGGCCCTCTCCAATTTAAATTGCTAGCGATAATCCTTTGCCGGCGCTCCTTCTCTCTCTCTCTCTCTCTCTCTCTCTCTCTCTGTCTCTGTCATATGTTTGAGATTTTACACGCAAGAGCAAATCTCTTAAATGCTGCCAATCTCGAATGTCAATAGCAGCAGCATATCAACATTGGGGGCTGTAGCAAGCAGTGGAAGGGGCGTGGCTGTGACTGTGCGAACCTGTCAGTACCAAAAAATAAAAATTATCACACAATTACGATTCCCCTTGCGCCGCACCCCCCTCCAAAAAAGGTCAAAAGGCAAGCATCGTTTAAAGACAAATTAATGTATATTTAAGCTGCCTTTTAGACTAATTGCCCAAAGGCCTCGGCCAAAAAGAAGCTCCACAAACACACACACACACACACACACCCGTCCACACTCTCTCACAAAATTCGGTGGGGAAAAAAAAACAAAAACATTGAAAATCTCACGCCTTTGTTGATTAATTAATCAAAGTAAATAGCTGCAGCGAGCTAGCGTCGTCATTAGCGTAATCTAAACTGCCTATTGATAAGCTTTTTCCACACCTAATGGCTACATTAATTTCGAGCAGAGGGCGGGGAGCAGGGCCACGGCGACGACAAAGGCGAGCTGAAGTTGTCTTCGGGCAGCAACGCCATTCGAATGGGGCGTGGGGAAAAGCTCATCCCAGACGGTATAATGATCGACAAAGTCGGGTGGACCCAACTTGGTGGCTTCATCGTTATATAACATCAGAATATCCGTAGCCGTGCTGGGCGGCCAATGAATGCTGGAGTTCAACAGTGGCTCGCTGGAAAGATCAAAATTGAATTAAAGCTTCAGATTAAGTGATTCACTTGACCTACCCCGTGTGGGCAAAGTGAGCCATCCAACTGGTAATGCGCTGCATCATGAACAGATCTGTATGATTGGGACTCAGAATGGAGCCATACCATGAGCTGGGCATCACATACTGCCAGTCATCCGCATGGCCCACGCCACTGGGCTTATTATCCTCATTCATCGGTGCCGAGACACTTCGTTGTCCTATGTAATCCATGCGTGAGTAATAGACCTTGGTGTGCTTGCGTGCCAGCTGGACGAGTCTATAGACACCGTGACCTATGATGCCGTCGGAGAAGATTTGTCCAAATCTCTCGATATTCGTTTCGTTCAGCATGTCGACATCGCGACCCAGATAGAAATTCTTGAGGCGTCTGCTCTTTCTCACATCGTAGTCAAACAGAAACAGTTCCGGCGCCCAATCATGAAAGTTGGTGATGATATCGTGCAGCAGCAGTTCATTCTGTAGATGTCCTGGAAGAAGCTCACTTAATGGAAATTCTCAACTCTTTCAAATCGAATCCCAAACTCTCTTACCGAAGGTCGTAAAGTCCAGCTCGTTGGTGGTGTAGCTAACCATCAGTGGCACCCGGTTGAAGTTGCCCTTCTCTATCAGAGTAGTGGGATGCCTGGGCAGGAAATGTTTATCGATTTCATAGTTCCACTTCATGTTGACGAACTTGTACTGCTCCCAATCGCTGCAGACATCGATGATGCGATGCCAGCTGACTTTGCGCAGGCATTCGGTCATGTCGTCGATATCGTACATGGGACAGGCCAGCTGTCTGGCCAAGATGCGTGTCCAGAACTCGTTGTGGATGCTAAAGTGATTCGTGGCCGAGCCGCTCATGAGAATGGCACCATGGAATAGACCGCTGGACAAGGGCGAGGCCAAATGCAAACTGACAGCCATGGCGCCTGCACTCAAGCCCAGAAGCGTAACCCTATCCGGATTGCCGCCAAAGCGATCTATATGCGATTGCACCCACTCCAGTGCCATGATCTGATCCAGATAGGCATTATTGCTGCCGCCCAGGAAGCCCAAGGCGCCCAGTCGATAATTGAAGGCCACCATGACCAGATCCTGCTCCAGCAGATACTCGGGTCCAGCCTCGTATTTGCTATGGCCGCTGCCCAGGACATTGGCTCCGCCGTGAATATACACAATCACGGGCAAACTATCCGTTAGATTCTTGCTATAGACATTCAGCTTCAGGCAATCCTCGCTCATCAGCAGCTTGATGCCAGTCTGTGGACATATCAGCGAATCGGAGGTGGCCTTCAATATGGTATTTCCCCAGACCTGAATGGGTCGCGGTGCCTGAAATCTCAGCTCACCCAATGGCGGCTGAGCATAGGGTATTCCACGAAACGCATAGATCGTCTTGTTGCTGAAGCTCTTCAGTGTGCTGCCCTGGATGAGACCCAAGGTGGTGTTCACAATCAGCTCGCTATCGCGTGCCTCCGCATCGAGACTGAGACTGGGCTGCAGCAGTAGCAGCACCACCAGCTGCACCACCATCCACGATAGGCCAGTCATATTTCTTGCTCTCACACGACTTCCGATTCCTATGAGAATATTTTGCTAGATCGTTTATGTTTCCTCTTTGCTTTGTTATTTTGCAATGCGACTTTACCTCTTTGGGTGGTGCGACGCACCCGCATGGAAGATCTTGCTACACTAAAGCGTGCCACGATCTGGAATTGTAACTATGAACTTCACACGGTCGGTATGCTATCGCAAGCAGTTAGCAGTTGTTGATAAGCTTATTATTGGCATTTGATTAGCTTGGCGTTAATACGATTACAAAACGTGTTGTTCCCACTATAAATAAAAACACATGACAGCCGAATAAAAACAACTTGAACTAAACAGTAGGCCAAAAAGAAAACTAATTTTAAATGTGAATTTACTGATCTCTACTATGGCAGAGAGAGAGAGAGAGAGAATATTTTTTGTTAAATTTCAATTTAACATTTCGATAGTTTTTTGATTTTTCCATCTGCCTTCAAAAGAATGAACCTTTTATTCTTACTCTACTTTATACTTATCTACAAATTAATGTCAGATTAAGCTAACTATCGCTTTTACTTGTAAGATAATAGAATAATTTGTTAAAATATTCAACCTACCTCATCATGAGGGAGGGATGACCTTAATCAGAGGTGTCATTTAAGAATAATATACCCTGTAAAATGGTAAGCTAAATATAAGGCAGTATTTATATCAGAGATAGATGATAGTTAAATACTTATATATTTACTGATTATACTCTGAAAAGTTTATTTCGATTCACATTTTTTTTCCATTTCTTTATCTCTTATACACATTTCTCTTTTCTTTTATTTACATTCACTTTTCTTTTTTTTCTTTTTATTACTTAAACTTTTACTTATATTTATTTCTCTTTTTTTACTGATCTTATATATTAACTTTTTTTCTTTATCCCTTGTCCTCATTTCTCGTTTCCTTTACTTCTATTTACTTTGCTTTCCTGTTTTTTCTTTATCCCTTATACTCATCTCTCTTTTGTCTGCTATTCATTTCTCTTATCTTATCAGCTCTTCAATTGTTTTTTTTTATTCCTATTTTTATCCTTCTATTCTTCTTATTATTATTATTTACATTTCTTCTTAATTTGTAATCTTTTAATTTATCCCGTCTACCCCCTATTTTATTCTCATACAATTCATTCTCTTCCTTTACTTATGAAGCTTGAAGCTATGACGCTTCCTTGCATGAAGCTTGTTTCCTTTTAGTTTCATCTTCCTTTCTTAATTTATTTATTATTCTGTTTTCTTATGGAAATCAGAATAATTTCTAATTCTTTTTGTCTTCTATATTTTTCTTGTGTCATTCTCTTCTTCTCTTTTTTCTCGCTATCTCTTATTTTCTTCGCTTTTCTTTTTGTCTTATCTCTTATTCTCTACCCTTTTTGTCTTTGTTATTCTTCTTTTCGTCTCGTTCTTCTTTATCTTATATTTGACTGCTTCTTCTCTTTCTTTTAGTCTGTTTGTTCTTCACTTTCATTTTGACTAACGATTTTCTTCTTGATTTCTCTTCTCTATTTGCTTTCTCATCTCTTTTAGTCTTCACGTTTCTTCTCTTGTATCTTTATCCTTTTCTTTATTTTTATCTTTTCTGTTAGTCTTTTAGTCTTCTCTTTATTTTTGTCTTCTCTTTTCTATTTGATTTCTCTTCTCTAATATCCTTTTCTTTTCTCTTGTCTTCTTTTCTCTATTTGCTTTCTCTTCTCTTTTGTAATCTGTTTCTTCTTATTCTTTCATTTTTTCATCTGCTCTCTATTCTTTTAGTCATCTAGTTTCTTCTGGTCTTCTCTTTTCTTCTCTGCCCTTTCCTCGTTCTTAACTCTTGCTCATTAGTAGCATATTCCTAAGTTTCTTGAATTTCTTATCATTAACATTGATCATTTAGATATATTGCTTCTACCACAGTCCCATCATTATATATTCTGCTAGACTTCATTCTGACCTTGGCCGTTTACATTCGCCAGCAAATCCATTTCAATTGAAACTTATTGCTTCATTGAAGTATTGGATTGAGTTTCGCAGCCGTTAGAGACACAGCGCCCTTTCACTCGTAACTGCTGATCCTACGCCCGCAGAATTTTATTTTATTTTTTTTTTTTAGAATTTCGTAGGTTTTTCTCATGCCTTTGGCAGCAGCAGCAGCTCGCTGAGATTTAAATTGATTTCCTTATTAGTGCACATCCCTCTTGTAATATTCAATTAAAACTACCCACGACGCACTCATAGTCGCGTCTATAGCCGCTCATTGATTGATATAAGCCGAGTGGTAATTACTCGGGTCCCCGACACTTTCCAGCACTCTGATTCGCCTGGGCAAAAGTGAAAATTATGGCGGCGGCGGTGCAGTTGTTGGTGTGTGAAAAGCTGACAATGACCTTTGTTAAATAAATTAAATTAATTATTGCAATGGCGAGAGTCGTCAAGAAGACGTTCGGAAATTAAGCAACAAAGCCATTGGTCGATAGTTCATTTAAATAATTGTCATGAATAAATGAAAATATTAACTGAAATCTATATATACCCTGGAATATCTATATATCCCTGGAATATGTCAGTGCCATGTGATTTACACTGAAATGTTTTCATAAAGTACAATTGTCCTATATTGGACAATACATTTTTATAACAATCTCAATTCTACATATCTCTCTAAAATATACACTCTAAATATAATAAATTTAATATATTTTTATATGACTAAATATAAAATTTTTTTATATATTTAGATATTACCTTGGGCACTCGAAATATAACTAATTTCAAAAGATATAAATTCAGTTTGATAACAGATTTTTTTTGTGTGTGCAAATAATCAAAAATACAGAAACAATTTGCTTTGACTCGATATGACTACATTTTTCCTTGATTATGATCTTCAGACGCTCAAGAAACGATTCGAAAGCTCACTGGATGATATTTTCTAGTATTTTAGCCAGGGAACGTAATGATTAAAATTTGTATAGATAATGTTTATATAAAAAATATAAAAATCAGGTCATAAGTTTTGTTTTTAATTTTTATAATATAAGTGTGTAAAAATAATTTTTTATTTTTATCATATAAATCAATTTTAATTATTTAAAAAAGATATATTTTTTTTAATAAAATATGGAAAATAAAAGCTGATCCTTTTTTGGAATTTGCCGTAATAAAATGACTTATGTCCTTTTTTCCCCATCTTTTTATTTATTTTTTTTTTTTTAAATTATTATTATTATTATTTTTTTTTATTTTTTTTTTTGTTCATAATTTGTTTTTTTAATTTATAACTCTTTTTTGGGGTGCCTGTTTTTGGCTCAGCAAACGACATTTGCTTTCTTCAGCGTTTGTTGGGTGGTGTAATTTTTACTTTTGATCCAGATTATCTCAGAGAGAAGAATCAATTGGATTCGTTTATTGTAATTTGAGAGTAAATTATGTGATCGACATGCAATATTTTTTCATTCACTCAAGCTTTGTGGAAGGATGCCGAGTCTAGCTGAAGTATTCATGGTCCGCTGCCATAGCTAGCCACAAGTGAATTGTATTACTCGCTGTAGACAAGACTTACAATAATCATTTAGATACATTATATATATCTGGGATAACAATAGATATATGAATTAAACGTCTGAAATTGAATACATTCCGAAATTGCTTACATTTACCAACCATATGTAATATGTCTAATACTATTTAAGATATATTTTTTAGTAATATAATTTTTAGTATTTATATTAATATATTTAAATATTTCTAAAGACTCTCTATACCATAAGCTAAGTTATTAAATTTGAATTATAGCAAACGAATTTCAAAATATTTGATAATTTGCTTGAATAATTTATCTAGAGAGTATTTTTGGTATTTAGAATGATTTATCTAATGAGTATTCAATTTGCAGCACTCTGCTGCAGATCCCTACCATAAACTCCCCTTGCAAGTGATCTATATGCTTTTAGCAGATTATCCACAGTCTCTCTCTCTCATTTTAAATATCACAATGAGATTTGTTCACACATCGACGAGTCTCAACATTTTAATCAAGAAAATAATTCCCAGTAACCCCAAAAACTTGGAAATTGCGACAATCTGCTGTTGCTGCTGTTGCTGCTGCTGTTGCTGCTGCTGCTGTTGCTGCTGCTATTCCAGTCACTTGAGTGCCTATGTGCTCAGCGTATCGCCACAGGAGCTGCCCAAGCACCGACCACCGTGCACCACCGTACTCCAGTTGTTGCAAATATATGAGTGGCCTCTTGACAGACATCATCATCATCATCATCATCAGCAGCAGCAGCAGCAGCAGCTCCGAGAGCAGCTCAAACTGTGCCACTTCAGCGGTTATATGTATTGTTTGTGGATAAGCCGCGAAATACTGAAGCTTCCTGTGGCTTGATGACGTCGCGCACCACAAACCACTTTGGCAGACATGCAAAAATTTCTCACGCATCGTTTGCAGATGTTGCAAGCGCTAGCAGAAGAGAGTGGATAGAAGCGGGAGTTAAAGAATGGGAGTTACTTTAAGAGTGTCCAATATAGCTAAGAGAATGATGAGCTAATGCTATGTGGAGTCTTGTGAGGAATCTAATGTATGCTTTGATTATGATATAGTTGGTTTCGGAAGAGAGAGCCCAAAATAAAATAAAGATTTTATAATATATAAATATTTATGAAGAATTCTTGTTTTATTATTATTTTTAATTTTAATTTTAATTTTAATTTTAGTTTTAATTTAACGTTAATTTTCATTTTTTATTATTTAATTTTATCTTTAATTTTAATTTTAATTTTAAATTTTTAATATATACATACAAGATAAATATTTATGAAGTTTTCTTGTTTATTATAATAATAGTGCGACTTAGACAAAAATACTTTGTGAACAACTCAATATTAAAATTAATTTAAATTAAATTATATTTTCAACAATATTCAATAGAATATATATTGTAATAAATTTATAATTTATTTTATATCACCTCTATTTATTGAGATTAACTATATTCAACCATAAGCTTTATATGAATATATCTTATTAAAGTAAAACAAACAACAAAATTGTTTGAATAAAATGATATTAATTAAAAGTGTATTATTGACAGATTCCATTTACAAGAACGGCTTCTTCTTCAGAAAAACACAACCACGAAATAAAGATGAGGATTTATTACCCACGACTTTGTATTTATCAACGAGCCTCCGCATCAACAAAGAGAAAATTCAGCGTATGCCAAGAGTATTATGTAAAATTGTTTTCCCTTTTGAGCGAGCATATGACAGGCAATCAACTGTGATAGCCTTGTGTTTATATATATTTATTTATATATATTATATTTATATTATATTTATATATATATTTATATTTATATATTTATAAAAATGTTTAATTTATATAAAAAACTTGATAAAACAAATACAAATTTAGTAAAAGTTATTAAAAATTATGAGAAAACTGTTGATTTGACCTCGGATATATAACCGAGTATATACTAAAAAATATTTGATTTTGATATACGTGAACATTTTATATCAAGACGTACCTTCAATTGAATATAGTATAAAATTAATCAAAATTGATACTAACAAAAATTTAAAAAGTAAGCAGAAAGAGTAGATGGAAGAGCAAACTTCAAATAACTTTGGGAGTTTTTTTGGGGGGGGTTTTTTGCTTGTGTGTAATGATATTTTTTTTTTTTGTTTTTTTTTTTTGGTTTGGTCTTTTGTTCGGTTTTTTTTGTTTTTTTTTTTTATTTTTTTTTTTTTTTTACATTTATATTTTATTTTTATATAATAGCAAGACTTAAAGTAACTTTAGTTTTTTTTTTTTTTAAATTATGTTTTATTATTTATTTATTTTTTAAAATTAATATATTAGTATTATTTTATTTATATAAATATATTATTTTAGTTATATATCATATGTTAATATTAATTATTAAATTAATTTTAATTAAATCTAGTATTGTAACAATAAAATGTCCCAAGAAGATCTCTTCCCATATCCAAGATGTTTTGGCAACCTTGATAAATAGATAAAGAGATATTCCTGCCTAAAGGCACTAAATGAGTCACATGGAAAGTTGCGAAATCGTAAGAAATAAATTCTCTGCCCTGTGAGCCTCTCGTACCTTTGTTGCTCTCATTTATAATAGTAGAATGTGTAATCCTAATACTTCTGACCTTTCATAACCGCACATGCCACGCCCTTGGTGGCCTCTAAGATCGATTTCATTTATGTCAGATTTGGTAATTTGTGCAGCAGCTGCCATGGCCACTAGAGAACGCATTTGTGAATGCAAATTGAAGATATTTTAATAAGTTTTGTGCTCCGATATTTAAATGACATTTGACAAGTTGAAAGGAAACAGAGTCGCAACTCTCAAGTGACCAACATGCTGGCCCCGAACAAAGCCGAAGAGCAGGGCCTGGCCACGCCTCAGACGCAACACTGGAAGAAACAATGCTTGGAAAGGAAAGGAAAACGCCAAGCAATAGCAACAATTGCCGAAACGATAAACCACTTGAGTAATCAATCAATGCGATATGCTGCAGCACAGGCGAGACGTCGCGACCTCTTGTAATGAATATTTAAAGATGGGAATTATCGCATTGGTATCGTGTCGAGGCTGGATAATGGAGAATGGAGGCGCAGCCAGCCCTATGCAGAGGGACAGGGGTAGTTAGGCATTTTGCATAAATGATAGCGAAACAATAGACCAATATATCCCAAGGCATACGCTCGCTGCCTTTGCATATGTGTATGCGATAATTTGAGCACAAAAGTGTTCAGCATCGAGCAACATATTGCGTCTAATCTATATATACATGAATATTTCGTGTAATCAATACATAAGAACTGAAGCCATATAGAGAGTAGTGCGAGTAGGGCCACAGCCGGAGTTTCTTCTTTTGAAGATCGGCGATCCTTTGCCTCAAGTGAGCAAACGCACAAAATGTGAAACAAATAACAAAAGCAAAGCACGAGCACTCGAACCACACAATTTCTTGAAGGGATCGAGAGAGAAAGAGAGAGAGAAGGCCGAATTCTCTGCCATTGTGATATTGTAATGAGCGTGACGTCTTATTTGTGCCAGACAAGGATAAGAGCCCAGCAACGGAAGGGTCTGAGCTGAACTGAACTGAACTGAACTGAAGTAAAGGGAGGGAAGCTTCCTTTACCACACAGTGCAAAGAATTTCACACCAATGCACACACATTGTTGTGTAAATAGGACCTAATTCTTAGTTACTTATTGGTTAGCTGCTCAAGTGTCTCAATCAAAAGCTTTTCGCAAGGCTCTGCACACCACTTGGCTGCCCATCAAGCGGCGGTTCTTTGCTTTGTCTTTTGCAATACTTTTATTACAATTATGCGGCATAATAAGCTTATCAAATTTGTCTTGGCAAATGTTTTGTTTTCGACAGGAAAAAAGTTCAGATAAATGTAGAAATGTTTGGAAATGGAATATAATATTATTTTTAGATGCTATTAGTTTACTGATTATTACTAATAAACCTAACTTTTTTTTGCTTACATTTTTAGGCTTGTTTATTACTTCGTGTCACTTATTTTTGTATAATTGTGACCGAATTTTAATTTAAAAAAAAATTTTATTTTTTTTTTATTTTATTTATTTTTTTGTTTATTTATTTTTATTTTTCCTTCAAATATAATAATTTATACATTGTCAATCCAATTTTGATTACAAAATGTATAATAGTTCATATATTTTTTATTTATTATTTTTTTTTATATTTTTTTCTTCGAATATAATAATTTATATATTTTTTATTTTATTAAAAATAAAAAAAAAATTGTAATAAATAGCGCTTTTGTTCTTCTTAAAATATAAACCCGACCTTACCTTAATATATAAAAATTCAACATTTTTTTAATTCTACAAAATTTTAAATTAGTTCAATACGTTTTTATTCTTCTGAAAATATGAAAAAATATTCCAGACTTTTCTAAAAATATTTAGTATTTATTTATTTAATTTTTAAAATGTATTTTTTATCTCATATATTATTTTATTTTATTGAAAATCAGAAACAAATATATTAAATCTCTGACTTAATTACTTACTCCAGAGTTATCAAGTTCAGTTTAAATTGAAAACAGCAAATATAATAAAATTGTATATATTTTCTCGAAAAAAAAATTTTTATATGTATATATATTTTAATTTAATTTTTCTTAAAATGTTTTTATTGTGGGTTCACTTCAGTTTATTTTAATGTATGACTAAAAAAATAAAAAAATAAATAAAATAATTGAGAAAACTTTTAATAACTCGTCTTTGGCAAAATCCTTTGCTTCAATTCTCAAGAATTATGGAATTTAGGCGCGACTCTATTAATTATGAAAACAAATATCAAAATGTGTTTCAGGCAGATGAAGTTAAAGTTAAAACAAAGTTTTAATTTTAATTTATAACTAAACTTAACTAAATTACTTTAATTGTAATTCTTACATACTCCTTGATAAAAAATATTAATATTGAATGAATATATATTATTAATTTATAAATGTTCGTGTGTGTGGGTGCATTATAAATTCTCCTACAGCTCTTTAAGTAATATTCTAACTGCAACAAAATTGTGATCAACTTGATTATACTGTTATTTCTACAATTAAATTTTATATTATTTCTTTGGCTTTATTTGCTGAATGGTTTTTCTTTCTTTTCCATTATTATTTGTTTTTTAATATACCATAAAAATTTCAATTTCATCGCCTTAATAAACAACTTAATGGTTCAACATGCCAATAAACTAGCCAGTTTCAAAATTTACAACTCCAATTGCCAAGTTATACAATAAGAATTAATGTGCCCCGGGCCCAACCCTCAATTGGTAGAGCTACCGCCTTCGGTCTAACCAAAATGAAAAAAAAGGGCTACTGCGAACCCTAAAACAAAACTTTCCATCAATATATGTGGCAGGGTCTACTTCTACTTTGTATTTTTGCCACTTAATTGAGATTAATTGAAGATCTGAATAAACAGCTTTTTCAGCCATTTTGTTTATGGATGCGTTTTATGTGCACACAATCGTCGGAGCAGGAGGAGCAGAGTGGAAATTATTATTAATAATTAACAAAAGGGCACCCCGAAAAAATAGTCATAGAGAGGCACTGAAATTTTATTAAATTAAATTGAGTGCGATGGCGTGCAGTGGCGGAAGCCCAAATGTATCTGTAAGATACATGCATGCAAATCAAATATTTGTTGAGCCGAGGTTAATGCACTCGTCTCTCTCTTGTTATGGATACACATTGTGAGTGTCGAATATATATAATTGTGTGTGTGTGTGTGTGAGTCTAGCCCTTAATTGGTCTATTCGTCTGAGCTGCGTCTGTAATAGATTTTGGTTGCTTTGTAAGTCACAACTAGCTATTTAAGCTAATTGACATTCAAATGCAGTTGAATAAACTTGAAGAAGTGAGAAAACACTTGAAGGGAATATAAATAAATAAATAATTGCATTTACAGTTCAGTTGCATCCATGAATGGTGCAGTGAGAACGCATTTGAAAAAACTATATGAGAACTGATGAACTGAAGTGAATCATTCATACAGAATATTCGAGTATATCGTAACTGCTTTCGATAGATGAACTGACCTGAAGCAAAAATAAAGGTATCTTGGTTCAACTGAATAGATTCAGTTGTCTAATTCAAAAATAAACTACAAAACTGCATATATTTTAAAGTACAAGATCAAAGAGCTAAAGAATGCAGAGCTAAAGAATACAAAGGCAAAGAATGCAGAGTTAAGCGAGCTGCTAAATGAATATGTGGACATATTTTATTTATATTTTTCTTTATTTATAGATTCATATATTTTATATTTATTTGTATTTTGTATTTATTTAATTTATTAAATTTTGTTTTTTTTTTCAACTAAAGTTTTAACTTTTAGTGCATTTTTTTTTAATTTATATTTTTATTTATTTATACAATACATTTTATTTTATTTTTGTTTATTTTTTTTTTGTATTTTGTAATTTTTTTAAGACATTACTAAAGTATTACCTATTGGTGCGAGTTTCCTTTTTAATTTAGATATCTAATATTTTGTTTTGTTTATTTCTTTTTACTTGCACTCTCAGCTTACTATAAGACAGATTGCAAATCAAACGAAATTAAAAAAAAATTAGATATTTATTATATATATTTTTATCTATTTTTTGTATTTTATTTATTTATTTTTTTTTTTTCATCGACATTAAAGTATTACCTATCGTGTCTTTTTATATATATTTAATTATTCTTTTTTTTTTAATCAAAATTTGTATTTTAATTTCTTCAACACTAAAGTATTTCTTATTGTTGCCAATTTCTTATCTAATTTATATATTTAATTATTCATTTATTTTATTTTTATTTATTTATTTGTACTTATTTATTTTATTATTTTGTCAACGACATTCAGGTTTTACCTTTTTTTTTTTCTTTTTCTTTCCATAATTAAAAATAGATTAATATACATTCATTTTTGATTCATTTATTATTAAAATATTTTCATTTTTGATGTATTTATTTATTGAATTATCTTTTACTTTAATGAACAATATTTTGCACTGTGGCATGATGAGTTTTCCATAAAATTCATGAATCTATTTGGCGTTGGCCATCATAATTTCAATTCTTGCATGTTCTGTGTACTAATCATTAATCGAAATATTGTTGCTAAACTTGATCCTGCAATTGTCGTACGACTGTTGTATTTATAGAGATCTCTGATATTTCGGTTTAGTAAAACATCTCTGTTGATTTTGATCCCATCGGTAAATAGTCTCAATCAAGTTAAATGAGTTAGTTTCAAATGTTTTTTCTGTTTTCAACAGCAACAATAACATTTAGTTGCACTCATTGTTGAATTATTCGAGTCTGTGAGTCAAATAACATTTATCATCTCAGAGGACAGCTTTTCGCGACCATCATTTATAAATTGCCCGATAGCGCTGAGAAACGCTTGAGTAAATCCATTTAATTGCCGAATGGCAGTTGCTGGCTTTAAACTCTTAAACTGATGATGATGCGGATGATGATGATGCTGTTGCTGATGTCCGTGTAATGTTCCGGGCGTGCACCCCGTTCGCTTGCAGACGTGGTTCGCACTCGTGTAAACATGCGTTTGTCATTAGACACACCGGAAATATTGACAGCATTCGACACGCGGCACACGAGCAGCAGCAGCAGCAGCAGCAGCAGCAACTCTTGCCACTTTATGTGGCATTTGATTTTTTAAATTTGCCAAAAAAAAAAAAAAGAGAAAGAGAGAGAGAGAGAGAAACATTTTCAACTGCTGTAAAGAGTCCGGCCCAACTTTTTACTCTTCTGCTTGGGTAAACAGCGCGAGGGACTGCAAATAAAAAATACAAAATATAAAATCAAATAAAACTCTTGCGGAGTGGGGGTTGTTTTTTTTTTTACTTTTTATTTTGGCACTGCGAGGGGCGCGCGTGTGTCCTTTGTCTCTGCATCTTTGTTGTCCTGAAGTGTCCTTACCATGCCGAATTCTCGAATCTTTTTTGCCTGTCTCTGAAGTACCTGAAATTTTACAGTTTTAGTTTTGTTCTCTTCCATTGTTTCGTTTAAAGTTTACTAATTAGATTTTATTGCGTAGCGCGAATCGCTTTGTAAACGGCGGCAAGTGTGCCAAATTCACTTTTTTTATGGTGTGAAATGTCCTTAGGCATTGTGTTTACCTGAACATAAAAAAATGGAGATGATCGTATATAATTGATGAAATATTTTTGACAGATTCTTATCTATATTATTTTTTACAAAACTTGAGTTTTGTAATATATATTATATTGTTTATAAAAATAGTTATATATAAATATATATTTTTCTATTGACTTAGATCAGCATTTTGGATTAGACTAAGTGGAATAATTAATTTATACAGTTATAAATAAAATATATATATCACATATTTTGTATAATTTAGTAGATATTGCAAATTTTTGTATACACAAATATAAAATTTTTTTATACACAAAAATACAATAAAAATGTTATAACTTAATACTTTTTTAATGAATTTTTGAAATAAATAAAAAAAATTTATAAAATATATATAAAAGAAATTTTAATTATAAAAAATATATTTTATATATATTACATATATATTTTATATTTATAATTTCTTTTTTATATATATATTTTTTTAATTTATACTATTAATTGTTTTAAAATTCATGAGAAATGTATTATTTTTAATTAATTTGTTATTGTTTGCATTTATTTTTATTAATCTAATTTTTATGTGTATATATCAACAATAGTGTAAGTTATAAAATATATATTTATAAATATTTTAAAAACTTTCAATAAATATTAATAATAAATTAAATAATTAACTACGCAAACTATATATAAATATTATACGTATTATTAAAATATATTTTATATATTTAATATATTTTAATATACTTACATTAATTATGTAAATATTTATATATATATTGTATATAATTATATGACATTACATAAAACATAAGAAATACATTTTTTTAATGTATTTCATTAGTTTTTAATAATATAATTTTTATGTACATCAAGATTCTTTTTGCTTCATCAAATCAATTGGGATAATAGCTCATCAACTCAGCTAAATTTTAAATTAATTCTTATTCAATAGATTATTCAAGGCATTATTCGATAATTATAATACTCACTAAATATATTATATCACTCTACATTATATGCTTATTTTCGTTAATTTTAATTATTTACTTTTAACAATTGTAAAGTAATGATGATCAATGATCATTGCATATTGAAATATGTAAAATGCATAACGTACTCTAGCTATAAGTAATATTGCCTACACTTTCCTTAGAACCCAGCACAAAAGTGTAAACATATTTGTGATAATATGCATATAAATATTCTAAAATATATTCTAATATTCTAAAATATATTAAATGGTTCTTCGGAATTAATGAAACCACACATTTCTGTAGTAAGATAAAAATGCAATGCAAGCTAATTTATAAATAAATTATATTCAATATTTTCGTAATATTATCCAAAGTTTAGCCAGAACTGGTCACAGTTTCTGTAAATGCCACGCGCTACATCGCTTGCTTTCTCTTTCTGACCCATTCGCTACTCTCTCTTTCACTCAGGCACTCTTGGGCTCATTTCATTGCTTAGAGCTGCACGGTGAGTCTAACGCATTACGATTAGGCAATGCGGGTAGCTAACAATTCACAATCGACTGGCCCTCTAATGGTGGGAGAAATTTGTTTATGGCACAAGTATATGCAATATGGAACAAATGTAATTCAATGCGATAAATTCCACAAAACCAAAGCAAATAATATGCACGAGAACAAATTTCGATGAAAAGAAATGCAAAAAAAAAAAAAGAGAGAAGTAAAGAAGATGAAAATATAAATAGACAAATATGCGCGTGGGAAATTATGAAAATATTTAACAAATATATTTCACACGTAATCCTTCATAAAGAATTGTGTTTAGCTGACAAAGAGAGAGAGAGAGAGAGAGCCCTAAGCCCATTAACCGCAATCCACACAAAACACCTGACCGCAGCCTCGATTTGTTTGGACATCGGATTAGCCAGCCAAGCTACTTGGTCGAACTGAGTCGAAACATTTCAATTTTCTCTGGTTCTCTGGTCTCAGGCGAGCCTGATGCTATCGTGGGCCAGCGATCTTGTCCCCGCGCCGCAGGACACTCGCGAACGCCGAGGACTCACGCAGAGTGTGAAACGTATTATCAGTTTGACTCGATCTCTCACTCTCTCTCTCTCTCTCTCTCTCTCTCTCTCTCTCTCTCTCTCTCTCTCTCTGTGTGCGTTGGTTATATAGTTGTTGCCGTTTATATTTTGAGCTTCATTTATCAGTTTTTGTGGAAATGCCAGATGAACAACAATGAGAAATTATGAGACTTGCTTTAAATCATTTACAATTTACCATTTAACATTTACCATGATCCGACTAGCCCAAGGGTTGTTTCCAACTTGCTCATTGGCCTTATCTCCGGACTGCATCGATCGAAACTCGCTGACTTTTTGGATTTTGAATGTTGACGCCGTTGCCAAATGAATGATTTCCTATATGCGGTTTTAATTGCGGCCAACAGAGACGGACAATCTCATATACATGGAGAAATGAGTATCACTCTGTGTGTGTGTGTGTGTGCATCTATAGCAAAAAGTACAGTTAATTAACTGCGAATTGTTGTTCGACTGTTTGTTAGATGAGAGTTAGTTGATAAGCCAAGCCCCTCCGGCAGCGGTACTCAGAGAAAGCATAAAAGCATTTCCTTTCACTCAGAGAGCGGAAATATGGCCAAGGGGAGAGAGATTGAAATCTAACTAGGAAAAATAAATGATCATGTGATCAACTCTGTACTAAAATATGTCAGTTGATTAGCTATGAGAACCATACAAAAGTATTGTATATAGATGTGGAAAGGGGATTTGACCAAATAATGCGTAAAATATTGTTTATATATATATATATTGTAAATATATGTATATACATTATACTAATAATATTATAATTACTTATGTTGCATAATATTCATATTTATTCATATATTGTAATATATTAATATGAATATTTTATAAATTAAAACTAATATAATAAAATTAGATATTTTTAATGGCTAACAGTACAACACTCTTCTAAATTTTAATAAAAACTATATTTTTTATTATTAAAAAATACAGTATTAATATTTCTTACTAATATTATTAATTATTAATACTTTGAATGGACCAATTTTTTTTAATTTTATAAAATAATGTAGACTAAACGAGAGTTCATATTAATTTTCTGTGTTTAAAAATATTCGCTATAGTAAAATAAATGAAATAAATAAAATAGGCGAATTACCAAAATAAATTAAATATTCGCTAAAGTAAAAATATAATAAATAAAATAGATAAATTACTAAAATAGATTAAATATTCGCTAAAGTAAAATATATTAAATAAATATATAAATAAAATAGATAAATTACCTAAAGAAATGAGCAAAATATAAAAAAATAAATAATAATAATAATAATAATAATAATAATAATAATAATAATATTTTTTTCGTTTTTTTACATAAAAGAAAAAAATAAAAATATTTAAAGTCTAAAATTTGTTTCTGCAAAAACGAGGTCCGTTTAAAGAAATGCCGATAAATTTATTAATAAACTAAATTTAAAATGAACTTGAAAAATTGAATTTAAATTTGGGATTTATATATATTTTGCCAAAAATATTTCAATTAATATTTATATAATATTCATAATATTATCCATTTTTCCAATAGTGTAAAACAATTGAAAAACTATGGAAAAATTCTTCTAAAGAAATGAATAAAATTTAATTTTAATATTTCCATTTAATTAATTTCCATTTAAAAGACAAAAGTATTAGAACGAGCCAATCGACTTTGAGCTCATTAAAATCATGTTAAAACCTTATTTATTTTCATAAAGTCTTTCTAAGTCTTATTTTAAGTTTTTCAATCCGTTATTGAATAAATATATTTATATATTGGCAATAATAAATATATTTGAATGCATTGAGCCAGAGCCAGCAGCCAGTATTTTCCTAATATTTAAGCCAATAATAACATTTCGCATAGCCAGCCAAAAATCTGTTTACTCTGCACTCACAATAATCCCAGTTACATTTCCTTTCATGCCCGACTCTATGTGATGCAGCCAAAAACCGCAGCAAATCCCTTTGGGCGTTACTTCCCACGTTTGGCCCGGGGAAATTGTCGAATTTACGATGACATTTATGCGTAATTTTTGGTTAAAATTTTATGGCTGCGTCACTGCAATGTGGAAAGTGAGTGGAAAAAGAGTTTCGAATAGCGAAACAATTCGAATGGATGGATTGCCACCCCGGGGAGAATGTCAAATAAATTTGAGTGAAGTGAAAAGTCGCAATTTGACGTTGGCATTGTGAGTGTGTAATTGAAATGGAACAGTTAATTTGTTGAGGGATCATTAAAGTGCCCCGCCCACTTGGCAAGGCCAGGTAGAGGCGCTAGCATAGATGATCTTCTTTTTATCAAAATCTCCATTGAATATATGTATATGAATTGCTTCATAGTATATGCAGAGTCATGGCTTTCATTCCATTTCAAGTCAACGCCCCTTCGACTTTGTAATCCTTTAAGATCCGGTCACAACTAACTCCTATCGCGTGCTGAGCAGTCAATCTCCTTCGAGTCCCAGACCAGGCCAGGCCAGTCCACTCGACGGGTTGCTCATTCATACGTTTGTGCTGTGCCATAATTGCACGATTTTCGTCTTCGTTTTGAGGGAAGTGTGAAAATTATGGGGTTTACCCGTCGCCTTCTTGGCGGCACAACCCTTCAGCACTTCAGTACTTTCGTCATTCGGCATTCGGTCTTAATGATTATGTTTGCTTTATCTATGGCTTACGATCGACTGAGAGACTGAGAGAGACCATAGAAATTTGTTTGCTAACTTTATGGCATATGCCTGAGTTATGGCATTTGACTTGGGTTTTCATATATATATATATATATATATATATAAATCCTTTTTGGATTTTGGGGGTTGCTGCTGCTTCTTCTTCATCTTTTTGCGTGCTAAATTGTGTTTTATAATCGTGTGCAAGGAGGTTCCTCTCCGATTTTACTGCAGATAGCGTCAGAGTTCTTTTTCATTTCAGTTCTTTTTTTTTTTCTTCTGCCGTTTTTTGCAATCGTTTAAAGCTTATCGCAGCACAGATCGTGAGAAGTAACACCGTTATGTTTGAATGGGCGCAGGACTTAGGTAAAGAACGGTAGTTTCTTATAAGAATATTATCTAAGATTTTAATTTATATAAAATTTGTATTTGATTAAATTAAAAATTTTAAATATTAAATTTATTTATGTGACATTTTTTATTTAAAATTAATATTATATTATTAAATTACTATACACATATTTTTGAGAAGTGATTATATACTGATTTCTTTATAAACAATTTTTTGCAAAAAGAAAAATTTTATAAATATTTTCAAGACGTAAATTACTGCTTATCAATATTTATTATTATTATTATTGTTCAACAAATACAAATACATATACGTACGTATATATGTATGAACAAAATAAAAGTTATAAATATTTTAAAGCTTAAATAAAGGTCGCGTGTTTAACATTAACAATTTACAGATTAACAATTATGTAGCTAATTACATATATTATAATATTATAATAAATATAAAATTAACCATTTACACTAAATAATTCTATGGTTTAATATATAATAATACAAACAATTGTGAAAATAATTAAATAAAATTATTTATATAAAGTTATACGTTTTTTTATATGTTAAATAAAAAGTAATGTATGTTTTAACTTAACTGTATGCAAATAATCATTGAATTTGTTGTTATATACATATATAATATAGTATAATAAATATACATAATAATAATAGTATAATTAATTATGAATATTATAATTAAACTATGAATATTATTGTTCCTAGAACTAGATTTAAATAAAACACACTTAACGCTAAAAAAAATAAACCAAGTTAAAATTAATTAAAACTCCAATAAAAATATAAATATATATTAATAAACATGAAATATAAAATCAAATTATAATGATAATTAATAATTTTTTATAATATTTATTTTTAATATTATTTTCTTATATTTTTATTAATATTTGATCAAAATTAAAAAAAAAAGCTGTTTAATTAAAAATATTATTTTTTTCCCAAAATTAGATATGAACAAAACAAAGCTAAAACTTGCAAAAAAAAAAAAAACAATTGTAAGTAAAACTTCACTCTCTCTCTCTCTCTCTCTCTCTCTCTCTCTCTCGCTCTCTCTCTCTCTGTCTATCTCTCTCTATCTCTCTCTTTTAAATTAATTGAAATTATATATCATAAACTATCTGCAAAAATAGACTGTGAATTGTGTTCAGCTTATTTTTCCATCAACTCTTTCTAATTAGAAACTTTTCCGACTCTGTAGCCCCACATTTCCCTCAGCTGCTTTGGCATTCAAATTTGATGCCGCTTTGAGCGCAAACTTCAATACAAAACTAAACCACAATCGCACATCTGCTCGGAGCTCTGCTTGTGGTTGTGCCTGTGCCTGTGCTCGTGCCAGTGCCATGCTCCATGTCCTGCTGCTGTTACCCATTCTCCTTACTCCATACTCCATACTCCATACTCCATTCCCCATGGCCACAACCAGGTGCCTGGTAATTCACAATTGTTGTTAATTTTTTTTTTGTTGCTTTGTGCGCAGACTTAATTAGCTTTGACTGCCTGCTTTAATAAAAATATCCACTGATGTTTTCCCTTGCCGCCCCGCTGCCACTCTTCCGTTTGGTAGACGCGTGCTCCAGCTGGATGAGGAGAGTTGGGGACAGAGACAATCGCAGCGCAGGTGTGCCAATGCCTGAGCAGCGCAACGGCAGCGCTGCAGCCGCAACTCGACTGCTCCCATAGCAATGCAGCGCCAGCTGCCAGAGCCAATGGCTGTCCAATCAAACCCGAGCACAGCCAGCCAGCCAGCCAGCCAGCCAGCCAGCCAGCCAGCCAGCCAGCGTCAGCGCCAGCGTCGACGTCAGCGGCAACGACGGCTGGATGACGAGTGCCCACATAATATGAGTGGAAACGGTAAAAGTATTCCAGTAGAAATGCGAGAAAGAGAGTGTGTGCGCTGCTCTGTATGTGTGTGTGTGTGTGTGTGTGTCTGACGGATAGCTGACTGGTACACGGATAGTGAACGGATAAACACACCGGATAAACTGGATAAACTGGAAGGCAAGCCAATGAGAGCGCTACGGTGCGACTCGTACAAAAACAACCACCGCTACGCCGCCGCTGACGACGCCGTCATGGTCGTCGCTTCGGTCAGAAGGAACTTAATGTGGTGTTCGGCACAGCCAGAGACAGTCAACATTGCGCAGCCGTTGTGAACGGACGTCCACGCCGCGCCGGAAAAATCAATCAACAACAAAAACACTTTAGTCGAGAGACAGCCTCGACACAAAGAACTACAAAAAGTGCAGTGTGTGTGTGTGTGTGTGTGTAAACATTTGGAATTGAAAACAGAATTTAATCTTGAAACAATATGGTCTTGAACAACATGGCCGGTAATACAATGTGCCAAACTTTGCCACTGGCCGTGCCTCTGCCTCTGCCTCTGTCCCTGGCACAGCCCAGTCGGGTGCCCAGTCCGCCGGCTAGCAAATCGCGCATACAAATCGAATGGGATATCAATGATACGATTGTGCCGGCGGTCAGTGAATTCGATGAGTTCAACGATTGGGCCAACGGGCATTGCCGCCTGATCTATGCCAGCCACAATGAGGATGCCAAGAAGCATGCCAGCGGCTGGGCCATGCGCAACACCAACAATCATAATGTCAACATCTTGAAGAAGAGCTGCCTGGGCGTGCTGCTCTGCAATGCCAAGTGTCAGCTGCCCAATGGAGCCAGCGTGCATCTGCGTCCGGCCATTTGCGACAAGGCGCGACGCAAACAGCAGGGCAAACAGTGCCCCAATAGGTAAGTGCCAGAGAGAGAGAGAGAGAGAGGGAGAAAGACGATTATTAATTCAATTTGAAATTTATTTATTTAGAAATTGCAATGGACGCTTGGAGATTCAGCCTTGCCGTGGCCACTGCGGCTATCCGGTCACCCACTTCTGGCGTCGCTCCGGCAATGCGATCTACTTCCAGGCCAAGGGCACACACGATCATGCGCGGCCCGAGGCCAAGGGCTCCACAGATGCGCGACGCCTGCTCGCTGGCCATAGGCGCGTGCGCGGCATGGCCTATGCCTTGGCCAGCGAATCGGCGCTCAAGGATAAGCTGTGCAGCCTGCGCAGCAATAAGCGGCCAATAAAAACACAACGCAAGCAGCGCGCTAGCAGCAACTCTGAGCTGTTGCAGCAGGACTACCAGACAGCAGCAGCAGCAGGAGGAGCAGCAGGAGGAGGAGCAATAGCCACAGCAGCAGCAATAGCAGCAACACCAGCAACAGCAGGCATGGCAACAACAACAAACACCTCAACGAGCTTCAATCAAACTCAAAGCAGCGGCTATGTAACGCCGCAGTGGAGCACAACAGATGGCTACTATCAGCAGGATGCGGCGCTAGGCTATGGCAGCAGCAGCAGCATCTATGGCTACGACATGCTGCACTCGCCGCTCTCCACCAACAGTTCCACGGCCAGCTACTACAATGCAGCCGAGACGCAACAGCAGCAGCAACAGCAACAGCAGCAGCAGCAGCAGCAGCAACTGTTACTGCCACAGGGCAACAGCTACGATCAGCTGACGACGACTTCAGTTGGCTATCAGGCGAATATGAATCTGTATGAGAGCTGCGACGACACCTCCAGCCTGACGAGCAGCTCGGGCTACAGCTCCGAGGATTACAGCTACTTCAATGGCGGCTATATGCCGCAGAGTTTGAATCTGAGCGGCAGTTCCAATGCCAGTCCAGATAATTTCTATACATCGCACTCGGAGATTTTCAGCGTATTCGATCCGAACATTAACAGCGGCGGGCCATCGACTGTGGAGCTGTTATACGACGAGGCCACAGCCTATCAGCAGCAAACACTCCAGCAACAGCAACAACAGCAGCAGCAGCAATCCTTCATTGCATCGCCCGTCTCCTACCAGCAGCAGCAGCAGCAACATCCTACGGCGGATTATTATTACAGCAATACGGGAGTCGATAACGTATGGAATATTCAAATGGATGCAACTGCTGCAACGACACCATATCAAACGACAACTAGCCTCGACTCGAGCATTGGTGTCTTTTGTTAATCCCCAACAGATCTCTCAAGCCTCTCTCTCACTCACTCTCTCTCTCTCTCTCTCTCACTCTCTGAGACACTCACTCAAGCGTTGTTCTAGTCTCTAGTCGAACCCACATCTCCAGCGCCTTCAGCCTTCAGTTGTGCACACAGTCAGTCGAATGTTTTGTTGTTGCCCCACCTGCTTGCTTGTTGGTTTTATTTGTATTTGTATTTGTATCTTTATGACGTTTATCACATTTTCATGTTTCTAGCTCCTAAGTCACATTGCATTACATTATGTTTCCCAAGCTATTCCAAAGTTTTTAGCTTAAGTGCATATATAAGTCTATTAATATGTTAGTTATCTAAGCGACAAAAACCCACCTATTTATGAATTTTATAATAAAAAACAGACAGAAAAACAAATATTGAAAATATATATTTAATATGCTTTAAATGGGAAATGCACAACAATTTTTAAATTAGAAATGGGTCAGAAATAAAAAAAAAAAAAATAAAAAAAAATTTTTTTGGATAATTTTGAACCAATTCTTCGCTTTAGTTTCACTTATTTTTTATATGAATAAATTAAAGTGCATATTCAGAAAAAAAAAATTGTTTTTAATAGAAAAAATGCTAATCTTTTTTTTAGCTTTAAAATATATTTTTGATCCTTTGGAAATCTCTGTATGTCTGAAGCCAAATGCATATGCATTTCCCAATGGGCATAGACTTTTTGTCATATCTATACTGCTAATGAATTTATTTTTTTTATCATAAATCTTGAATAAATAAAATAAATACTTAATTCACAAAAAAAAAATACAATATCTAGTTCTTAAATATATCTATTTGTCTATCAGAACTTATACCTATTTTTTTTTTTTTTTTTTTTTATTTTTTTTTTTTTTTTTTTTTTTTTTTTTTTTTTTTTTTTTTTTTTTTTTTTTTTTTTTTTTTTTTTTTTTTTTTTTTTTTTTTTTTTTTTTTTTTTTTTTTTTTTTTTGTTTTTTTTTTTTTTTTTTAGTAGTAAGTATTATTAACAGAACTCGCAAATATCCCTTAAGTATTTTTCTCAATTTACTCACAATTTAGATAAAACTCAAAGAGTAACGAATTACAGATGTCTTCAACGATTTCGCTCGCTCTCAGACTGAGACTTTTTTTTTTTGTGTTTCCGTATTCCTCATTCAAAGATGATTTTCTTGAGATCAATGAAGCAAAACGTTGTTTGTGTATGTATTGGTGTGAATGCGAGGGTTCTTTTTAATAAATACGTGTGCGTGAATATGCGAAGTTTATGTAAATATAAATTTATATATTTTAAAGTTTTTTTCAATGACCTTTTGAGATCTCCGTCTCCGAGCGTCAACCGTATTAATCCCGAAATAAGATTCCTTAAAAAATATAATGCAAATCGCGCAACGCCAAGCACTCAGACGAAGACGGAAAGGGACAAAAATAAGTCTTTTGCTCAGAGTGAGGGTGTGTGTGTATGCATTTTTTTCGTTTCTCATTACTATTTTATTAGTTCATATAAAAACTAAATTTGGCTATTTTTGCCAACAGAAATATTTAATTATTTTATTTGGAAGTATTAATTTGAAATTATTCCACCTAACAGAATATTGTTTCTAAAATGTGACATCTACGTTACGCCTTTTGTACTATCCAAAATGCTGATCGTTCACAAAGATATATGTAGTATGAAATGGTATTTATATTAAATAAAGAATGGATCTCCGTAGTCCTCTTCGCTCCATCGATCAGCATTTGTGCTCTCCAATTTGGAGCATAACTGAGAATAGAAATCAACAGGAAAAACGGCTGCTTCAGCTGCAGCTAGTGCTGCTGCTTCCTTGGCATCTTTGTCAGCTGCAGCTTCGGCAGCCCTTTCAGCCTCTGTTGTTTCTGTATCATTGTAATTTGGTCCCGTTTCCAAGGAGGTGGTGGAACTATTTTGTGCGCCTAAACAACTGTGGCATATATCGTGTAAGCTATTTCGTATATGGGTAAATATGGTCACATCTGAAGTGATGGCTGCATTCGAGCTTTTGCGTTCGGCTAATAAATTGGGTGAGGAGTTCTCCAGATCGGTTGAGGGCGCCAGGTATAGATGCTCCATGCTGGTGTCTAAGTCGCAGTGGGCCATCTGTTGCATCTCGGCATCCTGCTCTCTGACCATTTCGTCCCAGATTTCTTGGAAATTATACGCGATTTGATGCCTGTGGTTCCTTCCGCACTGCTTGTTCTGCCCAACGCCAGCTGCATCGAAGGGTTCGAGGGCGGCACGTTGCGCCGTAAGGAACATCATCCTGCGACTATCGAGCTCGGCCACAGCCTCGTTCTGGTCGGTAATGGTCGTCTCAGTTAGAGTCGAGGACGTGAGGGTCTCAGAGGGTTCAGCATTCGATTTCTCAGAATCTGTTTGCGATGATTCAACCAGCTTCAATCCCAGGGATATTGTGCTTGGCATGGACGTAGTGCTAGTTATTTGCACTACAGAGATATCCGAGTCTGTTGATGAACGCTTACGCTTCGAGTACTTGCGCTTCCTAGGTGGTGCATAGACAGCACGCTTCCGTCCCCGTTTATTGGGCCTTCGCGTAGCGTTAATTTGTTTGCGACTCTTGACACGGGTAGATTTACCGGAACTGCCACTTAAGGGCACTGACAGCTCAGAGCTGTCTGTTGACATCTCAAACTCATCCGTGTTCAATTCTAGACCTTCGATTGGTAGTGCCAACGGTAGTGTCAACGGCAACATGTGCGTCCTGAGCTTGCCTGATCTCTTGCAACGAGCCTGGGAATTCTTCTTGGACATATGCCGCTGGACAACGTCCTTGTTGAGCAGCTCCACAACCTTGACGAACCAGGGCAACAGATCAGAAGCTTTGCCATCGCAATTGAGAATCATTGGAATGGATATCTTCTTCTTTTCATTAATCCTTCTTTTCGCAGCCTTCCGGATTGCGCTCTTTTTGTGCGCTTTATCGCGACTCCTCGCCATGGTTAGCTTATCTTAAATGATATATAAAAAAATGTAGATTTATATATATATATAAAAAAAACTGAAAACTTTTCGTTTAGTATAAATGTGTTAGGCGTTGTCGTGTTACTTTTGCCATTGCCCAAAATATAATGAGAAATTCGTTCAACAGCTCAAACCTTACAACAGTTTGAGTCTTACAAGATTCTCAACTGTTGCTGTGTATTTCAAATATATTAGAAACATACAACGTTGCCTAGGCTTAGAATTATGGCAATATAATAAAGAAAACCTTTATTATTATAATATTGATCAACTTATTTATTCATTTTCTTCTTGCAAAAAAATAGTTGAAATAGCAGGCAGTTAAAAAAACTAGAGTAATAAAAGAAATAAAAAAATCAATTTTTTAATCATTATCAACGAAAACAAAATATTGTGAAAATAAATATTAAAAATGTTAATTTTAATTTTAAAAATAAATTATGTAAAATAATAAATTTAGCTTTTTCTATTACGGAGTTTACAATTTAGAGAATCTTCTACTTTCGAATACTATAGTATTTTTATAGGAAAAAAGTTACATAGCGTCTATAGTATTAAGACAACAAAAATTAAATTAAATTAAAAAAAAAATAAATAAATAAGAATTAATGAACATATTTTCATATTACTCGAAATAAATAAATAATTAAATTTATAAAAATAATCTAATAAAAAAATATATACAAAAAATTCAAATAATAAACATATTAAAATAAATAAACTAGAAATATAAAAATAAAAAAATCAATATCTAACAAACGAAATTATAATTAAAATTTCAGAAATAAATTAATTTAGCCTTCTGCAAATTAAAAGATCAGCTGACGTTAACATATGATTTATTATTTTGCGCCGCGAAGAATTTGGAAAATGTGTTTTTGAAATATCGACACCTGGTAAAAAATATATATAAAAATTATTTGTTATAAAATTAAAAAAAGAAAAAAATCATTATTGATAATGATTATGTTCTTAAGTTGTCAGCATTCGAACTTAGCTTGGAATAAAAAATAAAATATAAAAAAAAATAAATAAAAAAAAAAAAAAATTATATTATATAAAATAAATATATGAAAGAATTAAGTATTTATTTTTTTATATTATATTTAAAAAGTTTTTTGGTTATATTTCATCGAACTCCAACAACGATTGCACCTAAGATATCATAAATCGTAAGCGTAATCGTAACTATAATTGAAACACTATATAGCTTTATGGAACACGCTTTTAAAACAATAACTTTATTTAAATAAGAATTTTTTTTTTGGAATTTCTACGTGTTCACATAAACTTAAGTTAACAAAAAAATTTATTTAATCCTGATCGCTGTCCTCAGGCGGTCGTGGCATCGGGGCCTCGACAGGATTATCATTCAATTCAAGCACAAAAGCAAAAATATTATCAACGGAACGACTCAACTGGACGGTGTTGATGGGCAGCACATGGTAACCGTCGCCGGCAGCCAGCAGATCGATGCCCTCGACCATGGTGGGCTCCGGCAATGTTGGGTCAGCGGGCAAATCTAGCTCTCCGACGGATGGCGGCTGCCCCTCGACAATTTGCTGCGGCGATTCCATTATGTTGTCCGCCATGAAGCGCAAGGTATTGAACAGACCGGGCACGTCGCCGCGTGAACGATATTCATTTGGCTGTGGCGGCTCCATCGGGTTCATGGTTGGCTCTAGGCCCGATGGGCCATATGAGAAGGGTTGTTGACTTGAGCTGTGATATGACGGCATCTCGTCAAATAAGTCCATTTCGACGCGTTGCGGCTCCGACAACTGCGACACCATCTGAGCCAGTCGCTCGCGCTGGATCTGCCCCTCGAACAGGTTGCGTTCGCAGTCGTCCAAGTAACTGTGCAATATCTCCAGGCTCTCCCGTGTGCTGAGCATCGATGCCGGTCTGTAGCTTTGGCTGGCTGCACGACGACGCACGCGTCCAGTGCGCAGATCATCGTTAATCCCGAGACGTTGTCTATCCATTCCTGCATCAGTTCGAGCTCTAGCTCTTGATGCACGCGGTCTGCCCCGCGAAGACGTTGTGCCAACATTATTGCGCGCCCCGCGACGTCCTCGAGGTTGTCTATCTAACGGCTCCGATGTGGCCCGACGTCCGCGTGATCTGTCGTCCTTGTTTGGAGTCATCCTTAGATCTCTAACTAAATTTGTATTTCTTTACTATATTTCGTGTGTTGTGTAAGCGTCTGTATATGGCTCGCTTTTATTCCAAACTGGTTTATGAGCATCAGTTCGAAACTGAAATCTGATTTTTCAGCCAACTATGTTGAGAAATTTATCCAGCTTAGCTAAGATTAGTTGATTATTAGGAGTTGATTAGGAATAAACGTAAAAATTGAATATAAATAAAATAAACCAATGAATTTTTAAGCTAACGCAATTTTGTAAAATTTTTTAGCATAGTTTGTTATATTTTAATTTTGAAAAAATAAAAATCTGTTAAATTTATGAATTGATTGAAATCTGAATTTTTTATAGCTATTGAAAATATTTAATATAAATTTTTATTTTGTAAAATATTACAAGTAAATTTACCTGCGATTGTTTTACAATTAAATAAATAAATATTGTCATGATAACTCTTTGCTACCCAAAACTTATAAATAAAATATATATAATAAAATAAAAATAATAATAATAATAAAAATTATATAGTTTATTTTCTTTTTTTTTCTAGGATAATATATATATTTATAAAAAAATTAATTTTTATCGAATGTTCTTCATGCTATATAATAGTTCAGTTTGTAAACTCTTTTCCTGAAACCCACAACTTCTCTGCTTAAAACTTGAAAAGAAGAATGCTGATGGGAAAAGAAAAAATAAGGAATTATTTGCGAAACATATGACCTGATTGAAACATCGAGTAAAGTTGCCTGAACGGATGTGAAATCTGTGTAGTCATGGAAATAGACTATAGAGAATTTTCAATAGAGCTGAAACCATGCATATATAATGTCTATAAATTTTGTTATTGTTCAGGTAAAAACAGATTACAAATAAAGCATAAATTAAAAAAAAAAATGAATTAATAAAAAAAAAAAATGTTAAATTAAAAAATAAATAAATAAATAAAAAACTATTAGAAAAAGAGATATATAAAAACATTAAAATAAGCGTATAAATTATTAAAAAAAATAATTATTTAAAAAATAATAATATATATATATATAAAAAAATAAAAAAAAATATAAATGATAAAAAATTGTATTTTGTTAATGTAAATGTGATAATGTAAATATAAGTACTAAAAAACATGTTTGTAATTATTACAAAAATATTAAATCATTATATTAAATTATTTATTTTTAAAAAAGCAAAAGCATTTAAATTCTATATATCTATATAATAAATTAAAATTCAATTCAAATATTTCAATTTTCTTCACAGCAAAAAGATATATTCAATTTGTTTCCCCTACAAATTTAAATATTATTTGCATTCCAATAAAACATTCAAATTGTCAACTCTCACAAAATTTCGCTCAACAACAACTTAATTATTTGCAATTCTTGAATGCGATAATGCTCATTAACAAATTGGCTGGCTCTAGGAGGCTGTTATCTGCATATTATCTGCATAGTTATGGCAAATTCGCACAGCCTCCACCCCGAAATTAGTTGATATATGCCAAAAATATCAAAGATTGGCAAATCTGAGCTCAGCTTCACGCGAATATTGAATTACAAAAGGCAGCCAAAAAGGCAGCGAAAGGCGAAAATGCGAAAGGATCAAGGCAAACTAATTTGCATAATGCTCAGCTGAGGATAACACAAATGGAACAAAGTCAGGCCAGCGCATTTGCATACAACTGGGTGCTATACGAACGTGAATGTATATATAAATATTATTTCTTTAGGGTCTAATCAAACAAAACACGAACAAATACGCAGTGTGTAAGCGCTGGAAGACAGGAAGCACACGCTCTTGTTTGATTTATGATTGGGAAATTAACATAAAATGAAATCAAAACATTATAAATGTTTTCATTTGCGCTCAGGGGTTAGCAGGCTGAAGTTTGAACTTGAATTATATATGCAAATAGCGAATAAAACAAAGTCATCTCGATGGCTGCCCCACCCCAATCCTGACCCTGACCCTGCCTCGCTGACAATCCGCGAATATCCTTGAAGGACGCACGCGTCCTCGACTCGCGCACGCTCAACATGACAACTAATGGGCGTTTTGTTTATGGTCGCAACCTCAAACCCTCATTAGGGTCGTGCCCCTTGGGAAACCCTTTCGAGCAGCATACGTTTTTTTATTCCATTTACTTTCAATTATTTATAATCAGCTTAGCATAAAAAAAATAACTATTGCAAAAAATGGATTTAAAATAGTTGAGTACCACTGACTGCTCCTTTAATTGTGCATAAAAAATCATTTAGGGATTACTGGTTTATAAAAAAAAAAATATTATTTTAAATATGTTTAGGTGCTTATATCTCTATTAAAAGTGGCAGCGCGAGTGACATTTGAGCGAGGAATTAAGGAGCCTAAAGGGAATCCGGCTCTTAACGTCAATTTAAATGAACATATCATAGCTTAAGTTATTAATTTATTTTTTTTTTTAAACACTCAACCTTTAGTACTACATAATTTTAGCGGTTTAATTTTTATATACAAATATTGAGTTTAACATAATTAAAATAATGTTCTTAATAAATTGATAAAAATAATGAATAATCGTTAAATGTTCATAAAATATTTCTAAAAATTATAATAAAAATATTTTATATTTTATTTTATATTCTCTTTGTTCCCATTCGAGTTTTTTTATTTATTAACATTTATTTTATTTATTTCATTTATTTATTTTATATTAATAAACATATTTAAAATCAAAATAAAAATGTAAATATAGAAAAAAAACATTTAAAATGAAAAAAGAAAATAACAACATATAAAACTAAAATATATAAATAAATAACATTTAAAATTAAAATAAATAAATAAATAACATCATATAATATTCAAATCAAAATTGAAATAAATAAATAAATTACATTTAAAATAAAAATTGTAATTTGAATAAATTAATAAATAACAAAATTTCAAAAAAAAATTAAAAATGTAAATAAAAAAATTAATAACAATATTTAAAATTAAAATAACAACTTAAATAATTAAATTAATATTATCCCCCGCATTATCACAAATCTAAAAAATTCAATAAATTATTTGATATTACGGCAAATAGAACGTTTAAATCTAAGTAAATATAGATTAAATAATTAAAAAAGTTTAATTGAAAAAATAGTTAATAATACTTAATTTTATTTTTAATAGCACAAAATGATTTTTTTAATAATAATGGAATCATTTAGACCCTTTTAGGTAGTATTTGTATATAGGATATTGAGGACTTGAGATGCTGTCATTTTGAATTATTTAATAGTAGAAATTTGAAATTTATATTAAATAAATATTAAATAAAGATTTAAAATCAAAAAAATGTCTAACCTAATATTCTCTTGTTTTTAGCAAGAAAACCTTTCTTTTTTTTTTTTTTTTTTGTTGAGCTCTGCTCTTGGCAGCTACCTCTTTGTTCTTTTGTTTTTCCAGATAGATTTTTCACGCTGACCCACCCCGTGACACAGTTAGTGGGACACGCATGACACTCGGTCGCATCGCTTGGGTCAGCGCAGCGCGCGCATGCGTCCAGGACTCATTCAACCACACATTAAACACGCCTCATTTGTTCACTCTTTGTGGCGTGTCCTTTTGAAGTGGGCACGCTAAATAGTTTTAGATGAACATTTCGGCACATTGTTGTGGGTTTTATTGTCGCAACAGTTGACGTTGAATGCGCACAGCTTTTGCCACGTATCATAAATTAAATAGTTAATCGTTTTTTTGCATTCCTGCAGCTGGATTGTTTAAGCGCTCTGCTCTGATGGACAGGATGTGTCAAAAGCCACAGCCGAGAAGTCACACTTGAGTATTTGACACACAAAAATCAAGCAAAATGATGCTGGCCCTAACGACCCTACAAAGATCAGCGGGCTGATCATGTCAAACATATATCAATTAGTTAAAGTTCAATGAATATAGTAGAGAATATATATAAATAGTATATAATAAAATAATATTGTATATACGCACATGGATGTGAGCTGTCTAATTTAAAGTATTTATGTAAATAAATCTACTTTAGAGAGTTCAAAGTAAATTTTTAAAACAAATATCTGCATCTATTTTATTTATTGCATATTATAAACAAAATAATAAAATCAATTAAAGTTTAAAGCTTGAATTTTGAATTATACTTTTGATTTTTATTTCATTATTTTATTTTATTTATTTATTTATTTCATTTTGACTAAATGTTATTCGCAATTGAATTTGAAAAACGGTTACATTTCTTTGGTTAAATGGCGCCATCTACAGCTAAATGTAAGCACGCAGTTATATGGCGCATTTTGATTACTTCACTAAATGAAACAAGCAACATTTAAAAAAGTCTATGCGTATAGCCAGAACTTTATCAGTACACCAGTATCAGGTTAATGATAAAATATCGTAAAATTTGTATTGCATACTTTATTGCACTTTAGATGCATTTCACAAATTGCTGCAGCGAAATTCACATCTAAAGCACCATCTAGCGATCATTTATACCAATCTTTTGTTATCCACGGAATGTGGCGGCTGGCTAATATTCATCATCGATAGTTTCGCTTACGTTGTCGGTGTTTGCAGTGTGCAACAAGTCGGCACGAAATTTTTATACAACTTTTTTATTTTAATAAATTTAATTTTCAAGTTAAAAGTGCCTACGAATATTATTTATTGAACTTTAATAAATTTATAACACAACGAACTGCGCATAGTGAAAATCAGTGTAAACATGTCGTCCCGAATTCTATGTGCGATTGGCCAAATCTCTCGACAGCAATTAATGCACCATAAATGCTCGAGAGGTAATTTAACAATATAACTTTATCAAATACAGTGCATTGATCGATAAAAGTAGATAGAAAAGGAAATATACTGTATATACAAGATAAACCCAAATATTTATATTATTTGCCAATCGCTGAGATATTAGCAATCTGGCAATTGGACTTTGAACTTTGTACTATTGCCGTTATACAGATAATGCAATATGATGGAAAATATAACATATGGTGATGTGAGAGCTTTGTTAAGATTAATTATTCATTCGCAGCATACCCGACAGCAGTGCAGCTACAGCGTCGTCTCATGTCCACAAATCCAGCCCCGAAGATCGCGCCGGCTGCTGCCTCCGCTGCCGCCTCCCCCAATAAGCATCTGCACACTAAGGTCGTGAATGGAGTCCTGGTTATTAGGTTCGACTCGCCCAATGCCAAGGTCAACTCGCTGGGCAGCGAGGTGAGCGAAGAGTTTGAGCGTGTGATCAAAGATTTGGAGACAAATCCCTCGGTCAACTCTGCTGTGCTCATATCGGGCAAGCCGGGCTGCTTCATAGCCGGCGCCGATATTGGCATGCTGGAGGCGTGCCAGACGGCCGAGGAGGCAACGCTTATTTCGCATGGCGCCCAGCTGATGTTCGAGCGTATGGAGCGCAGTCGCAAGCCCATTGTGGCCGCCATCAATGGCGTCTGTCTGGGCGGAGGTCTGGAAATTGCACTGGCCTGTCACTATCGCATTGCCATCAAGGATAACAAAACGAAACTAGGTCTGCCCGAGGTCATGCTGGGTCTGCTGCCCGGCGGCGGCGGCACTGTGCGTCTGCCCAAGTTGACATCCGTGCCCACAGCCTTGGACATGGAGCTGACAGGCAAACAGGTGCGCGCCGATCGTGCCAAGCGCTTGGGCATTGTGGACCTGCTCGTCGATCCTATTGGACCCGGTCTGCAGCCCGCCGAACAGAACACCATGGACTATCTGGAAAAGACAGCCATTCAAGTGGCCAACGATTTGGCCAGCGGCAAACTGAGAGTAAGTTCGTTTAGAGAAATAAATATAAGATGATATGCTCACATCTCTTCTGCGTCCAGGTCACTCGCGAGAAAACTGGCTTGGTCAACAAGCTGCAAGCACTCGTCATGGACACGGACTTTGTGAAGAACAAAATCTTTGATACAGCGCGCAAGCAGGTTATGAAGGCTTCTGGTGGTCTCTATCCCGCACCCCTGAAAGTAAGTTGACTGCAAATTGCAAATTTGCTCCCTCCAATTGCATAAATTCTCATGGTCTTCACTGCTGTAGATTCTGGATGTGATTCGTACGGGTGTCGATAAGGGTACCGAGGCTGGCTACGAGGCGGAGCGCAAGGGCTTTGGCGAATTGGCAGCCACACCCGAATCCAAGGGCCTCATCGCTCTCTTCCGCGGCCAGACCGAGTGCAAGAAGAATCGCTTTGGCAAGCCCCAGCGCCCCGTCAAGAATTTGGGTGTGCTTGGCGCTGGTTTAATGGGTGCTGGCATTGTGCAGGTCTCTGTGGATAAGGGCTACAATGTGGTGATGAAGGACGCCACTGATGCGGGTCTGGCACGCGGCATCGGGCAAGTGCAGAAGGGTCTGGCCATGGCTGTTAAGCGCAAGCGCATCTCGGCTCTGGAGCGTGATCAGACGCTGGCACATCTGTTGCCCACACTTAACTACAACGACTTCAAAACTGCCGACATTGTGATCGAGGCTGTGTTTGAGGACATCAAAATAAAGCATCGTGTGATCAAGGAGCTAGAGGCTGTGGTGCCGGAACACTGCGTCATTGCCACCAACACCAGCGCCATTCCCATAACAAAGATAGCTGCGGGCAGCTCGCGTCCCGATAAAGTAGTGGGCATGCATTACTTCTCGCCCGTGGACAAGATGCAGCTGCTGGAGATCATTACACATCCCGGCACCTCCAAGGACACCATTGCCCAGGCTGTCGCTGTGGGTCTCAAGCAGGGCAAAGTTGTGATCACTGTGGGAGACGGACCCGGCTTCTATACCACTCGCATTTTAGCCACCATGTTGTCCGAGGCCATAAGGTGAATCTTTCAATTACTTATCAATTCAAATGTTAATCCTTTGTTACTTAGACTACTGCAAGAGGGCGTGGATGCCAAGGAATTGGATCAGTTGACTAAGAAGTTCGGTTTCCCTGTGGGTGCCGCCACCCTGGCCGATGAGGTTGGCATTGATGTGGGCTCTCACATTGCCGTGGACTTGGCTAAATCGTTTGGTGACCGCTTCAGTGGCGGCAACTTGGAAGTCATGCAGGATCTGGTCTTGGCAGGTTTCTTGGGCCGCAAATCGGGCAAAGGCATTTTCTTATACGATGGCCAGAGCAAGGGCAGCCGTCCAGTGAACACTGATGCCCTGGAGATTGTCAAACAGAAGTACTCACTGGTGTCGAAGGGCGCCAATGCTCCCGAGGATTTGACATTGCGCATGGTCTCTCGTTTCGTCAACGAAGCTGTGCTCTGCCTGGAGGAGAAGATTCTGGACAGCCCATTGGAAGGTGATGTGGGTGCCGTCTTCGGACTTGGCTTCCCACCATTTTCGGGCGGTCCCTTCCGCTGGGTGGACCAGTACGGCGCTGGCAAACTGGTTAGCAAAATGCAATCCTACGCCGAGCTGTATGGTGCTCCCTTCAAGCCAGCTCAAACACTCATCGACATGGCCAAGGATCCATCCAAGAAATTCTATCCCAAGACTAACGCTGCCAAGTTGTAAGCGACGACAACACTAAAACGATATTTAGCTTTAAAGTGAATTATGAATTATGAATTATATAGCGTTATTTCGAATGCATTTCTCAAAAAGAATTTGTTGAGTTGTAGTATGTTCTGAAGCTTTATAATAAAACTATATCATGTAATATTTTCATACATTCATTTATTTCTTTGACACGCATTTAGGAATCTCACGGCTTAGCCTAAACTGCAACGAATTTGTACATCAATTCTATATAGCTTAGCCTAAATACGTACTATAACAAAACATACATAATTTCTATAAACAAAGCGACTTAGACTATTCAATATTTGCTATATAAACACAACAATTAGCGCCGCAGCAGCCAATAGCTGCCACAACTAAGTTCATTAATATCTACAACTAGCACATTGAGCACACGACACTTGGACACCGAACATCGAAGGGCTAAAGAGCTGAAGAGCTGACGAGCTGAAGGGCTGACAAGCTGACTATGGAGAAATTCTTGTTCAATATAACATTTAAATCAGAGGTGAAACACATCAAAATTATTTTTTAAATTGAGTCTACAAAATCGGGTGAAAAAAAAATTTAATTTAACATTTAAATCAGACAAAATTTAAAAAAAATAATGTTTGTATTAAGTTTGAAAAAAAATAGACTGAAGTTTAAAAAATTAAATAAATAAATATTGCAAAAACTATTAAATTTTACATTTAACTCAGAAACTTAAAAAGATGTAAAATTATGTTTTAAACAGAGTATAAAAAAATGTTGAAATAAAAATTTTGCAAAAACAATTAAATTAAAAATTTAAATTACAGACAAAAAAAGTTGCAATATTATTTTTGAATTTCGTCAATAAAAAAAGTAAATATGCCCAAAACAATTCAATTTAAATGAAAGCCTTTAAAAAAAAATAGTTTTGAAAGGAGTCTGAAATGATTCTATAAAAAATTAATTATATTTAAATTTAAGAGAAAAATTACGAAAATAATTCAAAAAGAAAAATATTAGAGAGAGATGCCTTTAAACTTATTATAGATGCTTATTTTAGTTGACTCTGAGGAAACAGTTCTTCAATATAACAGAGAACTAACAAAATAAATAACAAAATAATTAACAAAGTCTCAAGGTAAATATAAAATTATAAGACCTATAGCTGACTATGGAGAAATAATTCATGAATTTAAAATAAAATCAGAGCCTTTGGCAAAACAAAAATGTTTTTAAATTTAATTTTAAAGGAAATATTTTGTTTAAAGAATTACAAATAAAATAATTGGAATGGAAAATATAATATTATAAAATTTGTTTTAAGAGACTCTGAAGTCCTCAATAAATTATCTAAGCCGTTTAACACAGAGACTTAAAGAAAAAATTATATTTTTAATGAAGTCTGAAAAGTATTTTTAAACAAAAATTTTATGGATGAATTTAAAGTAGACAATAAAAAAATGTCTGTAAAATATTTGAGACTGAGTTGCATATTATAAGACTTGTTATAAGACATGCTTAGTATAAGACATGCTTAGTATAAGACACTTAAGCGCTCAATTAACTATATAAGCTGTTTGAAATGTATCTCAACTTGTCTCTCATTTTCAGCGAATTTCCATCATAAATAGTTTTTGGCATTTGAATTTGTTTTCTAATTTTCCCACCCAGTTCAGCCCATCAGCTTGTCAGCTTGTGAACTCTCAGCATTAATTAGTTCAAGATTATCTAACTAAACATCTTAAATGTATATGGATTAAAGTGCTTAAATCTTAAACTTATATTCCCGACCCGAATTGCGACGCTGATATCGACCCGCTGTGCTGTTGCCAGCTGAGCTAGCACCACCAGCACCGCCGCCGCTACCGACAGAGCTGCCGCTGCCATTAGGAACCGCACCGTTCAAACGCTCCTGCGATGGATAGCGTTCCACAACCTCATCGATAAGTTCTAGTATGCCAATTTTGAATTTGCGACGTTGCTGCGGCGTCAGGGCCGCAATGTCCGGCAGAATGCTGCGGAAGAACTCCATGTCCGTGTGCTCCGTTGCGCTGAGTCCGCCAAAGTAGGCGACGCCACTGCCCGTCGCATCGCACTCGGTCTTGATGCGTTTGGCGCTGCTGGGTTCGTAGTGCACCGCTGCCGCTGCCGCCGCTTGCTGCTGTTGCTGCTGTTGCAAATGATGGTGATGGAGCACATGGTTATGGGCATGTTGCAGCTGATGATGCAATGGTGTAGAGGATGCATCATTGTATATCAAATCCTGCCCAGACTCTGCCAGCTGCACGTCGGGTATGAAGTTCTGCAGGCTATTCGCGCTCGCCGTCTCACTATGCGCCGGCGAACTGGGAGCGGCCAATACATTCGAACCGGGTGTGGGTGCCGCACGCTGTAGGCCCAGCGTGGTGGCTATGGCTGGATCAAATGCATCGATCGTCTCCTCATCATCGTTCTCCGATAGCGACTGCTTCAGCTCCAAGGACTCATTGAGAGCAATATTATGATTAATATTAATATTATTATTGTTGTTGCAGTACAAATGCTCCTGCTGATGCTGATGCTGCTGCTGCAGATGCAAATGCTGCTGCGAGAACTGATAGAGACTAGCCAAGCTCGCATTGCCGTCCAATGAGTTACGCGTCGACTTGAGAAAGGGCAGCAGAAAGGCCATATGCTCGGTCAGATAGTAGGGCTTGTGCTGTGGCTCCGAGCCGCTCTGCTGCTTGATATACCGCGAGAGGCAAGCACGCAGATTTCGCCATCTTTCCTTGCAGTGAATCACTGTGATTGCGATTGGGGTTGGAATTGGAATTGAGATAAATAAATATATATTTATGGAAAATTGAGATAATATATATAGGTAAGTTATAGCATACCACTCTCCCGTGTCTCTTTTGATATAAGCGCCCAGGCCTTCTCTTGGTTGTCTCTGCAAAGACGAAAGTTAAAGAATATATTAGATATGTCATTTATCATATCACATTGATGAGTAATAAAGTAGAGATAAGTGAAGGTAGATATGAAGAAGGCTTTTAAAGCCTTATACAAATTTACTTAAATCTTACATTTTCATTCAACTTATTATCATAAATCATTAACGTCATCTAGCTCATTCTAACAAAAACTTATTTCTATTCCAAGTCAATGTTATAGCAATCATACCTAGGTTTCATTGTGTAGAAGAATAATTTGAATTAAATCAAATAAAATAGTCTCATTAAAAATATAAAAAAAATCTGTATTCCTATATTCCATTATATTATATTATATTATATTATATTCTTATTAAATTTTACTTTTTATTGATTCCTCATCAAAATTGACAGATCTCTTATAACTAATTTTTCTTGGAACAAGCTTCATAGACTGCAGTTCCAATCACTAGAAAGATTTTGCAACTATGTATGTAATCGTCATCTTCTATGATTCAGCTTCTATTGACATGCATTATCAATTAAATTTCGTGCTTATTTAAGAATTCAGGCTCCCATCTCTAAAGCTAAATGTTAACTACGTTTAGAATGTTTTACCAGAAAGGTAGTTTTCATTTCATATGATAAATCATAAGAATACTTCATAATCATATTTATTTAAGATACGATAAATCAATGTACGATTACGTCATAATCATATGTTTCAAGTAGAATATATCAATCAATCTCTATAATTTCACAACTCACGCTCCCTCTACTAAGATCTCATATTTATATTATTTTTCGTCTACATTTTAAATAATTCTTTCAGTAACAATATTTAATTTGTTTTATGTATTAATAATATATTTTTCATTGAATAAAATCTCATCAGCTACAAGATTCCATTAATAATCATTCTATAAATTCAGTAACTATAAACCACTTATTATACTCAAGCGCACATCTCTAAATATATTTCTATAATTTAAACATTTCGTGCAATACACGCGCCCATCGCTAAATATATATCTAAATTTAAACATTTCATGCTATACATTTTTTTATTCCTCCTTTAGCATTGCACGACTCACGCGCTCCTCACTAACTGAACATAAATTATTTGTCATAAAATAATAATAAATTTCTTACATAATATTTGATGATTCCTAAAATTTCAACTAAAGTCACTAATTAAATTATTATTAACCGATGAATCGTGTCACGCTACCATCTCTAGCTCAAATTACTTATAATCTACATCTTACACGACCTTACATTATTAACATCTCATTAGGCAAGTTTATCTCTACAGTTATAAATCTAAATCAATTAATCGCCTCACGCTCCCATCGCTCACTCACCTGTTGCGATACTCCGGCACTTTCTTGTCGTACAGACAGCGATGCGTGCGCACCAAATTAACGAATCGTATGTTGAAATCCTCGTCCGCTTGCATGACACGATTTGTTGATCCTATGGCTGCTGATGTTGCAGTCGGGCTGTTGCTGCTGTTGTATAAAGTTGCTGTTGCTGTTGCCGATGTTGCACGCTCGCTGTCCCCCTGTCGATTGTTGTTATCGTTGTTGTTGCTGCTGCTGTTGTTGTTGTGGTTGCTGGTACTGCTGCTGGTGCTGGTGTTGTTGCTGGCGGTTGTGGTGCTGCTGGGCGTTGAGGTGGTCATATTCGTTCCACTCGTTGTTGTTGTTGCCGCTGTTGTTGTTGTTGTTGTTGTTGTTGTTGTCGCCTTGTCTTGTTTATTGTTGCAGTCTGTTAATTACAGAATTCGCAATCAGTTTGCTGTTTAATGTTGCAATGCGCTCGTTGGTGAGGTTGCTGCTGCTGTTGTTGCTGTCAGCCATGCTGATAACACCAACAGCAACTGCAACCGTTGTTGTTGTTGTTGTTGTTGCTAACAGTCAGAACAAGAGAAACGTTTACTCAATGCGATTGGTTGCTCTGTTTCAAAGTGCTTTTAGCTTGCATATGTATGTATGTATTAGTGTTGCTGCTGTCTTAGCTACAACAAAAACAGCAGCAACAACAACAGCAGCAGCAGAGCTTTTGCAATTCGTATTTTGTTGCTGTTGTTGTTTTATTTTACTCTTGTTCTTGTTGTTGTTGTTGTTGCTCTGCTGTTGCTGTCGTCATAACTCTGTGTATTTTGTGAAACCTAATAAAACACTGGACGCTGTTGTAGTATTTTTCAAAGCAGTTTCGTGACATTTGTGGTCGACAACAACAACAACAACAACAACAACATGAGCAACATTGTTTGCTTTTCGTATTATTATAGCCACAGTAACAACAATAATAGTCATAAAGGAAATAATAAGAATAACAGGCAATTCGGCTTTACTCTGTTTTATTTTTTTTTTTTATTATTGTAACAAATTTTTGCCATTCTTTGCGCCATACAAACAACACACACACACACGCATACACATACTCTCTCACCTATTTGCGCTGTTTTGATAACAGCCATAGCGCGGTAGGCTTTTGAGTTAATATATTCACAACAATTCATATTCACTCACCAAATGATTCGTTTAATGATTCGACTGCCTGAATGCCTGCCTGCTTGCCTGCCTGCCCGACTGACTGTTATTGCAACTGCTCAGCTGCTGCTTGTTGCGACTACCTGTTTTGATTCTAATCAACCCACTCAGCTCTGCACCGCCTCTCTCGCTCTTCCACTCTCACTCTCTCTCTCTCTCTATTCTGCTCTCTGTCTTCATAAATCCCGCTCACTCGCTGTCTGTCTGTCCGTCTCATTCTCTCTCTCACTCTCCTGCTCTCTGTTGCGGCTGTCACTAAAATCTTTAACAAATTTTCCCGCCACTTTCAGCACCTTGCGCTAAGCCCACCAGTTTTGCACACAAACAACGTGCGCACAGTGAGCTAAGAGCATGAAATATGTTGTCAAAAAATAATTTTTTTTTATAATAATAATAATTGTAAACAAATTATATAATTAAATTTTAAGATAAAATCGGATTGTAGGTTTTTTGATTAGCTGGCTAAGTATATTGTTCAACTCCTTTTTTTTTTCGACATATTTAAAATAAAAATACTGTTCATTCTTAAAAAAACAGAGTTATACTGAACAAAAATATACATATAAATTTGTATTATTATTTATTATATATATAACTTCGCCCTATATCTTTTTCATTTTCATATTTCCTACGAATAACTAATTATAAACTCATTTTAATTGCCGCTAATTACAAATTACTTTGAACTTTGTTATACTATTTGCACTAATATGATGTGCTATAAATATGCGCTATATTCGGCCCACTGTAGCACAGTTGTTATGTTGTTTTTGTCGTCATCATTATTATCAACATTGCCAACTTCATTATCATCTTCTACGCTGCGCGCGTGTTTCAGTTCTGGCTGTGTTGTTATCGTTGTTGTTGCTATTGGTGTTGTTGTTTTTGTAATTTCTTGTTGTTGTTGTTGTTGCTGTTGACGTTGCTTTTGTTATTGCCATTGCTGCTTCTGCTGCTGTCGCTGTCGTATGTTCTGTATTATTCGTCATTTGTTTTTGTTGTTTTCGTTAGTTTTGTTTGTTCGCCTTTAACAGTTGCCAGCTTCGCTGACGCAGCAGCAGCAGAGCAGCTAGAAACTTTGTTGCCGTAGTTTCTGCTGCTGCTGCCGCTGCTGCTTGCTGAATTTTCGTTGTTGTTTTTGTTATTGTACCGCCTGCGCAACGGTTATTATTGTAGCGGTGCTCATTGTTGTTGTTTTTGTTATTATTATTGTATGACAAGTAGAAGAGAGGGCAGACAATAAACTAGCTGGCAATATTAATTGTGATTTGTCTATTAACATAAAATACGTACGTTAGTTGTGTACACATATTTGTGTGAACACAAATAACTGTATGTACGTCTCTAATGTTTATTGTGTGTACATACGTCTATGACTATGTACATACATAAATATATATGTATATTTGTATAGCAACACAGCAGCTACAGCAACAACAACAACAGCAGACAAAAAGTACAGCAACGTACAAAACAAGAAAACACAAAAAACAACAACAGCAACAACAAAATATTTCTAAAGCTAACAAAACACACACAAAACTTGCAGAAATACCCGGCAGCCCCTGCTACAAACCGCTGCCCCCTGTCCAATGACAACAGCAGCAGCAGCAGCAGCAGCAGCAGCAGCAGCAGCGAAGGCAAAGGCAATAACTTTGTTAGATAGAACAACAACAACGGCAGCAGAAGCAGCAGCAGCAGCGACAACAATAACAACAACAGGCATAGCATCAGCAGCAGCAGCAACAACAAAAGGCACAAACACACACAGTCACACACACACACAGTCATACATACAACATACTGGCACACAAACAGTTACACTATGGCATATAGAATTTTTCTTGTTGGTGAATTGTTGTTGCTTATCTAGCCAAGGCATGGTTGTTATTGTTGTTGTAGTTGCTGTTCCTCTGGTGGTTTTTATTTTATTATTTCGAAAAAATTTTCGTTTCGAACATGTTGTTTATTTTACCTGTACTGTACAAAATGCGTCCGGGCCGTTATTTTGAAAAACCGTTTCCCCAAATATTAAATTCAAATCGCGCTTATTCTTTAAGCCAGTTTCCGCCGCGCAAACAAAACGGCGCCAAAAAGTGTCCGCTACGATGGCAGCGCTAACGACTGCACCAGCGACTGCGACTGTGACTGTGACTGCCACTGTGACAACAACGAACGACGGACGACTGACGTAACGTACAAAAAGTTGCAATTTTAATTTCGTTTTCAGTTGTCGTATGTTTCACGTTTCAAGCGACGAAAGCGACTAAACACACTCGGATACTTGGTATCTATCAGCTACAGTAGAACACAACAGAGCAACAACAACAACAAGAGCAGCAGTAGGAGCAGCAGTAGAAGCAGCAGAAACAGGCAAGCAGCGGCAACGATGCACAGTGGTGCGCAGTTAGCATTACATGACAAATTTTTCGCAATATATGTTTCATTTCAAGATTATATAGATTTTAAATATTTCAATGTATGAAATTGTGTAAATATCTTAAGGATTAATATTGCATACAACTCTAATTTTAATTATATCAAATCATTCCGCTCACTTATATTTCCCTTATATTTTGTACTTTCTTTTGCATGCCATATACCGTTACGCGTTGCTTTTATATCAATCAAATATCAATTTATATCAATCAAATATCAATTTTATATCAATCAAATATCAATTTTGGAAAATATTACATATATATATATATATATATATATATATATATATATATATATATATATATATATATATATATATAATATAAGTTAAAAAAATATTTTTTTGTATGTATGGGGAATAAATAATGCTAATAATTACAAATTATATACCCAAAAATATTTTTATTAAAGAAATATAATAATATGCAAATGTATAAATTTACATTACATTTTTAATATGTGTACTTAAGGCAGTTTCCAACATTTTAGCAGAATAATGAATTAATTGCAATCAAAATTATGTATTTTAAAATGTATTATGTGTAAGATAAATATTATTCCCTTTTTTGTGTGTTTATCAGTGTTGTCTCTTTTTTTACCACTGTGCAACGACAACAGCAAACAGAGAACAACGCACAAAACGCTGCTCTCTTTCTCTCTCGCACATAGAGCACACCAACACACACACACGCGCGAATACGAGCGAACAACAGCTGGCAACAACAAAAGTACAACTTTTTATTGTTGTTGTTGCTGGCGAACAACAAATAATACAAACAATACACACACACAAACACGAATATACTCACACACACACGCGCGTACAGTGAGGCAGAGACAAAACAGCAGCAGCAGCAGAGCAACGGCAACTGCGCGCTACAAAATGCAAAGAGACAGAGACACAAAGCAGAAACGACGAAGCCAACGACGACAGAAACAACAAAAATGTGCTTCACTGTGGTCTCGGTTCCCACTAAACATAATTGAATTACGTTAACAGCATATTAGTGACTATGTTGATCAATATTATGGGTAACTAATTTGAATCACTAAATTGGTATATTAATTTATATGTACATATATGTATGTGTTTAATCAAATATTTTAAAACAGGTATATAAATTATTATTAACAATGTTTTGAATTAACTCTAATTTTAATTATATCAAATCATTCCGCTCACTTATATTTCCCTTATATTTTGTACTTTGTTTTGCATGCCATATACCGTTACGCGTTGCTTTTGTGATCGCCTTCTTTTCGATTAACTGTTATCTGACTGCAAGCAATAACAGTGCCATATGATTCGTCTTCATGTTGCCAAGAACCCTACACCAATGTGCATCTTCCCCTGCGAAGTGTGAATGTATGTGTGTGCTTGTTTCATGTTTGTGTGTATGTATGTGTACATCCACCGTAAATGAGTTCCTAAGTCTCAGTGAACATTGAAACAGCGACAGCGCAGCAACAGCTCTCAGAATAAACAAAATTCAAAGCAAACAAAAAAACACGCAAAATATTCTTCTGCCGTTGTTGTTTTTGTGAAAAGCTTTTGCTGTTCTGTTAGCAGACTTCGCCAAGTTGTGTTATCATTGTTATTGCTCTACGAAGTGTATGAGCTGGCGCAATGAGCTTTTCGTGAACAATAATTGTTTACATTTTGCTGTAGGGTGCGTTAAGCTTTTGTAAAAGCTTTCATGAAACAGGGGGCGCTTTAAGATTAGAAAATGGTTTACAAATTTTGAAAAATTCCAAGCATATTGTTCATTTGTACAATGGAAAATATACATATAAATTATAAAATAAATAAATTATGAAATCATATATACACACTGAATTTCTTTCTCTTTCATATATACTTGCTCACTTATTCTTATCATTATTTTGGATATCACTTCAATTAACACTTCATATTATTTTAAATGCCATTGTGGCCTTAGGCAATAAAGCTTTTGTAAAAGCTCACCTGAGCTTATCACTCCAACATATTACTGTTCACTCCTTAATGATTTGTTTACAACTTGGTTGGCTCGCAATTTACCGCAAGCATACGCTTCAGCTTTGGCCAGCTCCCCCGTCTACTCTGCTCACACACTCATATTTTCCCACCATTTATCGTGCCATTGAAAGCTTATCTACTGATGCGTGCGCGCAAAAATTCAATAAAAAGGAGGCTCGTTTCTGTTTTGGCCTACATGCTTAGACACAAGCACGACCTGACACGAGCCGAACAGATGACTCGAGCCGAGGCGAGCCGAAGCCAAGCCGAAACTTGGTCAGCAGTGGAAGCTTCAAGTGCAATTCCATTTCGACGGCGCTTTAAAGCTGAACAACATTCGTGTCGTGCCTTCAGTTGGCAAAGGACAGTCGAGACTGGCGCTTGTCCTTGCGGGCGCCTCATAGGACACAACGCTTTTTCTTGTTGATGTGTCAGTTACGCGCTGAGTGTGTTTGACTCAGTCTGCGTACGTACGCGAGTGTGTGTGCGTGTGCCTGTACGTGTGAGTGTGTGTGCATCCAAATATTTGTCATGAATTATTAACAGCACTGAACTGAAAATTTTGTAATACGGCCCAGCCAGCAACGGGAGACCAGAAGCAAAACGTAAGCAAAAAACGAAAAGAATGATATGAAATGATAACTGTAAAATTAGCTAGAATACAAAGAGTTTTTATGCCGTTTCGATGCAGCCTCAGATGGATGCATTTCTAAAGCGCATTTTGCGCTTTTGCCCACACTCTCTCTCTCTCTCTCTCTGTCTCTCACTCGCTCTCCCTCTTTATTTCCTTGCGCTCTCTCTGTGTATTTCGCTCTCTCTTTTGCTCCCACTCGGCTGCTGTTGCTGCTTCTGCTCTCTTGCAGTGTAGAGTTTCGATTTCGTTAGAAAATCGAAGTAAGCTGTTGGGGGCATCGTTGCTGCGGCTACCTGTAGATGCCACACACACGCGCACATAAAAAATGCATGTGTGTGTGTGTGCGTGGCTATGTGACAGTGGCCAGGCGAGTCCTTGAACAGGGTTTTATTGTAAAAACATCATTGTGACGCCCTCGACAGCGCCGCACACCTCCAGCTCTCGTTTCCGACTGTAATTAATCTATAATTCAAGGTCCAATAAGTCCGTCACGAAGGTTAAACATGACAAACTGCTTCTCTGGCTTTCTACGCTTCAATCTATTTAATTTGCGGACCGGAAATTTAGAAAGACAAGTGCTAGAAATGTATTTATCTTTTCCCTTTTTTGTTTTCTTCCTTAATTGACATTGCGCCATGTGCTGAAAGGATTTGTGACAGCTCAACTAAGGTTTGACAGATGAAAGGAATTTAGAATTGGGAGCTGTAATTGTTGTAGTATTTTTTGTACATAATAAAAAGCGTATTGTAATTGTTGCAGTATTTTTTGTATATATGTATAAAGAGCTGAGGTATTTATTTAAGTTGATTATGTGCTAAATTAACATATTTGGCTCAGAATTAAGTTTGAATGAAAAAATAAGCAAACTTTTTAGCCTGCTGTTGAGCTTAAGCATTCCATTATTTAATGAAAAACCCAAATTAAATAAATATATAAATAAATAAATAATAATAATAATTTATATACATTTTTAATTATTATTTTAACTATAATCCATTAATAATTTCTAATTCATATTCTATTTTAAATCAAATTTAAATTTAATCACTGATTTTTTAGTTACCCCAGCTCAAGCTTGACAGTTTTCACTTGAGTAAATGCGTTTAATAATTTAATGTAAAATTTAAAAATATTTTATCAAGTAAAAATTACATCCGGAACATGTTGACAATATGTCTAATACCCACTCTACACTGTAACAAATTTATTATTCATAGCTTTTGTAGTGGCTCATGTAAGCCACAGTAAGAGCAGTCATGTAGAAAATTGAAGCTATTATCTCTAGTGTCAAACAAGCAACATACTCAAAGCATAGTCCATATTTCAACTTGGACATATTTTGAGCAAACATACATACATATATATGTATGTATATGTTAATTTGTGATTGTGATTCTAAACACACGCAAACTCTCACACACAAATTGTCAGCAAAAAAAAAAAAAAAAATTAAAAATTCAAGCAATGCCTCAAGGCAGAAATCCTGCTCGACTCAGACACAACCGCAACTATGAACACTAAACATTATCAAAACGCCCCCTTAAATTCCTACACACACACACACATAGAGGCTTATGGTACAAGCGTTTGGCGTTTTAAAAAAAAAAACGCATTACGCATACGCCATGTTGGTATTGAGGCAGTCTGGCAACTTCGTAGCGCGCCATAACAAAAACAAACAAACAAACAAAGAAATGAAGAAGAAAAAGCTTTTCATTGCTGCCCATTAGTGCTCACTCACACTCACTCTCTCTCTCTCTCTCCCCCTCTAACACTGTGTCACTCCCCCTCTGTGACGCGCTCACTCTCGCTCTCTCTCGCTTGCTCTCCTTAAGTGCTGCCTCCTTGCAGTTGAAAAAATAAATGAGAGTATTTTTTTTTTTTTGTTTTCTTTTTTTTTTTTTTTTTTGGGTTTTTCCTGCTCTGCACCGCAGTTGCCGTTGCCGTTGCCGTTGCCGTTGGCGTCGACGTCGCCGTCACCGTCAGTAGACGAAAACATTTTCGCTTGAGTAGAAAATTTCAATGATTTTCGTGTCGCTTAGTGTGAAACGAACCAACAACTAAAACGAAACGAACGCGCGCGTAAAGCACAAACAAAAACACAAAAGCCAACAAAAGCATCCACAAAAAAAAAAAAAAGAACCAAGAAAATCACGCATACAAATTAACAATTAGTCTTCTGCACACCTGACCGTCACACAGTATATTATAAACAACATTCTCGATATAAAATTAACAATAATTGTGAGAGAAATTCATATTTCTAAGTCGATTGCATTGAGCATTAACGAGTCCGAAACAAAAGAATCCACAAGTAGCTGAATGAGCATATGAGCAGCATATAAATAAAAACCTATATACGTATATATGTATATAGAGACAGTACCTATATACGTACTCTCGGATCCATTAGAAAGACGCGACAACTGCATTCGACATTGGATGAACTGTGAAACGTGTCGTACATATATGTATATATAAATATATATCCACTTGTTCAGATTCTTATTTTTTTGCATTTTATGATCGACTGCAATTGAATTTGTCATCGGTTTTTTGGAAATATATGCAAAGTAAGTGGACTAATTTGAATTATTTTTATTCAAATTTTTAATATATGAATTTATCATATATGTATATATAAATATATATAAACTTAAATGTATGAGTCAGATATGTAAACATTTCTGGGCCTTGAATTTGAACTTGTGTTTTTTATCCACATAGGTCACTTATCTATTGTGGAAAGATTTGAAATATTTTGTCTTAAATTCATTTCAATATTTTTATTGCTGTCAAAAAAAAAAAAATGTTTAAAAATGTAGAGACAAATAATATGAAATATATTTATATTTTTTATATAAAATAATTTATAGTTGTATATATTTTATTACCTGTTTATATACATAGTACGCATTTCTTATTTTCTTCTGTTTCATTTCCTTTTGGATGTGTTAATATGTTTTAATTAATATGAAAAATGAATAGCAAGTAAATATATGTATATACATATATACATCTAACATATATGTATATACATATTTGTCTTCTTACAAATTAATAATAATATATATATTTGTTTATATGATTCATAAATAATTTATATTTAATTTAATTAATTATTCTTAATAAATTATCTCTTTCTATCGATTAATTTATTATCTATGAAACTCTCAACAATTGAAAATTTTACTTACATTTGTTAAACGAAATACTTAACTGTAATAATTAATCAATTATTGATTAGTTTCACATTTGTTTCTATCGATCAATTCGTTATTTATGGAATTCAGAAAAAGTTAACATTTTTACTTAAATATTCATAGTATCTAAAAATAATGCAAATTATACAAAATACTACAAAAATCGTATTTTGTATTTTTTTTTATTTATAAATTTTGTTTTACATTTTAATAAATAAATGTGACCTATATATTATTATACCTACATATGTATTATATTATTATATTATTATTATGTATTATAGTATTATATAATGTTAAAACAGGCATTTGCAATAATTTTCCATTATTAACGAAAATTAGATACATGAAAAAGAATAAATAAATCTATGGATTTATATTCAAATATTTAATAAATTTTTGTTATTGTAAAAAGTAATGTATGATCTACCAGATATATTATTTATAAAATAAAATAATGTGTATAAATTAATAAGAATAAAATTATTTATTTAATTTTGAAAAGTTGCACAAACCTTAAATTTATTTTAAAATATGCTTATTTGATAGGTGTTTGGATTAATTTGTTTATATTTTTTAATTTGAATTAAATGTTATGAATGAGATACAAAATATTCACTTTCAAAAAGAATAAAAATTTTAACATAAAATACGATAAAAAAAAAATTGTAAAGAAAAATTTATTATATTTTTTTCATTTTTTTTTTTAAATTTTAGTTTTAAATTAGATATTTGTATTTATTTATTTTTTTTTAAATTTAATTTTATTATTTTTAAAGGCTGTACTTACTCTAGTTCTGCGCCAAACATAAGCAACAGAAATTGTATTTCTAAATTTAAGAAAAATTAATTGTTCTTCTAGCTAACACTTGTAATCTCTATATAATTGCTATCCCTAATAATATTTTATTACCAATGCGCACTTGATCTATTTTTATAGCTTACTCATTTCTGATTCATAGGCCGACATATAGTCAGGTCTATATTTAAATCGTAGCCACGTGAAGTAGAATCCAACCTGCTGCTTCCATCACACTCCAGCTCTCTAACCTTCTGTCCATTATTTTTGTGAATATTTGATCAAATTAGCTGCGTTCTGATAAAATGAATCGAAATAACAAAGATTTCCAGTCGAATGTCTGCGTCAGCTTTGCCTTGGCTTGCGTTTGCTTCATTTGACTTGCCTTGCCATGCCTTGCCTTGGCTTGGCTTGGCATGCCTTGGCTGTTTACAATCCACCACAGAGCCCACTCCTGCTTTGTGAACTTTGTTGCAGTCCATTTATCTTCTGTTGTTGTTACTTGCGCTGTCACACAAGGCGTATGAGTGTTATGTACATTTTTATAGCCACAGCAACAGTCACACAAGCCGCACAATCAAGCGGCTGTGTCTGTGTTTATGTCAATTTCAATTTTACATGTGACTAGAGTGTGTGTGAGTGTGTGTGTGTGTGTGTGTGTGTGAATGTGTGAATATGTGAGTGTATGCCTGCTTATGTATGTATGTGCACCGGAAGCAACTACGAAATGCGCTTCATTGCAACTCTGTGTGTCTATGTCTAAGTATGTGTGATTCTATATATGTGTGCGTGTGTGTGTGTGTGTGTGTGTGTGTACTCTATGTTTGTCTGTCTTTTTGGGGTGGCACTTGTTAGAACGGAAACGGATATCCCGTGTGCTCTTTGCACAGTTTGTCCGCTCGCTCGATGCGCGCCTCCTGTTTGTCATTTCGTCAACGTCAGCTTCAGCTTCAGCTTTAGCTTTAGCTTTAGCTGGAGCCTCAGCGCCACGTGTCCTTGCTGCATACAGGAAATTTTAAATTGAATGTGCGCCCTGTTTGTTCTGGTTGTCCTGTTTGTTTGCTCGCTTGTTTGTTCGCTCTTTTACTTTTTCACTGTTTCTACTTTGTTTTTTTTTTTTTTTTTTTTATGCTTATCCTTAGCCACGATTTGCGGGCTTTAAGTGACTAAAGATTTTAGATTTGTGGCATTCTGGTCGAGCTGCTCAACGATGTTTGTCCATTGGCAAACAGACTTGACCTGCAGAGTGAAAAAAAAATACGAAATCAAAAAAGAAAATAGAAACTTAAAAAGAAAAGCGGAAGCTACGCAACGCAATACATGGAAAAGCTTTCTTCTTCACTTGTGCAACAGAAACCAGAGCAATTTAAATGGAGCCAACGTTCAAAGCAAAACAAATCATGTATGCAACAGGAAGGATTTTAATGTATGTAAGGAGCGTAAAATGTGTAGTAGAAAAGCATATAAAAAATATGAAAATATGCACCTTCACGAAAAGCCATAAAGTCCCAGTCTAATAAAAATTAAGCGAAATGCGAATAGTTTAATGTCACATATTTATAATATTTATATAATAATCAAAGCAGAAATGTGGCTTTGATGAAATTGGTTTTGAGCTAAGAATCTAGATTTTTTTTTTTTTAAAGATTAGAAAAAGAAAAAGATTCATTATTAATTTAATTTGGTATTTTTAATGAATTATTAAAATTTAAGGTCGGCAGACCTATTTTATTTATATATATATATTATATTTATATTTATATATTTTTATATTCATTTATATATTATATTACATATTATATTTTATTATTTTCAAACAACTCTAACAATTTTTATTAAGACTACAATTTAATAATTTCTCATTGTATTGTGTATAATTTTTATTTATTTATTTTGTATACATATATTGATTGAATATTGTACATATATATTTATAATTATATTGAAACAAATAACTTTTAAATATTTTAATATATAGCTGCGCTTTAGTTTCACTGAAAATATTGCAATTTATAAATATTTGCATATTCGAGATGCGCTAAATTATTACACATATAGAAAGCGAATTTAGTAGTTAAATGTAAGGCTTAAAGCCGGCGATATTTATTATATTTTAAAAAATTAAAAATTATTAAAATTTAAAAATTAATATTATATTAAATATTAATATTAATTTTATAGTATTATAAAATATAAAAATATATTAATATTAAAAAAATAATAAATACTATTAGTATATATAATATTAAACATATTATATTTCCATATATTTCATATTTTTAAAACATTTATTTCCTTAATAAATTTGGCTTACATTTTGCTTTATAGTGAACAATAAATTGAATTGGCCAGCTTCAAGCTTGGCTTTTATCCATTTCCATTTGCATTTCAATTTATAATAACCAAAAGTTGTAGCACTATATTCTTGGCTTATACTTTTACATATTTCTTTTTATGGGATTTACTGGGGAACTTACGCTCCACTCGCAGTTCTACCCGCTGTGTGTGGGGCTCTAAAAAAAATAATGTTTCATTCGCCCCCTTTATTTTTTTATTATTTCGCCCTTTAAGAGTTGTAAATCTTTGCAGGGCGCTGACAATTTTTGTTAGTTTATTTGCCCAATTTTAGCCTTGAGTACGAAATGAATTTGGCCTTCTTGAAGTTTACATTTGCAATGGCCTTTGACTTGTTCAGAGGCGAGCTACAGAGCTAAAGCTCTTTCCACTATTATTTACCCCACTTTACCTCCTGCTCCTCCTGCTCCTCCTGCTGCGCAGTGATTCATGTGCCCCGCCATGACTTTGGTGTTTGTTGTTGCTTAATGCGTGCGCTGTGTGCAGCATATTTGTTGAGATTTATGTGTGTGCCACACACACACACACAGCCTCACACACACACACACACACACACACAGATGTCTTCTTCCCAGGGCCTTATATAACAACTCGGCTGTAACCCAATTTCAAATACTGTTTAAACAAATTTCCATTGCACATCCGCAGCCGCATCCACAGCCGCATCCTCATTCTCATCTGGCCAATGTCCTCGATTTGGAGCCGTGGGTCTCTGCGGTGTCATCGCACAGCAGGCGATGGCCACAGACGCCATCAGCATTTCAGCTTTAAATGCTATGCTTAAACATCAGCTGGAAATCGCTAGTAACTTGGCTTGCCTTGCCTGGCTTTGGCATTGGCTTTTAAGTGTTATTGTTATAGCTGCTGCTGCTGCTGTAATCTTTTACCAAATATACATACTTATATATATGTATATAAATGTATATGTATATAGTTATGTGTGGCATTATCCTATAAACACTTAACGTGCGAGCTGTTGTCGATTTTTCTTAGTTTTTATCTGGCGGCTTTTGTGCTTATCGCGCCAATCACGCCGACCAGGATGAAGGCGCACAGGACACTCCTAACTAAATATACATAACATACATATATATGCAATCACATTACGTCTGTGTGTGTGTGTGTGTGTGTGTGTGTGTGTGTGTGTGTGTGTGTGTGTGTGTGCTTAGAGCAGCTTCAAGTTGTTGTTCGTTGTTCTCGTTATTGTTATTATGCCCCGCATAAGGACTTTTGTGCATGTGTGAGTATTTATATATATGTGTGTGTGTGTGTGTGTTGGCTTTCAATCCCTTTGTATTTGACACAACAATAAAAGCGACACACACACACATGCACACACTCACGCACACACACTCGACATATGCATAAATATTTCATTATTTATATCGGATTCCTTTTTTTTTTTTTTTTTGCTTTCCTTTCGCATTGCAAGTCAACAGCTGCATAAATCGTTAGCTGCACAACTTGGCCCGATTCGCCTGCGCCTGGCCAAGTTCTCAATTTGAGCTCTTCTAAAATTCAAGCTATTGTTAGCCTATAATTATTTGTTGTGTTTTCACAGTGTAAAAGCAATTTGTATGGTCTCTGTGTGTGTGTGAGTTATATGAAATCCAAGCCATGCAATTAACGTTGTTCTATTTGTCGATATGATTTTACTTTGATTTATTTATAATGTGATATAGTTAATAATAAATGCAAATAAAAATATTCCTTAAGTTTAGTATTTAGTTGTGTTGCCTTTATTGGAAATTACAGCTGCACAACACCTAGGCATGGAATCAACCAAGTTCTGGCATCATTTAAGGGGAATTTCAGACCAGGACTCAGAAACGACTTTCTAAAGCATCTTTGCATTAGTTGGCTTAGATTCAGAAACTATTTTTTTTGTCATCCGCCCAGAAGTTTTCAATTGGTTTTAGGTGACTGTTCAGGCCACTATATAAAGTTCATTGAATTCTCCTGGAACTATTCCTTCGCTTTCTCTCTGATGGGTTTGGGGTCATTGTCTTGCTGGAAGACCCATTCAAGGTACATCTATAAATATTTGTAATATGAGCAACTAGTTTATATTTATATTTATAATAAATGAAAGATACAAATTTGAAATATTTAAAGTTATTACTAAAATTATATAGATTGTTCTTCTAAAACATATTTGAATTATGCAGATTAGTTAATGTGTCTGAAATTTTAATATATTTATTATATTGTTTTTAAATCGGTTTGACTAGTTCTTAAAAAAAAACCGTTTTATTATGTTGAAAAACTTTAAGTAATAATATTTTAATTATTGAGAATATCCACTAATTTATCAAGTTTTCAACGTGATTATCTAAAGTGTTAAACATTTGATATTTTTTATACATAATTTATACTTGCATGGAGAGCAGAATATCATAAATATATATAGAGAATAGATCTACGCCCTTTGCTGCATTTGATAAATCTGTAAATTCTATAAAAGTTTTTAGGCTGTTAGCGTTGTTTATATGGAATTCTATTAAAATATGCAAGCTTATCTGATAGTTTATTAAACATATTAAAGGTATTAGGAATTAATGAGCTGACTGCATAATAGTTTATTATTTTGCTGAAACAAATTTTTTTTAAATTTAATTTTTATTGAAAAACATTTTACGAAGTGGAGTTTTTCATATAAAAATATATTTGAATATCTTTTGTGGCTCTTTCTATAATACTGAGATATATAACAAGCGAAATTCAGAATTTATATGTATTTTGTATAGTCTAAAGTTCTTAGCTTACATAAAACTCAATTTGATCTGCTCATAAGATCGAGTATACGAGCAATATAAATCATCTTATTCTCTCCGCTTCAATTACATACATTAGTAGGCCTAACCTAAAGCTATAAGTTATTTTTAAGAAAATAAATGTTTATTAGATTAGAAATTAAAAAATAAAAACTTTTACTCTCGAGTAAAAGTTGCGACTTTTGCTTCAGCATAAAGTTTGGATCTCAATCATAATAGTTGATGCCAAAAAATTTTTATGATTCCCGGATATGCTAAAAAAATGCAATAATTAAATAAATATATTTATAATTACATATAGTAGGTCAAAAATTTTATTAAGTAAATATACACTCCTTTCAAATTTTATAAAAATAATGCAAATGGAATAAAAAATGTATATAACTGTCATAAAACTCTAAGCAGCACATTGAACAGATCTAAACTTTAATAGAATCTATCTAAAACAAATGAAAATAAAATTGAATTCGAAATTCTTGCAAACATGTTTACATTTTTTTTTTTCTATTTTAATATGATGTGCTTTATGATAGACTAAAATAAATTTTTTATTATAGTGATATATCAATCTATTAGGAACTTATAAAACTCATTTGCTTTTATGGCTCTCATCTGCAAGAACATCAATTTGCCAAACATAAATTTGATATGATTTTGTTGTACGAGCGCTTTGAGGCCTTGTTGAATCTTTTCATAATTTTTAAATTTAATTTCCAGTTCATTTTTTGTTCTTTCCTTTCCTGAATCAATCAGCACTTGCTGCCGAATCGTGCTTATCATTTGTCTTAATTCGCTTGTTGAGGCAAATCGATAAACGAACATTTGCCTGACTTTTCAACTCTGTCGCATATTTTCCATAAATTTTGCATCAATCAAAGAGAAAGAGGGAGAGAAAGAGAGAGAGAGAGAGGCCACCCACTGAGGGGAGGCATGGCTGCCACAGCTGAATCAACATCAGGCAAAAGATGCCTGGCATTTAATCACACGGCCGTCTGCTGATTGTTCGATTGTGTTTTTTTCATGGCTGGCCAAAAGATTTCTTTGTGTATGATTCATAAAGATTCAACAGCAGCAAGTCGAGGCAGATATCGCACGGAATGTGACTGACATGAAAAGCACACAAAATATTTGCGTGCAATCAAAATGAAATTGAAAAGAAACAAAAAAAAAAATCATTTAAATTCATAATTTGGCCAGAGCCAAAATGGAAATTTGCCCGCGCTACACGTGGCAAACACTGGAATTCTCAATTATATATCTCTGTATCTGATTCACATATATATTTTATGTCTATATATAGTATATAGTATATATGCCCATTGCTGTTCAATCTTATTGCTTTCCTGTCGTGTACTCTACAAATTTTATAAAGAAAGGCAACATTTCCAATTAAAAATTCAATCTACGCATACAAAATGTCAAACAGAAAGCAGAGAAACACAGAGCTGACCACGACATCTGACACTTCCTGACAGACAGTCAGGAAACACAATCATTCCACTCTATACGCACCTGTGTGCCCCCCCAATCTTATTTGCCTCTCTTTCTATATATACTATATATATATATATATATATATATATATATATATATATATATATATATATATATATATATATATATATATATATATATATATATAATTGATGGGAGGGCAAAGTCGAGTCAAAGGACTCGCCTAGACAGCGTAACGTCTCTTCTGCTCGCCTTTTCGAGTGCGTGTTGACTTCGAGCTCTGACCAGCTCGACTGGCTATATAAAAACAATGAAAATAATACTGACAAGAAATAAATAGAATAAATAGATAATTGAAATTATCAAGATGTCGTCTATAAAAATACACTACTGAAGCAAAGATTTAATACAAAACTTATAATAGAAATATTTATTATTATTAACAAACAAATATGATTAAAATTTTATATTTAATATTATAAATTATTTAATATGACTTTTATATTTTTGTCTTGAAATAATGATATATAAAATAAAATATTTATATATATAATATTTTAATACAAAATTTTAGTCAAAGTTGAAAAAATAAAGTAACTTTAGATATATAAACGGTGTCCCAAAAATCACGTTCAAGAAGTAATGTTGATTGAAAACACAGGTTTATAATTCATTGGTTTATTTAGTATAAGTATAGATTTTTATATTGGTTTATATAGTATAAAGTATAGGGTTATGAATGGAAAAGGTTGTCGGGTAAAAGGTCTCACGCAAGTTTTGAATTTTGCAAAAAGTGTTGTCAACTAAAAACGATAAAATAAAAGCAGCTGGATTTGAAGTTAATGAAAATTTTTAGTTTATCTATTACATTATTATTACATTATCCATTTAATATTAGTACATTAAATTACAAGAGTTTTTCTTGTTTATATTACTTAGGTCATACAATAAGAATATGATCTAATGTAAGCTTAGATAATTGCCTTGATATTTTGAGACCTATTTGACTGCGTAATGCGAAAAATCTTTATAAAAAAAAAATCTTTATAAAAATGTTACAAAAAATAATTGATCTATTATTAGATATAAAACTCTAAGAACTTCAAATAATTAAAGACAACTATTTTAAATAATTTAAATAATTTATATAAAAACAAATAATCAAAGTAATAATAATAATCATAAAATTATTTGAAATAATAATCAAATAATAAATGATTTGAAATAATAAAAATAATAAAAATTAAATAAAATTAATAAATTAATTAATAGTAAAAATTATTATAAACAAAAAAAATGAAATATGATATTAAATTATAATATAATTGTATACAAAATATAATAGTATATAATATTAAAAATTTGATTTTAATAACTTTAAACACATATTTTTAAACATTCAAATGAAAAACCATTATTTTATTTTATGCTTTATATTTATGCTTTATATTTAAGTTCGATTTACAGTAATAAATGATTCACAGAAACAGTTGAAGCATCATAGCTTGAATGACTTTAGTATCTAAATATTTAATATTAAATTTAAAAAAAATATATATATATATATATATATATATATATATATATATATATATTTTTTTTTTTTTTTTTTTTTTTTAATAATATTAAATAAGAATTTATATAATTTCAATCCTAGTTCCAATCTTATAATTAAATCAATTTTCTTCTTTAGGCCTTACTCTTTTCTTCAATAATTTTACTTTGCTCAAAACGTTTTCAAATATTGGCATACCTCAAAAATTTATTTTGAGCAGCGCAACAAAAACAATGGGCACTGCTTGGGTAGCTGGCTATCTGGCTGGCTGGCTATTTGGCTGGCTGTATAATGTAGTATATACTTATTTGTTTTTTTAATTTAGAAATTGTATAACCTGATTACTCAGGAGCATTGTGTTGTGGTCTGTCTGTGTGCGCGTATCGTTCGCTGGCATGCCATTCTATATTCTATATACTTCACTTAATGGTTTTTGACCGGTAAGAATATAAGTATATATATATATATATGTATATATATACCTCCGCCGGATAGCTTCATTGCGTGCCGTGCTGTCCCAAGCTCAAGGGAATTACGACTAAGAGCTGTCCGCTTCAAGTGTTTACCACGCCAAAGGCACTGCCAAAGTATTAACAGCATTTGTGGCTTACATATTTAATGGCACGCTCTGAGACGTTCATTTATGTGGGGTAATTGCATTTGCTGCAACAACGCAGCAAGGATAAGGAGAGTGTATTAGGGAGTCCTAACTAGGAGATACTCTGGCGTTGAACTGTGGTTTCAAAAAAGTGGCTTCGAAAAATTATTTATTGCATAAATTTTTTTATGCAATTTTTAAAAATGTTTAGCTCATATATTAGTTATAAAGTCATGCTTAAATATTAATTTTTTATTAATTAATTAAAAATCTTAAATTACAATATATTTAGTTGAAATTTCGATTGATGTAATAAACTATGCAAGCCTTAGAAATGTCTATAAAAGAATTTTAAAAACATAAATTTATAAATAAAAAATTATAAAATAAATAAATTAAATATTGAGCAATTATATTCTTCAAAATATGTTTAAAAAAATAATAAATTTATATAAAATAAGTTAATTATTTTTATCGAATATTATTTTTAATGTGCATGATTTTTATATAATTATAAATTAAATAATATATTAAATAATAAACAATTAACTTATTCTATATAGAGTTTTAGTGAACAGAAAATTTTTATAAAAATATATAGAGGCTTTAAAAAAATTAAAAATTAAATACAGTGTTAAAGACTATTAAAAATAAAAATAAAATTAAAAATAAAACAAAAAATTAAATACATTTTTAAAGACTATTTATATTTAAAATATTAGCAAAGAAATAATATTTTAGATAAATAATATTAGATAATAAATATATATTAGATACCAAAAATTAACTTATTCTATATAGCATTTTAGTGAAAAGAGAATTAAATGAAATATTTGATAAAAATATAGACGTTAAATAAATTAAAAATAAATTACAATATCAAATACAATTTATATTTAAAATTTTAACGTTGAAAATATATTTTTACATCGGAAAATATATTTTTTACAACTCATTTAAAGTCTACTTATTTTATTTATTTATATTTATAATTTAAGAAAAATGGACGATATTTGAATAATAATAGTAATTAATAATATCGAAATGATGACGTCTGAAAATTTCAATTTCAGCTTTAAAATAGCTATATATATATATTTTTATATATATTTGAGTAGACTTTAAATGAACTGAAAATTCAAATTTCAGTTGTTAAATATCGTTATATCGATGAAATATTAAAGATAAATAATTAGTTTTTCTAATCATCTTTAAATTAACTGAAATTTTAAATTTCAAATATTTAGCACGCTTTCAAATAGCAATTTAATCAGCATATTCACACCATATTCAATCCTTTAACAACATTTATTATAAATGAATATACCCCTTATGAAACATTTTCAAACTATTAAAAGGAGAAAAGTGGGGCACATGTGACGAGTTGAAAGGGTGACAAGTACGGGTATAATTGTCCTTTGAGCAGTTATGAAAATGCATAAATTTGAGGCTTAACAGCTGCAGCACAGCTAGTTGATTGGGCTACTTAGCTCGCATTTCACACTCACACTCACACTTACATTTATTCAACAGTCCAATGGGCTGGCATTCGCACCTACCGTCTCCTGCCACACGTCTCCCGCCACCCGCCTCCTGGCCATCCGAGCCAGCTGAGCCAATATCAACCGTTTGCTGTCCATCATTGGCCATAGACTTTTCATTTTATGACTCAGACCGCACACATTACCTGGCTGTCATTTAGCCAATTACCTGGCAAGGCAAACAAAGCAACAGAGTGTACAGAGTGTATATGTACATATATGTATGTATAGGGGGTGATCGGTGAATGCCACTGGCCATTCATTCATATTATTATGTCTATATTATGTTTGAGAATTGATGCCCATAAATATGTGGCCAACGATTGGCAACAGCTGTTCGAGAGAGAGGGAGAGCTGCCTCGGCTGCTGCATTGAAAATGAACAAATCTCCAACTCTCTCTCTCCCTCTCTCTCTGTCTCTCTCTGTGTCGCTTTGTAGTCGCTGTCGCTTTCCAGTCGTTGTCGCTTCGTCGAATGAATTCAGCGGATCCCCGAAAATAATAAAAATCGTTTGGGAGAGCTCTTTGGCTGTTTTCTTTTCGCTTTGCGAACGTTTGGCGTGTGGACGTGTTCGCGTTTCGCTAAATGTCGCGCCGTTTCACCGCATGCTGAGCAAAAAGTTAGTGTACCGCTGGGCGTATACGCAACATCGTGCACATCCATCAACACAGAGCACACATACGCCCTGTGGACGGTGTGAACTTTTCATTTGCTTTATTCATTGCCTAGGCAAACACATTTTACTGGCATAGGCCGTCATTACTGCGCGACGTCCGATGAGCGATCAACACGATCGACACGATCGTTCCCTGTTCCCATTTGGCTAGCGCTTCTTTTGGCCAGTCGTTGGCCTGCCGCTCGTGCGTTCCGTTCGCCGTCGTCGTCGTCATCGTCGTCGTCGTCGTCGTCGTCGAAGTTGTTGTCGTTGTCATCTCCATTCGCTGGCGTACGCGTTGCCAGCTGTCAGCGACTCGGCGCAGCGCCGTTTGGAACTAAAAACGTTTCCAAGGCACGGGATTTTCTCAACAACAAATTTTCATCAACGCCTTTGCCTTTTGGCTATTTTTAACGTGTGTGTGCGGCCAAACACAAAAATTTTCACAATTTCTTTCTGTTTTCATTTTTTTTTTTGTTCTAACAGTTTGCCCGAGTTATTCTGTGCGTGTGCGTGTGTGTGCGTGTGTGTGCGTGTGTGTGCGTGTATGTGTGTGTGTGTGTGTGTGTGTGTGTGTATGTGTGGAAAATTTCGTTGCGTTAAATAAGTTATAAAACAATATAAGTACATGCAGCAAACGCCATAAGTTTTCAAGTCAGTAAAAGTTTACGGGGAAAAAAAATTATAAAAATCTAATTTATGTGAAATAAAAAAATATTATATTTAAAACAAGTTGTGTTAATAATTTATGATAAAAAAATATATATATATTTATATAAATATATGTATAAATAAAAAGGAAAGCAAACCAAGCAAAAATATTCATCACAATAAATGTAGCAAAAAAAAAAAATATATATATATATATTTTAATTAAAATACAACGAGCTTGTATTATTTTTAGTTGCTGTGGGTCAAACTTGTGCTCTGTTAAATTTTGAAAAAAAAAATAAATTGAATATATTAAAGTTAACCAAAATTTAACTAAAATATCTGAAATAAATTATAAAATTAATTGAAAAATTTGTAAGCCACAGCGCAGCAATAACTACTGCAGCTATCAGCTAGTAGTTGGCTGGTTTTTTGGGGTGTTAATACTTAATTTATGTGAACCTATAAATAATTTCAATTTAGAGAATGTGTTTTGCCTGCCTTCTACTACATATAATATAACGAATAGTGCGCGTTGTTCGACAAAAATATGCTAAAAATACCAAAAACTGAACGCTGCGTGTCGCTGTCTCAGTGTGTGTGTGTGTTGTGTGTGTGTGTGTGCGTGTGTTGTGTGTGTGTGTGTGTGAAGGTATGTGTGTGTGAGTGTGAGTGTGAGTGTGCTACTGTGTATGAGAGTGCAGTGAAGATTGATTGAAACGCAGTCGCGTAGCTCAACTAAAACAAAAAGTAAATGCAACTCAAGCAAAACCAAAAAATAAAGAATGCAAAAATAAAAAAAATAAAAAATTAAAAGAAAAAAAAACAAACAAAATGCAAATGGACGACACTGACGACTGTCAGTCGCCGCCGTGCCCCAAACACATCGACAACGACGTCAGTCACTTGGGACTATTATTCAATTTTGCACTGGCCGAACCAGGGACAGCGACACTTTTTTGCTTGGCAAAAATTAAAAACAAAAAACAAAAAAAAAAATAAAAATAAAAAATACAATTTTAATAGACTTTGCCAAAAAGCACCTAAAATACAGTTCAACAATATTACGAGTATTCGCTTCTTTTTTTTTTTATTTTTTGCTGCTCATTTCTTAATTTGTTTTTTCTTCATTCTTGCCAAAGCGAATTTTATTTATTTTCCTTTGGTCGTTGGCAGGCAGCAATTTTTAAAATAACAATGATACATGCGGCTGCTGCTTGTTTATAAATAAATGCGCATACGTAAATGCTTTTATCAGCCCAGCTCGCAAGAGCTCTGTGATAAAGCTCACACACATACATACGTGCATATATTTATATAGTATATATAGTATATAGCCCAGAGCTAACTAACTGAATTATTGTGAGTTCGCCTTTAGATATTTATGCATTTTGTTTAGCTAGTTTTTCATTTGAATAGTAACTGTTTGAAATTTTCCTTTTTATTCAAATAAATTGACAAACAAAATTACTAAAGATAATCGTAAAGAATTTCGAAGTTTTTCTTAAACTGAGTTACCTAAAAGGTAGCAGGACTCTTTGAAAAATTCTCCTGGTTATTGACAAAAAATTACTGAAGATAATCATGAAGAATTTGGAATTTCTGTGTAGATTGATTTGCATGAATTCATTAACAAAATATATAAAGATACATATATTAATGTTTAAAAACAAATTATTATTAAATTATAAAAAAATTTTGCTCGGCATTAATTTTGTATTATCTTATCAACTAGTTAAATAAATAGATTTGAAAAAAAAAACAATTTTTATTTTTTATATTTAATATATTACATTTTTTATTACTGAGATTTATTCATATTTTTTATAAATAAAATTTTAATATAATTTTTCTTTTTATTTTCACATATATTCTATGTGATCTGTATTTGTATAGGTTTTTTTTTCAGTTAAAATTTTAATAGAATTCCAAATTCTGTATGATTTACTTTAGTTGATTTTTCTTTTCATTCTCTTATAATTTTCACATATCTTCTGTATGCTCTACACTCCTATAGTTTTTTCTGTTTAGTGAGCGCATATCGCGAAATACATGAGCATAGATCACGACAAATGAGCATAGACCTTTGAAATATATAGAACTTTTCATATAATATTTCAATATATACAGATATACAGATTATTATGCTACAATATTCTTCTTGCAGCAAGCAAATCTATTGGAAATTCTTTTATTATTTTATTTATTCAGTATTATTTAAATTTTCTCCCAGTGTGCATATTACGTATTCTCTGGCTTTAGAATTATGTTGACGTATATTTTAATAATATACTATAATCATTTGTGGAAATATTTACTTAAAAATTCTGTGCGAATGCTTGAAACGAATTCATGAGATATTTTAATATAATATCTAAACTGCCTTTATGTTGTCAAAGGCTAACTATACACAAAAATTGTTTAAATGAACATTTTAAATTAAATCTATTTTATTACTTTTATTTTATAGTAAGAGATGCATACTAAACAATTTTAAAATCTTTTTGAATCTCAAGCATCTTATTATATGCTCTTATATAAGAAACGTATTATAATTAATTCCATTTGAGAAAGAAAGATAAATATTAAAAAATGTTTTATTTTAACAAAAACAAAAAATAAATAAATAAATAAAAATACCAAATAAATAATAATAATAATAATAAAATAAAAACAAAATGAAAAATAAATAAAAAATTAAACTTAAAAGGAATTTTTTTAAAATTTTATAAAGAAATAAATTTAGATACATATATATATATATATATATGTTTTCGCACAGCATTTTTAATTAAAAACAAACAGAGATTAGTTTATAGTGCCATTGAAATTTATCTGCATCTTCATATAAAATTTGGAAAAAAAATGTAGATATATACAAAAAATATAAAAAAGTAAAATAGACCAAAATTAATTCACTACATATATGATATCTTTTTTTAATACCTTTAATAAATTATTGATACATTTTGATGAATTTTAACTTTTATATTTTTTATATTTTTGATTGGTGAATTAAATATTTAAATAGTAACGATATTAAAGGTTATCAATTTTATTATTATTTATTAATATTAAATTAAACATTTAATTTTATATTAAAAATGTATGGCAGATATACGTAAATATATTGATGACAACAAAACACAAAGTTTTCTAACTACTTCTCATTTATATACTAAAAATATATAAATTCCTTGAGTGACTCTCCAGATAGTGGCAAACTATATTTGAGTTATATATAATTTTATATAACATTTATAAAAAATAATAGTTTTAAAAACGAATTAGATATACAAAGCACAGTTATCCATCTTAAGAGTCAGTCAATAAATCTGACTGCCTCCATTGAAATTCAACTAAAAATGGGCTGATAAATTGTGATGTAAAATTAATATTTATTATTAATAATTTGATAGACAGTTGGTTTTAAATCATATTTACTAGATACAGATATTTTAAAAATCATAAAGATTTGCATTTTAAATTAGCAATTAAAATAAAATGCCTAATGCCTCTTTATATTAGTGTTGTCGATGCTGTTGGGCTTTGAGAAACTACGAATTCATAACGTAATCTACAATGTTGGCATAAATTATGCCGCCGTAGTTGAATTTCGTATTTCAAATTGTTTTGCTTTTCTTGGAGCTGGGAAATTTATGGCTCCCATTCTGAAGAAGAAAATGTTGCCTGCAGCATTTGGCGCGCGTTTTCTGCTGCTGTTTATGCTACGAATTAATTTTTGTTTTTTTTTTTTTTTGTTTTTCGACTTTACAATCCCGAAAATTTCTTCACTTTGAAAGCAGAGCGAAAAGGGGAGGCGTGGCAGTGAGTGCGAATACAATTGCATGCACTGTACGATGTACGATACGTGTGTTTTCATCATCATTAATGTTTAAACAAAATAACATTGGCAGCCAGAGACAGCAGCCTCTGACGCCGCTAACGTCGCTGACCCCGCTGACCCCGCTGACCCCGCTGAGCCCGCTGGCCCTCTGCTGACCACACGGAGCGCAGCTCCTCTGCTCGGTGTGTGTATTTTGCTATTAATAACAAAAGCTTCAGAAGAATTCAAATTCAAATTCAAATTTGAATTTCTTTTTGTTATTTCATTTCATTTCGTTTCGTTTCGTCTCGTTTCGTTTGCTCGGCAACCGCAAGAGAACAATAAACCGAAAAGCAGAGCCAGCCAAAGATGCCAAAGATTCGAAGAACACAAAAAAAAAAAAACAAAATTATTCGAATAAAAAAATTGGCTAAAATGCTTGCGGTACATTTCATGAATAGCTATTTCGAATATATTATAGTGCTGCAATTGCTATACAATCATATATTCATATTCAATCGATCGATGCTAAGTACACAAATTAATATTAATGCTGTAAAATGAATAATATTTATGCAAAGCATTCTGAGGATTGTTGTTGTATGGAAATGGATGAATAATATAAAAATAATATTTGCAGAGCTGGAAAAAGCAAGATATTCGAATAAAATATGAAATGAATAACAATTTATTCAATGAATAGTTAAATCTCTTTGTTATTTATTACTTGGAATTCAGTAAATATATATTTTTTCGAAAGGCTTAAAGTTATTAATTTGAATCAGAAATTGAAGAGATTTCTGTTGCGGCAGTAGATTTTAAGATACAACTGCTAGATAAGGGACAGTACACATATTTCAATAAATTATATATATATATATATATATATATATATATATATATATATATATATATATATATATATATATATATATAATTTATTAAAATATGTGTACTTTATGTATATATATATATATATATATATATATATATATATATATATATATATATATAATTTGTACAAATTTTTAAAAGATAAGGATTCAAGATTTCTGAGAGAACTAATACCCAATTCAACTTCAATATTTACTTTACTACTAAGAATTCTTTGTAAGTCAATCGAGATTTAGTCTGTTTAGTCTACTGAACAGCTTCAAAATACTTCCCTCTCTCTCTCTCTCTCTCTCTTTCTATCTCTCTCTTTCTATATTTCTCTCTGTCTTGCTTTTCCTCTATCTCTATCTCTATCTCGATCTCTCTCTTTGTCTCTTTGTCAATCGAGTTTAAGTCTGTTAAGTTTACTGAACAGCTTCACTGTACTTCCACCTGCTCTCTCTCTCTCTCTCTCTCTCTCTCTCTCTCTCTCTCTCTCTCTCTCTCTCTCTCTTGCTCTGTAACTTCCTTGTTTTTTAAAAGCATTTTCTACATATGTCTGTTCTGGTAAATTTTTAGTTAGACTGACAGCTAAGCATATTTGAAAGTTCATATACTTCCCAAATATACATAGGATTTTATATTTCTTAATTTTTAAGTTTACATTTTTCTTTTAGATTTGCTATGCAACTTTGTGTTTCTTTGTTCAGAATTTTTTTATATAGATTGAGAGAATAGATTAGAATGCTATATATTCTTCATCTATTCTATCTGCTTAACTCTAAAAATATATACATTGTTAAATACAGCTATATAAAATACAATTTTTAAATAATGAGATAAAACTGATTGAATTATGTAGACAGTATAATTAAATATATGATATAAAATAAAAATATATATAATAATATATATATTATTTAATAATTTTTATTTACATTCAATAAATATATATAATTATATTCAATTTTTACATTTTAAATTAAAGTATATATTAAAGGAGATTTTGAGATTGAGTAGATGACAGTTTGTAACACTGATAATTTATTTTATATATTACATATATTCGATTTTTTTTATAAAAATTAGATATAGATATATTAGAGATTTTCTTCTTAAAGCAAAATTTTATTTATATTTATTTATAATTTGATATTAAAATTGTATATAAAATTTCTCTTAAATTCTATATCCACTGCGGATTTCTTACTTAAAGAAATATATTTTCTACATTAATATATTGATCTATTTCATATTTGATATAAAATTACTCTTAACTTCTATTGTCTTTATGACTATTAGTTATATATTATATTTTTCTTTTAATGCTTTCAAGTCATATATGTCTATTGGGAACTATCTTGTAAATAATACTCGTGGATCTGCTCAACTTTCTATTTATAATTAATTAAAAATTGCTTGAATTGTTTGAAAAACAATGGCACTCGAATGAAAATAGACAATGAACGCACTTGTTTTGTGTTTTTGCTGTCAGCAGGTGGATATTGTGGCCCTTCTTCTATGCCAGCCACGCCCAGCCCAATCTACGCACAGGCAGAATTCCACTCAACCATGTGATAAGCCAATGCACAGCATCCGTTTAGTCTCAACTCTCCCGGCCTCCCTCTCTCTCTCCCTCTCTCTCTCTCTCTGTCTCATGCTACAATAAAACCGTAAATTATTTGCAACACAGTGAAGAATTTCCAAATAAACAATTTCCGCTGGAGCTCTGCTTTAGCCAGCCCCAATGATATCGCAATGCCGCAGCATTTGCCGCTGAGCCACATGGCGTATACACAATGTGCGTTAAGCGCACATTTCCTGCTCGTGCTCACTCTCGTTGTTGTTACTTCTACTTCTGCTGTTGCTTCTTCTTCTTCTTGCAGACATTGTATTTAGTTGGCATTCTTGAAGCAATGGAATATATACATACATATTATTTCATTTCAATTTTGTCCGGGAAATTATTGCAAATGGAATGGAATTAATGAGTTGATATTGTGTATAATAATATTATATTATAGACAGATCAAAGAATGAATATTATTTATTAAATATATATAAAATCTTTATATATGTATTACATATGGAAAATGAATACAAATTAAATTTTCTTATTATTATTATTATTATATATATATATATTTTTTTTTTTATTTTTATTTTAATGTATGAAATATTTGCTATAAAGAAGATTTCAATTGAATATTTCTTATATGCATTTACATATGTATATTTAATAAATGATCTTAATATGATATATTAAATGATGTGATATTAATCTGCATTTAATATAATAATATACTAACTACATATTTGTAGCTCTTGAAATAAAAAAAAAAAATAATTTAAGCTTTCTTCCTCAAATGGTTCGAGCCCATCTCAGTTCGGTTCAGTTCGCTTCGGTACGGTTCGCTACGGTTCGGTTCGTTTGTTGTAGATCTTTTAATAAATGCATTACTCATATTTCCTCTCAACTTTCAGGCATCTATCAAACATATAAAACACCTGTTAAAAATCGTATTAAAAATATTGTGTTTTTAAATAGTGACTAATTAACATAAATGTATATGCTAAACTAAATAAATTATAATTAAAAACTATTGTTTACAAGATTGTAGTTCAATATATGAAATGAATCATAGCTAACAAGACAAACAAAGAAATCTATAACAAAAAAAAAAAACAACAATATCTATATACACATATATGTATATATATATACATATATCTATATATATTTATATGATTAACACATGGCCCAGCCGCAGAAATTACATAGCTCTTAATGAAAGCAAAAGCCCAATGGCCGCGCAACATAAATAATTACCAGGCAGTAAAAACAAAAAAAAAACATAATAATAATACTAAAAACTACTTGGCAAAACTGCAAAAACAAAAATAAAAACAAACAACAAAAATGTATAATGAAACAAAAACCAACAACAGCTAATACAATTTACCACATATAAAAAACTTTGATCTGATCTACAAATAAAATTAAAAAAAAAAAATACAAGAAAATGAAAACTCTACGAGTGCTGTGCATGGCATTTGTCTGCTACTATGCAATCTTCATAATATATTATTACTACAATCGTGCCTACGTTCGGGCCAATAAAAAACAAACGAGTGCCTCCACTCGCTGAGGCGCAGCGATCACAGCGAGTGGCTGCCACAGCGAGTAGCTGCCACCGGGCAACAGCTGAGCGTGGCAACCTGCAGCTGCCTCCCACTCAAAGCGACGGCTCGCCATTGAGAATTTCTTTGACGCGAATACACACACATACACACGCACGCAAAGAGAGTGAAAGAGAGAGAGAGAGAGAGAAACAGATGAATATATCTATAGATATAGCTAGACTATATTATATATACAAAATGATGCTGTGTTGCGGCTATAAATTTCGTTAGTCCCGGTGCCAAGCAAAACTCGAAACGAAAATCGTTTTTGTTATTAACAAACAACAGTGCGGGCAACACACACACACACACACACGCACATACATATATACAATATATATACATACATATACATAGATTTATATGCGCGGAATTGATATATTCAATTGCATTTCATCTCAATAAACTACAACAACAAAAGCCAAGATACATCATTATTCAACATCAACATCAACATCATTATCAACATCAACTTCATCATCTTTACTAATTCTTCTCTTCATTTGAGGTATATTTCCCTGCTTCTAGCTACACTCATATCCATTTATTTTATTTACACCATAAACATTTCGCTGCGCGCGCGTGCCGAAAAAAAAAAAAACATTTGAAATAAAAACGAAAAACCTTAAAATTTCGACAGATAAAAATCAATTAAATCGCGCTATAAATCACATTGGAAAATGCAAAAACTTAATGTGCTGCAACTTTCAGCTCTTCCTGAAATGTTTACAAGCGAAAAACACTTTTGTTTAAATCTATATACATGTATATAGAGACTGATCAAACAATTAATTTGATTACATAAATGAACACAAAATTTTATAAAATCAATTTTTAATTCCAGAAAAAAAAAATTACAATTTGTATAATATATATCAATATTTTTACATGTTTATATTCTTATTTATTTAAAGTTGTTGAGTCTGTGTTTGAATGAAATACAAGTGAAAATTATACAAAAATCATAAAAAATATTTTATAAAATAAATTTGAAACCTCTGAAACAATATTTTTTATCAAACACAAGCGCATAATATATGAATAAATTTTAAAACTATTTTTATAAAATAAATTTTAAATTATATAAAATGTTGTGTAAATAAATAAATAAATAGTCTATACAAAATTAATAAATATTAATATACAAAATTATATATACAAAAAATGATGTACGAAAACAAGTTATATGAAATTTGTAATGAAATACAAATGAAAAATATTTAAAAGTTAATACAACAAAGTTATTGATAATAAAATAAATTTTAATAAACAAGATTTTAGTAAACATGTTATGAAATACTTAAATAAAAATATATTTAAAAAATTTATAATTAGTTTGAACAAAAAATTCTAACTAGAGCTTCTTCTTTTTTTCTTTGCAGCCTTGCAGCTTATCCAATGATGGCCTACGATATTAGCATAAAGATCGATAATTTTGATATGCTAGCGATAGAAACTTGATCGATAATTGAGAAAGCTACAAGTCGAAGGCAATTTAAATCAAAATAAGAAGATACACAAAAAGTTACATCTTTCGCGTTTCAGTGAAAAAATCAACAAAAATTAACTAATTACATAACATCCAAGCTAAACTAACTCTAAGTTAAGCAGAAGTCAAGAAACAACCAACCAAACAAACAAGCAACAGCAACAACAACAGTAAGAAACCAATTACGTAGCAAATACAATACAACTAAAAACGAAATTAAGCGAAACGAACTAAAACTTAGATTTAACACAAACCACAAACAAATTGCAAATGAAGCAAAAGCAACAACAGCAACAACAACACAAACAACAGCAGCAGCAACAGCAACAATTGAGCAGTAAATCAATGCGCAACATACGAAAGCATAAAAAGCTCAAAGCGACAACAACAATTAGTAGTAGAAATTAGTAAGAAGAAGAAGAAGAAGAGAAGCAGAGTAAGAGAAGCACACGACCCTGTAGGAACAAGCATTGAGCATGCAACAAGCTGATCAACTAACACAACAACAACTACAGCTACAGCAGCAACAACAGCTACAGCTTCAACAACAACAACAACAGCAACAGCAGCTGCAACAAAATGGCGGCGATATGGCCGCCTATGCTGCTGCCCAGGCCGCTGCCGCCGCCGGCATTAAGCGCGCCCCAATGAGCGGCGGTCGCTTTGACTTTGAGGACGGTGGCACCTACTGCGGCGGCTGGGACGAGGGCAAGGCCCATGGACATGGTGTCTGCACTGGGCCCAAGCATCAGGGCGCATATGCTGGCGCCTGGAATTATGGCTTTGAGGTATCAGGATCGTACATTTGGCCCAGGTAACTACCTACATGTTAGTTTTTAAGTAATTAACATACTTTTAATGGGTTTTTGCCTATAATAAAATTGCCAAATTCAAAATGGAATTCGCAGTTTTATAATTTATAGAGCAAAAGAAATTTGCAACTAGTTATGCATGCAGTGACGTCACGAATGCATTCTTAAGTTTGCTTGAGTGGCAACGCTTATTCATTGTGTTCCGGTTGAATGGCAAGGATAGAAAAGAGGAAGAAGTGCATTTAGTTATATAATTTGTGTGAAGTTATTCACTTACTCATCGAATTGCTTGTAAACGAACTATTATTAAACAGTAATATACAAATGGTTGAGTGTATAAATACATAGGTCGTTTGAAAACGAACCTTTAATGAAGCAGAGAAGAGGAAGAATAAGGCATTAGAGGTGAACGATGCAGTGAAGAGGAAGAAGGTAAACCATTCACATATGCATAACATTTTGATTTTTTTTCCATTGAAATTAATTACCCTAACGAATTTCATTAACTCATATTGCATTGTGTGTTTGCAAATTTCATGAATAGAAGAAAACGCGATCATGAAATGGAGCAAATTATTAGATTAGTGGAAGATGCAATGTGACAGGCAATCCTATTGGGAACGTGACACAAAAAAGCAAATATAAATAAAATATCGTTTTAAACAGGAGATATAAAGTACTTGCAACAACTGTGCATATATTAAAATTTCTATCTATCTGTATTATATTAAACTATTTGTTCTTGCAGCGGATCACACTACGAGGGCCAGTGGCAAAATGGTCGGCGACATGGTTTGGGCGTGGAGCAGATCGGTCGACAGATCTATCGTGGCGAATGGTCGAAGGATGGTCACAAGGGGCGCTACGGTGTGCGGGAGAGCACTGTGTCGACGGCCAAGTACGAGGGCACCTGGAACGAGGGCTATCAAGATGGTTCCGGTTGCGAGACCTACGCAGATGGCGGTAAGTGGTTCCCGCTACGTATACGTAATTTCACTCGATGCATGAGATCATTTGGCGTTTATTTCCTGGCCCTCGCTTATTTTGAAAACACGACAGCAGCAGCAGCTACAGCAGAGGCAGCTGAAATCAATTTATTGTTTTATTTTACTTTTTGACATTTCTGTAATATTTCGGCGCCTGTCCATGTGCGTGTGTGTGTGTGTATGTGTGTGTGTGTGTGCACTCTTGTGTAGCCCCCTTTCAACGTTCTGTTCTTGGCTTGCCGGTAAACCAAAATCTCTAGCACACAAAGCCAATTCACACACACACACACACATAGGCTGAGAGTGACCACAGCCTGACGTCATATTTTCCTTAGTCTTTTTACGGTTTTCTTTTGAAACATTTTTGCAACATGAGTTGGTTTTTTCTGGGGAAATTCGGTTAGCTCGCCTATGGGTACCCAGAGCATATGGCTCTACATCTACTATATATACATATATATATATATCCATTGCCTTGTGTGGTGTGGGTGTGTATGCATAAACTAAATATATGATATGCAAATATTAAAATATATATTTGCAGTTTACATTGTTTCGCGAAATGTCATTGTGTACGAATGCGATGCTCTCATATTGTTTTGAGGTTGTTATTCACAATTGTGGCTCATCGATGCATGTGCTTGCTGCATATAAATACAGTGTATCAATAATGTATTCGTACAGCAGTAACTCTATTCTTAGGGAATAAATGAATTATATGTATTTAGCAAGAAAGTAACAAAAATTTAAATACAGTCAAAATACAATATTTGATCATATTTTTAACTTTAATTGAATCATATCAATATTGTTGATTTGTACGAAAATAAAATTGGTGCATTGTATCTTGCTTAAGGTTATTTTGGCACAGATTCGGATTTGTGGGTTAATACAATTTACTAAAGGGTATCTCAATTAAAATTAAATTTTTGAATTGGCCACTCAGCTGCATTGATGAGTTTTCCGTTGGAAAAGTTACAGCAATAGGTGTTAAATTAAACAAATATATATAATATGGATCTAACGTATATATTTGATAAAATAATTATATACAATATAGAAATAAATAATAGCGCAAAGGTACATATATATTCTTGAAACAAGAAACTTTTATATTTAATTTGAGTTCCTCATTGAAGCAAAAGTTACTACAATAGGAAATTAAATATGATGTTGCTTAGTTTAAGATTTGCAAAACGCTTTAAAAATAGTCTGAAAAATAAAATAATTTTATTTTTTTGTATTCTTAATAATTAATAAGATAGTAATTATTTCATATAACTACTGTGACTTGATTTAATACAATATTTTACACAATCTTTTAAAAACTCTACAAGTAAATAAAAGAATCGAGATGAAGTAGTTTTTTAGATAAAAGAAGAATATAACACGTTCTCTATAGCAAATGCAATGTTTTCTGTAGTAAATGTAAATTTAGAGATCATAAAGTTTTCATCGTTAATTTCATTATTAATATGTTTTTGAATATGTAAATTAAAATTAAAAAAAAAAAAAAAATTAATATCATTTAAAATATATCAAAATAACAGACAGTTAAAATAAGACTTTAAACTCATCTTAAACATTAACTTTATATAACATAAGAAAACTATATAAGCTTTACTTTAGCTAATATACATAGATGTGATTGCCTTAAACGATTAGCTTCCAAATGTTCTTAGCTGCCAGGCTAACTGCAATATACGAGTATTTTGCTCTTGCTTAATATAGAAAGTTCATTATTAAGGGCTCTGGGGCAAGAAGCCAATGGCAAACACTTGTGGACACCTTGTGTTGGGCTGCAGTAAACTTTAATCCGGTTGAGTTAACTATGCAAATGTTCGGCCTCCTGTTTGTCGGACAACAACTATAAATTGTCATTTGCTAAGCCTCAGCAACATTTACTAATTAAATAACCCAACCTGCTAGCGACATTCCTTCCGAATGGCAGAATATAAAAGGAGGAAAGTCTGTCCCTCGGTAAGGTCTTTAAATGGCGCAAGACACGTGGAGCCATTAATAGAATAATAGTTAGTTACTTCTAGCAATGCCTACGACTGGGCTGCCGGCTAATGAATGTATTCCATGCCAAGTAGATGCAGTCGACAGTTCTGGCAGGACTTGAGCGCCTGCTTAAGGCATTCCAATGAGGTCACACACTGCGGTTGAATTTATCATTTGCATTTTAATTGGCCAACACAGACAGGGAGAAAGGGAGATAGGAGAAAGGAGAGTACGATCTAATGACCTATTTTGTTTTCTATATTGCAGGCAAATACCAGGGTCAGTGGCAGGAGGGCAAGCGGCATGGCTATGGCATACGCACCTCGGCACCCTTTGGCCTCGCCTCGCATCATCGCCGCAAGAATCTGCACGCCTCGCTAAGTTCCCTGCGCAGCGCCGAGAATGGCAACGCTGTCAAGGCCCCCGAGAAGACGGAGGAGATACGTGGAGGCTTCGTGCTGACCGCCAAATCAGATAAGTTGCCCGTGCGGCGCAACAGCCTCACAGAGAAGACGAAGAAGGGATTTCTAATGGTATGGCATTAATTCTTAATTGATCGAGATATATATATATATATATATATATATATATATATATATATATATATATATATATATATATATATTTATTGTTTACATTACATTGCAGGGTCTGAAAATGCGTAAACAGCGCAGCACTGGAGATTTGGAAAAACGTGGCACCATTGCCTCGGGTAGCATAAGATCCACAATGTCCTCGGCCTCCTGGATTAGCACCGGCTCCGAGCAGTCCAATTTGACAACGAAGTGAGTGGGAAATGATTAGTGTTATAGATAGAGAGAGAATAAGTCTAAAATGTTGGATGACTTTATGTTCAAGATATTATTAAAATAGTTTTGAAATATTAGATGTAACTTTATTAATATCTGTAATAGGCTAGGTAACTGTAATAGGTTATAACCTCTCTCTCTAAGCATAGCTTCCATCTCATCTATGTCTTAAATAATCTGCCTAAGAGTATGGAAATAATAAAAGATCTAATATATATATATATATATATATATATATATATATATATATATATATATATATATATATATATATATATATTGTTAATACAGCAACCAAGAGATAAGAGATCAATTCTTGATACATTTTTAATAGGCATGAATATTCTTTTAGCATCTTTAACTTAGTCTAAAATAGTGTTTCCATATATAGAAATAGATCAGGCAATACATTATATAAATATATACTTCTTTTACAACAAGCAATAAGAAACGATTTGAGTTTCTCTGTCAATCCGTCTAAAACCAAATCAATATATATATTTATTACTTTGTCTATATGTCAATTAGCCTTCTGCTGATTACTAGCCGAATCACTTATTATATCAATCTATAACTAATATATTTCTCATTTTTACAGATCTGCGCACACAGAGTCCAATGCCAGTTTTACCATGGAGGATGAGCAGCTGGATCCCACGGTAGTGGAGACCTACATGGGTGAATGGAAGAAGGACAAGCGCTGCGGTCATGGCGTTGCCGAGCGCAGCGACGGACTTAAGTAAGTGGGCAATCAAGATATAGTATAAAGCTCATAGAGAATTAATTCGTTTTCTCCTTTCCAGATATGAAGGCGAATGGTATAACAATCGCAAGCATGGCTATGGCGTGACCACGTTTCGTGATGGCACCGTCGAGGAGGGCAAATACAAGAACAACATATTGATTAGCAGCCAGAAGAAAAAGCATTTGTTCCTGGCGCGTTCGCGCAAATTCCGTGACCGTATCACGGCCGCCGTTAATTCCGCGCAGCGCGCTCTTAAAATGGCCATGCAGCGCTCCGATATGGCTATCTCGCGCATGGCCACAGCCGCGGCTAAGGCACAGAACGCGGACGTCGCCGCCGAGCAGGCGCGCATCGATTGCGAGAATGCCGTGCGCATGGCACGCGAATTTGCGCCCGATTTCAAGCCGTCGGTGCTGGAGCGTTTCGAGAAGCTGCGCTATCGCGAGCGCGAACGTTACCGCGCTCCGCCGAGCCAGACGAATGTCGATCTGAGTTTGGGCATGGCAGCTGGCGCCAAACCGGCAACGTCTATGCAGCAGCAGCAGCAGCAGTTTTCGCCGGCCAGCAGTGGCGGTGGTTCCGGCTCGGATGCATACGCCACGCAGGCGCAGCGACAGCAGCAATATCTAAACATGCAGCAGCAGCAGCGTCGCATGTCGCAGCAGCAACACGAGTCGGAGTGTCCGGTGCCCTCGTCCATGTATTCGCAGCAGTTGCCCGTCTCGCCGCAGACGGATCTCTCTGGGATGGTGAGCCAAGCGCAGCCCAGCCATGCGCAGGTCGTCAGCGCCATCAATCAAATGTATCACCAGCAGCAGCATCAACAGCAGCAGCAGCAACAACAGCAGCAGCAGCAACAGCAGCAACTGCAACAGAGCAATCCACAAATGAATCCTGCATATCAGTTCCAGCAGCAACAGCCGCCCGGCGGTGTCAAACTGAACCAGCAAGCGTCCTTTGGCGCCGGCAATCCAAATGTGGCGCCCAGCAACATCAGCAACATGTCACCGCAGCAGCAGCACCAACAACAGTTGCTGCAGCAGCAGCAATTACAGCAACAGCAGCAACAAAGACTCTACCAACAACAGCAGCAGCAGCAGCAGCAGCAGCAGCAGCAACAGCAACAGCAGCAGCTGCAGCAGCAACAACAATTGCAACAGCAACAACAGCTGCAGCAGCAGCCTTCTCTGCACTCCTCGCCTAGTCATAACGGTGCCAGCCTGTTGCGTCGCGCTTCCCAGCAGCAGCAGCACCAGCAACAGCTGTCGGATGCTGCTGTCAATGCCGCAGCCATGGCCGCGGCGCAGCAACAGCCGCGCGGCCAGCGCCCACCCATGCTCGGCCAGATGGGCCAGCAGTCGTCCATCGATCATTTTGACCACTATAAGCGGCCGCCCAGTCGGGACTCGTCCATTGATCGCTATGCGCGGGCGGCCAGCCGTATGAGTGGCGCCTTTGCCGGCTCGCGTCAGGCTTCGTTGGATCGCTCCGGCCTGGCCGATACGATGCCCAATGGCGGTGGTGGTGGCGCTAGCACTCCGGATGGACGTCCACGTGCTGGCTCAGTATTTCGGGGCACTACGCCGGTGCCGGGCGCAACAGGCACCACTGTCAACTCGCCCATGACCGGCAACGGATCGCTGCCCTCTGGTGCCGGTGGGCGTTTATCGCGTGCCGGCACGCCCAGCTTGGGCAGCGGAGGTGGGCGTGCGCCCAGTCAAAGCAATACTGCGGAGCCGCTCTTCTCGTCGCCCAATCAGCCCTTCGAGGATGTGCTGTTGCGTCAACGTACGCTCGGTCAGGATATCATTCCCTCACCCTTGCAACCCAAACGTACGGAAAGCTTATATTTGCCAGCCAAGCCCGCGACACCGGTAGGCGTGGCCATGGGCGGCAAAGGCGGCGGCGGCGGCGGTGGTGGCAAGAAAATGAAGGTGAGTCACGTGGATATGGAAAGCCTTTTAAAGCAGTGGTTAAAGAAAAGTACTTCTGGAATAATTAAATGAAGTTTAATTATTTTCATTTGAATATTGGGTAATCAATCCTAGTGTAGGTAGAAAGGTAAATTGAAATAAAAGATACCTTAACCTATTTATGAGAATAGCAAATATAGAAAATTAACTAATTTCTCATTGATAAACGTATAATGCAAATTTCCTTACATTCTTTATATTCTATTAAAGAAATTAGTCAAAATATTTCTCAATAGATGAAAGTACTTTAGATATTTTTTTTCGATATTGGATAATTTGTTTAAAAGAAAGATAATTCATTTAAAATTTCTTAGTAATTTTAGTTTCTTATTTTAAAGGTAAAACTTATTAAGAAAATAAACATTTTTTATTAAATATAGATATGATAGTATAAAATCTAAAATAAAATAAAATTAATATTGAACTCCTTCAGCTCCATAGATCTATACGAAAAACCCATATAAAATTGTTGCTGATGAATTATTTTTGTTAGAATTTATTCAGAAATATTGTTTTTAAATACAGAAGATGTCTGATAAATGCGTATGAAAATTGTTAGATAGTGGGTGGAAACAAATGAGCAGAACAAATTTTTAATATTAGAGAATATATATTGGAAACGAATACAAACTAGAAAGATTATATATTGTTTATAACAAATTAGTATTATTATTTTTTACTGTATATAGAAAATACATAGAAGGAAGATTATTTATTATTATTTATTTATTGTTTATAAGGCATTCATATTGATATTTTTTTTTAAATTCATTTTTATATGTGCTACGTATACAAAATCTGCATTAAAATAATCGTAAAATTTAATTATTTGCATTATAGAATTTATTCAGAAAAGTATTTTACAGATAGAAAGCATTAAAATTTGGTAGAGAGAAATGAAAACCACATGGGAAAAAAAATTGTATTGGAATGTTGGGAATTATTTTAAATAGTTTTCAAGTAGAAAAGAGAAAAACAAAAATATTCAAATTTATGAAAATAATTGTAAAATGCTGAATGATTTTTTAAACAATTTTAATATTAACTATAGATTAACTATATTTAAAAAAAAACTAATCAAGTATTAACACTTATGACACACTTTAGGAAATGCTTTGTTTACATATGTTTAGCTGACCCATTTAATAGGCACGCAAAGATGAGAATTCTCAATTAGGTTCATCTGCACTTTTGATGCGGATCATTAAACTGCACGCGTCTGTCTATTAAATTCCCGGGCAGGCTATTCCCAAATATTTCATAACTCAGTTAATCCGTGCAATTAACTTAATTCGTGGGCCATATATCTGGTCAAAACAAGAATAGCTGGCAATATAAAAGTGTGAGAGAGAGAGAGAGAGAGAGAGAGAGAGGGGAAGAGCGAGTGAGAGTGTGAGAGCCGGACGGAACATGTGCCCATTCTCCGGCTATTTATAGTGAAAAAGTGAGTGCAGGCTAGAATGGAATGCAAATGCGACTCATTGCTCGATCCGTACTTTGCTCTCTCACTCACTGTCTCTCTCTCTCTCTCTCTCTCTCTCTGTTACTCTCTTGCTGAATGCGATGAACACTTCACAAGTGGTGGCAGTGGTCCATTGGAAATGGATTTGTCGCCGTGCTCAATTGTCGCTGGCTGGCGACAATTTTTACTGGCTCTTTGGTAGTAGCAAAAGACGCGTTGGTCCCGCCAGAGGCCGTGGCTAAGATCCCAAAGAAATTCCGCTTCTTCCACTTTGCAAATACACTTGTGTCGCTGTTAAACAAATTATATATATTTATATATATAGAGAGATATATACGCATAATATATATATATATACATATATATATTATACTAGTGCTGAAGAATTCGAAAGATCAAAAACTGAGGCGAAGGCGGGATTCTTTTCTTATAATTGTTGTTGTTTTGGCTCATTGCCGTGCGTGTTGGACTATTTTTGGCCATTGGGGCGCATTGCTGGCAGCAGCAGCAGCCAGCGAGCACAGTTGGCCACAAGTGTCGTCGGCATTATAAGTGTTTAGTAAAAATTCTAGCGTCATGTTCAACTCGTTTACAAGTTGGAGGTGGCGCCACTGAACGGTACTGATTGCCTTGCATAAGCAAGCTCGGGGGCATCCACTGGCCGCTGTAGAATTGTAGAAGGCTAGAAGCGAGAAACGGCCCAACATGGACTGGTATCCCGAGGAGGATGAGGAGGACTTGATGTTCTCGCCGGCTCTGTTGGCGCGACGGGCCAGCGAAAGCTGGATAGTCGAGCCGCCCGTTGAGGTGGTGTTGAGAGAGAGAGAGAGAGATAGACAGCTGAGAAATAAGACGCTTGCATAACTAATATTTCGTTTTTCCCTTTGACTACAGACGGTGCCCATCAATGTGTCGCTGCAGCGGAAGAAGTCGATGCCCGACTTCCAGGAGCTGCCGCGCGCCACGGAGGCGATGAGTCGCGAGGAAGTCTCCGCCCTGGGCTCGGCACGTCGCGAGGCAGTGCGTCGTCAAATCGAAGACAACGAACGCCTTAGGGCGAATCCCTTGCTGTATTTGGTTAGTCCGCAAGTTAAGGTAAGTGCTCATAGAAATTGTGTTAGCTGTGCCATCAATTGACTTGGTCTCTCTCTCTCTCTCTCTCTCTCTCAATAGGATTGGCTTGTGCGCCGTCAGCTGATGCTGCTTGTGCTCTTTATCAATATACTATTGGCGCTTTTATTTGTCAAGATGGTTACCTAGCGCCGGATGCGCACTGCCACACGGAACCGAACCAGAGCAACAGTGAGAGCAGCAGCAGCAGCAGCAGCAGCAGTGATAGAAGCAGCAACAGAAGTTTTGAAGCCATTGTATGCATGCAGCGAACCCTCGTACATTTTGCGAGCCACTGTTGCGTGTTTGTGGTGAATTTGAAGCTGCTTCAGCTGCTGCTGCTACAGTTCGAGTGCCACTGCGCGTTCTGTGTGGTTAAAGAAATTTTTTTGTGGAGCTAAAGCTAACAATTTTTAGCATTTGCACTAAACAGATTTATAAATATATAAATATATATTTAAACATACTATATGTATATCAATATGTATAATAAACATAAAACGAATTAAACACTAGACTGCAGCCAAATTGAAAATGAATACAAATTTAAATTATAAAATATGAAAACAAGTAAATGAAACGCAGAACTGCATTGCACAACTCGTAGTAAATTAAATGTTTAAACAATAAATGACTGCATGAAACAAATTTGACAAGCCAACAATTTGTATTTGTGGCAAATAAATGAAAAGATTAACACAAATAGTTAAACAAAAACAGAAGAAACAAAAAAAAACTATACGCAAATCAATTTAACGAATTTTTCTACACATTTAATGTAAAAGTAATATACTACACATACATATACATATATATATATGTATATATATATATATATGTAAACAAAAACCATTTATCAATATTTATGCATACACACACACAGACTTATTCATAATTTCATAAATACACACACGCATAAATATATATTTAAATTATGGCTATAATAAATGAAGAAGCAAATTTTAGACAAAATGCAAGAATAAAAAACTATTTCCTATTTGCAATTGAAATTTAATTTAGTCAGCAAGCTAATCAAAAACAAAAAAAAAAAGGCAACTAAATAATAATATTTAAAAAATATTAAAGAAAACATTAAAATTGTAATAATTGTGAACACGTATATTTGTATAAATTAGCGAAATTGTGTGGGACCTAAAACGACAACAACAGCAAAAATATAAAAAACCAAAGTAAACAAAAAATGATATAAAATGTAATAATAATTATTTTGAGCGCGATTCAAACGCTTTGTTTTTTGGGCCAGCAAGTAAGCCAGATAATTTCGAAAAGTGGAGAAAAAAAGCAACTACGTAAATGTTAAAATTAAATGCGAAATATTTGAGATTGAGATTGTTGATGAACGGAAGCTGTATATACTATAACTTATAAACTTATCATATAACTATAACATTTAATTACTTCTCGCCATACAATTATTATAAATTACATATTTTTAATTTCATAGCTGAAATTATGCTTGAAATGTTTGCAATTTATTGTTTTTATTTTTAATTTTCATCTTTGGTTTCATATATTTTCATAAATATCTACATTAAATTATTATTTAATATTTTAATTTGTTCTTTTTTATGCAAAATATTATTTAAAAATAAACAAACAAAAAAAACACATGAATTTGTGTGTAAAAAGTATTTATTTTCCTCTTCTATCCATAACTTTCTTAAATTATATGGAAAAAAAAAAAAAAAAACTCTCAAGTGCAATTATATAAGCTGTAAAACTTTCTGCTTTCTTCAGCTGCTAATGAATGTTCGATTGGTTGGCAAAAATTGGCAGAAAACCTTACAAATTGAAAGACTTGAAATTGAAAATTGTTGGCTGATTGATGAATGGAAATTTAATTTGTGCTAGCGATTCAATAAAAATAAATTGCATATATTGCATTAAACAAAACCAAAAGAAACAAAAAAAAAAAAAATTAAGTAATTCATGTATATACGTATGCCTATATATATATATATATATATATATATATATATATATATATATATATATGTACTTATATATCAGATGTGCTAGCATAACCAAAGAAACAAGCTGGAATATGATTAAAGAAAAAAACAAAATAAAACGATCAAATCTTATTTAATGTTATCAGCAAAACATATATCAAAAGAACGCATAATAAAATTAAATTTTTCAAGGCTATAATAAAAAGAAAAACTTAAAAATGGAAAATGTTGTGTGAAAGTGGTTTTTGTTATCTGCTGTGGAATCATTGGAGCGCAATTGGCTCTAAGCCATATTATAAGGAGTAAATATTTTCATTTGAATAATGTGTGAAATATTATACCTAACCAAATAATAAATCAACAAATATGTTGGTTAAATGAAATTAAGAATCAGCTAATAAATCATATATAATAATAATAATAATATTTTTTTAATGTTAATATTTTAATAATATTTTATTTTTCATGCACTATTATTTTATAGAAAAATTTAAGAATAAAATGAAATTAAAGAAAAAAAGAAAAAGGGGGAACAAAGGGAAAAAACTTTTTTTTTTGACTTTTCTATGATTTTCTTTAATAATTTTAGTTATTGATGTACTTCCTCAGTGAAAATATTGTAAGCCATAAATATTTTCGTAAGCCTAATGAGATAGATTTTATTTCTAGCCAAAATATATATCTATTTAATTGGTTAAACAAAGAAATAAGCTTACTAGTTTAAAAAGTTTTTAAATTTGACAAAAATTTTAATAAATAAATATAATGTACTATTTACATTATATATTATTTATTAAAATTTTGTTCATATTTAAAAACTTTTTAAACTTGTAAACTTATTTCAAATTATAAATTATAAAATCAATTTCATGTTCGAAATTTCGATTAAGATTGCTGCAGATTCTTATAACTCTTACTTACCTAATATTCTTGCTTTATAATATAAAGTTTTTACCAATTGACTTTTCTATAAACTTCACCGCTCATTGTTAAAGATACAAAAAATAAAACACAAAAGTAATGCATACGAAACGCTTTATTATCAATTTTGCTTAATGGGATTTCAAGTTTAGCATTATCAAAAATTTAGGAGTACATAGTTCGCGATTTCTCGTTGTTGTATTTGCAATTGTTTAGCATAATGCAACTTTGCGGCGCAATACACATAATTTTTCGCACATATGAATTGCGTGTATCAAAAATGTAAGTAAATTGCTAGCATATTGTACTATGAGAGCTGTCTAATGTTTTATAATCGGTTGGCTTCTTTTTTTTCAATATACGAAAACTATTTTATATACGTATGCAAGTATGTCTGCCTGTCTGTCCGTCTGTTCACCTGTTTATATATTGTTTTTGTGTGTACATTGAGTATGTTGAAGACATAGGTCACTCCGCCCATAAAATCACCTTGCTTGCAATCAAATCTCTTGAACGCACTTCAAAAATAAAATAAAAAAATGTAAAAAACAAAATAAACAATTAAAATATCTACAACTACAACAATGAAACCCGTTCAATTGGTTTTAAGCGCAAGCAAAGCGCAAAATTATCGTGATCAAACAAATGTAAGAAAAAGGAAAACCACAAAGCTGTTAACAAGGCAGAAAGGAACGCCCACTATTGGCTGATATATAATGCGCTTATAACGCGCCCGGCTTCAGGGAAAACGATAACTTTGGTCTTGAATTATTTTTGCCCAATATGACCTTTTGCTCCTCCTTGACTCGCTTCTCCTGCTCTTTGCGCATGCGCTGACGCTCCTCGTCCATCAGACGCTGTTCCTCAATGATAGCTAAGCGCTCTTCGGCCTGTTGAATGAATTAATACGATTTTAGATTATATTGGTATTTAGTTAGTCATATGAACTTACCAATTTTCTTTGTGCCTCTTCGATTTTGCGATTGTTTTCGGCCAAAATTTCTTCGAGCTCTTCGCGTTTTTGCTTTTCCTCCTCCTATAAAACCCAAATAAAGTGGCGTATTAATTAATCAGATTTCACGTTCGCAACGAATGCTTAAAACTATAGAGTTTTCATTATATATATATATATAAACAGTATCTTTTTAACATCGGCGATGCAAACTTTTCAGCGGCTTTGGACGCAAATTTATCTTATTTTTTATGGGCTGCATATAGATATTACATATGTATTAAAGATCTAATTTAATGTTTTATAATAATAAGTTACATTGAAAGATATTGGTAGAAAGAAAATAAAAAACATTTAGTAGTGTCTAATAAAAAAGTTTTAAAAAATAGTTGGCTTCTTCTTTTTTGCATATTTAATTTTTAACAATAAGAGCACACAACATTAACAAATGTACTTAAATTTGATTTTCATTAATTTTGGTTTTCCAGTTTTTAATTTTTTCTTCTTTTATTTTATGCTATTTTTTTGTTTTTTTTTTTTTTTTTTGTTGCTACTTACTATTGAAATAGTTCATTTTTCCAGTTTAATGGCTAAATCATTTTGTTAATTTTTGGCTGTGCTGCGAATTTGCATTTTGATTTACGGTATTCAGCTACATAGTTGTTTAATCAGAATTACATTACATATTTTTGGGTTTTTTTTTTTTTTTTTTGGTTGGTGTTTAGGAATTAAATCATAAAAGCGTCTCAATCAAACGATAATTGTTTGAAGAAAACAAACATAGATAAAATTAACAGTTTTTGGCACGACAACAACAACAAGTACAGTCATACCCATTGATTGACAAATGATTATCCGGGCTTATGAGTTAACGTTAACAATCTTATGTCTGATCGGCATTGGTATGGTGGTCCTATGACGAATGTTCCTAGAGGGAAAGCTTAGAGTCCTTACAGACTATTTTTATATATATATATATATTAATGCATTTGCATTTGCATTTGCAATGCACTTGAATGATTTTGTTCACACACTTAACACACTTCAAGTTTATTTATATCAATTTTTAATTGTTTTACACGTTCCTTTTTTTTCTTTTTTTTTTTAGCGAACTCTCACTCACCCGTTTATTGGTAGTGGGATAGGCGCCCGTGTATGGGGGGACCTATTGGTTTGTTGGCATGCTTCGTACAGTGGGACCTAAGCTAAGCTATGCTAAGCCCGCCCCACACTCAAATAATAGCTAAGATATAGTAAACTTTATCAACTACACTGTACGATATGCGGTAAACGATATACGCGATACGTGACACGTGTTACGGGATTCGTATTAGTGTGTGTGTGCGTAATACGTATCGTCAACGATCTCCTAGAGAGCCGAGTGTCGCTCTCATCCATGTGGCCGAATTCTCTTCATAAGCATTTGCTCCGGCTTAGGTGTGGGGGGGTTGAAGGAAAACGGAGCTACACATACATATGCAGTTCTGTATATGTATGTGTTTTATTTACTGCTCGCTCTGCTTGTTTGCTGCATTTGCTTACTCCCATCTCTCCCAAATAAACCAACGCACTCACACACACACACACACACACGCAGGCAGGCAGGCACGCACACACTCTCTCTCACAGACTATTGATCGAAGCATTCAAATTGCGCGCATTATGTAACAACAATAACAACGAGTTACAGGAAACCAATCAAAATGAAATTAAACAAGAATAGATGAGGCTAAAAGTAACGCAAACATTCAATTATGCACTTTTATGGGCGTCTGCACACATTTTGAGTATTTTTTCATTCGTTTTGTAGAAAAAAATAAATAATAATAATTACAAAAATTATTTGGCAAGAGTAAAATGCGAAATGTGCAGCGACGTGGGCAGCGGCTCAGCCGGTGTGTGTGCATGAATTTGTCTGTGTGTGCTGCGATTGAGCCAAAAGGTTAATCAGTTAACAGATAGATAGAGATTGGTTAAGGTTAGTGGATTAGCAATACAAGGGAGTTGGCCATGTGCCAAGCTAATGGACACTGAATCTTCTAAATTACTTTAGAAATCCATTTAGCAAGGACATGACTATTTCTATATGATTTATATTAGGGGAATTTTGTTTACACACATGCACACATACGCACACGCCCACACACATAGACACAGGCACACACACTTGATGCTCACTGAGCCTTTAGCAGCTGCTCTCAATACAATTGATAACTGACAACGTCGCTACACAATTTCGTATGAGGATTTTTTAAAGACGACTGTTTGCAACTGCTATTGGTTTTGTACATGTGTGTTTTTCGGTAGCTGTTGTAGTAGTCGAAGGCTGTATACTGTGCATGTGTTGGTAGTTGGTAGTTTGGGTAATTGTGGTAGCAGCAGTCGTCCAGCGAAATCTGAATACGAGCACCTACCTCGCGACGGCGTTCTTCTTCGCGTATCTGCTCGCGCCGCTTCTCCAGCTCCAGCATCATATCACGTTCCATTTCAGCTTTGGCTGTATCGACGCGACGATTCACCTCCTGTTCGATTTCATCGCGTCGCTTCTCGAGCTCTTCCTCGACACGTTTCTTGACGAGCATTTCAATGCGCTTGGCCGCCTGCTCTTCGATTGTTTTCTGCTCAGCTTCCTTTTGTCGACGCTGCCGTTCCATTTCGGCAAGTCGCTCTACCTGCAGTAAATTTTGCTGCAAGCAAAAGAGATTAATGAAAAGAGAGTAAAGTAAATTTAAATTTATAACAATAGTTTACCTCATCCAGTTTCTTAAATCGACTGCGCTTGTGTCGACTACGTTGCGTCTCATGATCCGAGTACTGCTGACTGTCACTGCTCGATGAGCTGGAGCGTTTGCGGGACTTGGAGTGCGAGTGCCGATGATAGTCGCGCTCTGTGTGTGTGTGCAGGTGCGTGTGCGTGTGCCTGTCGCTGCGATGCCTATCGCGCTCGCGCCGACCATGTTGATTAATCTCCGCCGACTTGTCCCTATCTGTGCGACTGCTGCGGGTGCAGCTACTGCGGTCGTGCTCATGGTCCCGTTCCCTGTCGCGATTGTGTGACTTACTCTTGCTGCGTTTTTTGTGTTTGCTCTTGTGATGGCGGCGTTTCACCGATGGACTGCGCGAACGTGAACCCATTATTGTATAAATATGTTAATCAATTAAATTGTCCTTTTTTTTTTTAAATAAAATTTATTGAATGCTTTTTGATTAATTTTCCACAACAAAATCAATCTACAGATGCCTTAAAAATAGTGTTGCAGAATGCCGACATTCTGTCATTCGTTGATAACGTTTACAGCACTACATTTTTGGTATTTTTATGGACATCCACAATTAGTGCGATTCTTGTCCATATTCAGTATCATTTCATGAAACTTCTCAATCATCACTTGATTGTCCTTAAAGCCAACACACTCCTTCGCCTCATCCTTTGGCAACCATTTAAGTTCTGTATGTTCTTCGGATAGAATGACTTCTTGGTTTGGATTTCGTAATTCGGCTAGCCAATAGATAACAACCTTTGGTTTACCTTTGACCTCATAGTTTAGAGTAAGTGGCGTATCGCGATATATAATCAAATCCTTTTCATCGTAACTACATTAAAAATATTAACGGTCAATATACTTTTTAATTAATTTTTTGTTTATAACATGCACTTACCCGGCTTCTTCCTTTGTTTCGCGCAGCGCTGTAGTAAAGTCATCTTCACCTGGATCCACATGACCTTTTGGCGCGCTCCAGTGGAAATCACCATATGAAGCTTTTAATAGTAAATATTGTATTTCTCCATACAAGCGCCGAAAAAGGACAAATCCAGCTGCTCTCTTGCCCATCTTTCTCGTAAACAATTAACTGAGAAGTGTTGAAAAGTAAATGAAAAAAATAACGTTCTGAAGTTACTCTCTTGGTATAAAAATTATTTATTTAAATACTGAATTTAGAAATGTATTCATTTAAAATTGTTAAACAATTTATAAACAGAATTATTTTTTAGCTGTTTTTTTTAATTAATAAAATTGATATTTACTAATGTAATGCTAACTAATAAAAATCGAAGACAACAACCTACATAAAATGTGCAAAAAAATGATTAAATTCAAAATTGCGCCACTTACGCCTTTTTCAACACTGCATGTTTAGTTTACATAGATTGAAGCCGAGCACGTTGTGTTTGATAAATTAAGTTACATAAATAATATTGGATTGGGTTGAAAATGTTTGCTTTATTGCGCCGATTTGCGTGCGCATCAATCACAAACAGCAAAAAGTTAAACCAGGTGCGATGTTATGCCAACTTCTCTGTGAGGGATGTATTACGCGACACTTCAGATGAGACCGGCACACTGCTGACCCGCTTTGCCAAGCACATAGCGATAGACCGCTACAGGTGCGAACATCATGTGCTGCCACCAACGAAAATACGCTACTCGGACTACTTTCCCATCACGGATGAACATTACTTTAAGCGATCCGTGCAAAAGACAGATGCCTCACAGCTGCCAGCGTTAATCATACACGCATCCAGCTATCGTTCCAATGCACCGCCACCCATGTATGCCATGGCCTTAAATACGTTGGATGCTCATGCCACAGCACAGCTGGACAAAATGGACGTTTCCACAGTGCTGGAGACGCTCTATGCATTTCTGTTCCTCATGCCGAATTGGATGAAGCGCATCGATTTCTATCATGCGGCCATGCGACGCTTGGCGCAGGAAGCGGCCGGCAGCCAGCAGCGTTTTTTGCAAATCTGTTTTTATTTAGGCCTGCAAAAACAGTATCAGCACAATGATTTGGAGACGCTGCTTACGACACAGCTTGGCAATCATTTGAATAACTTGAGTCCTCTGGATCTGGCTCTGGTTAGCAATGCTGCCTACAAGACTTCGACGTTGGTGACGGGTGAAATCCGTCAGGCCTATGAAACTGCCTTGGTGGATGTTATTCTGAACTTGAAATTTGACGCTGACAGCGTTCCGGATGATACGCTGCTTGTTTGCTTTGTCAAGGCATTGCGCTTCCAGCGCGTGCACGACGAACGGATCTGCCAGCACTTGCAGAGTATTTGCTTGGAGCCCACGCAGCTGACAAAACTTCAACCACGTGGCCTGGCACACATATTTGCATACTTCGCTGAGATGCAATGGGATCAGCCGGAATGCATGCAAGCAGTTGGGGAGCGCTTCTTAAGCTTCAAACCCGGTGAGCTGCGCGCCAAGGACTTGTCCACATACCTCTGGAGCTGCGCTCAGCTAAATAGCACGTTGACTGCTGAGCAGCTTAGAAAACTGGAGGTGGTTGCATTGCGAAAATTGAATAATGGCGAATACGATCGATTTCCCGACCAACTGGTCGACGCTTGCCTCTCCTTGGTTGTCCTGGGTCACCATTCAAAGCAGCTATTCGACGCAGCCGAGGAGCTGAAGGCCGCGCAACGTCAGCGACAACGCACCCAGCCCAAAGTCGACAGCCGTTTGACTGTGCTGCGCGCTGCTGTGGCCATAGAGCATCCCGACTGGACGGATGTCAAGACGAAACAGGTCTTCAAGGAGCTCGCCCGAGCGCCTGCCTATTTGCTAAGCCAGCGCGAAGATATGACAGCATACGCTAATCAATTGTCGGCAGATGCCGACGTGGAAGGTGTTGACTTAGTGTGCCCCATTGCTGGCATCAATTTGCCCAGTCTGCGTGTCCAGACTCAAGGTGAGCAGGAGTGCATATACTTTATAGAGCTGATGACGCCTCAACAGACGTTAAAGTTCAGTCGATCGGCAACATCTTTGCTGCGCCTAAAGCGACGACTGCTGGAAACGCTGGGTCAGCGCGTTGTGCTGGTAAGTAAAAAAAAAAACTTAAGCTTAAACTAGGTCTAATTCTGCATGCAATCTCTCTTCAGCTCCATTCCGGCGACATGGCATCAAATGCTCAGGCGCTGCAACAGCTTTTGGAACAAACAACTGCCAAGAAGGAGCTGAAGCAGGCAGCGCAAGGGCTGAACAATTAAAACGTGTGATATAGAGTCTACGTGCATTAGCTTTAATTAACAAGTGTTTTATTAATGTAATTAATTTAGTAAAATTAACACTAAACGTAATTTTCAACAATTTATATATAATACAAGTGGGCAAATTTGTTCCTTGGAATGTCAACGCTCATCGAATCGACTTTAGCTTGGCCTTGAGCACAAAGTAGGCGCTAATGCGGAATAGAAGCAGCATAATGCTTAGTGCCATGAGATCGTTCCAGAACTGATCGCCCGACATGGTAATCTCCTCCAGAAACTTCTTTGGATATCTGTAAAAGAGAGACTTGTTAAGCAATCGACTTAGGCAGCTGCTGATCAAATCACTTACCTATAATGACAGTAGGGCGCCTCGTTGCAATCCAAAACTCCCCGATTCATGCCATATATGGCAGCTATGTACCCCTCGAGGCCATATCGTAAATGGGATATATGACTGCCCCACTTCAGGTAGCTGGGCAGATCGCGCAAAGTGACGCCAAATCCGGCGAACATCATCATGGGAATGGTTAGCACGGGAGCCAGGAAAGTACCGTTGACCACATTACACCAGGCGCCAACGATCAGTCCAAAACTTTGACCCACAAACACAACAAGCAAACTGATCACAAAGAACATCCAGAAGCGCACCCACTCCATGGGCTGATAGCTCCACAAATAAATGATGACCGTGAACAGGAGTGTGCTTACGAACTGGAAGAGCGAGTGAGATATGTGATAATAGAGGTAATATTCCCTCTACTGTAGTTAGCTATGGTATTTACCGTTATGGGTATTTCAAGGAGCGTCATGGCGGTATAGTAGGCCTTCAGAGAGTACCAGCGATTGAAATGTTCCTTGATCAATATCGTCATCTCAAGTGGGACTGAAATAAAAGAGTTATATAGATATACACATATATAAACAGGATTTTTAAGGACATTAGGGCTCTACTCACATGTCAGAACCGTCAGCATCATCGTCGTCATGGAATGGTGCATCAATATGGCAAATAGAAGATTATAGTTATCCAAAACTCGGGAGCCCTCCTTGCCGGAATGATCGTACATCGCGCCATAGAGTACGGCCACACAAACGTTGACGAAGAGACGTAAATGGGTCATTGTCGTATCGCGTCCCGACTTTATATAGCCACGTCGCAACAACACGGTGCACTGATTCATAAAGCTAGTGTTCTCCAGGGAAACATTTTTATTGCGCTTGGGTATGGGATACTTGTGAATGAGCGCCTCGGAGCGCAGCACAGCGCTCGGATTGTTGAACCAGGTCAGACTGTTACCATTTTCCGTCGCAGACTTGAGCGTATCGATCTTATCGAAACCGTACTCCCCACAGGCCAACTCAATAACTGAGAGAGAGAGGGAAATGTTAACGATGTATATTTAAAGCTAGTCTAATGGAGCACTCACTGTAATCAGCCGGATTGTGGTACATGGGACAGGGCAGATCCACGGACTGCAGGAAGGGTACCAGCTTCTGGGTGCCGCCCTGGTAGACGCAGTTGCCGGAAGAGAGCACATAGACTTGATCAAATATTTGGAACAGCTTGGCAGTGGGCTGATGAATGGTGCAAATGATAGTACGACCCTGTGTGGTCAAACGTTTCAATAGCTCCAAGACTTTGGTGCAGGAACTGCTGTCCAAGCCACTGTGGGGTGGAGTAAAGAAGACATTGAAGATCGGCTTTCACAATATGAATATGTTCACCTACGTCGTGGGCTCGTCCAGAAACATCACAGTGGGATTATTAATCAATTCCATGGCAATGGATAGCCTCTTCTTCTGTCCGCCGGACAGACGTCCAGTCAGTGTCTGATCGTGATCGTAAAGACCCAACAGCAACAGAATGTCCTCAATCTGAAGGAAGGGAAATCAAGCTTGAAGGAAATCTTTTTGAATCATTCAAAAGTCAAGCTTACTCTGCTCTCTTTCTCCTCGTAGCTGACATTCTCACCCAATTTCAGATCGGCTGCTATATGCATATTCTCGGTAACCGTCAGCAAAGGCTGCAGACGATCATCCTGTGTGATATAGCAGGACATGCGACGAAACGAGGCTGTGATGGAGAGATATATAATATTAATATATAAGATAACTTTCCGAATGAATTCAACTCACGCAAATCACGTCGTCGTCCATTGAGTCGTATGGAACCATCGACGCCGGTGGTCTTGAAGCCGGATAGAGCATCGAGCAAGGTAGATTTTCCAGCACCCGATGGACCCATAATGGCAATTAGCTGACTACCCGGAAACTTGCCGCAGACATTGTGCAAAATTTCCTTTTCACCTGTTTAAAATCAATGTTTAAACAATTAAGTAAGTTTCTATCTTATTTATCGAATCATTTCACTAATGGAACCCAATAAATATATTCTATGCTAATACTAGTTATTAAACTATTAGCGCTATTATAGCTGTCATTAAATTGAATGAAAATTCTATGCAGATTGAACTAATAAGAAACTTGATTTATAAGAGTCAATTTGAATAACACTTAAGTAATGTCTAAACATGACGACAGCTTAATAAACAATATATGGAATTGATGGAAATTATTGTAAAATATTTAAAAACGAGTCGGAAGTACCTAGGTACGATTCCATTTTTAATATTTTCATTTAATATTCAATGAAACTGAAATTGCATATGCATAGGTTTTTAACATCATTTTGTAGTTCATCAATGCAAAATTGTTCACCTTTGATTAGCTCTGAAGCTTTTTTTAACGCTACAAATTAATTATAGAACAAAAACAGAAATAATTAAGTTACGAAGCGCTGTGCTAACGTCCCATAATCATTCGCGTACAGCAATCAAGTTACCGAGCACAAATTACCTTTGATATCAAAAGTTAACACATTTAGCTGGTTGGACTTTGATATTATATATTGTGAACCTGTTTGCGCTAGGGCATTGTCAAAAAAAATAACCATTAACCATAGGCTAAGTATAAGTATAAGTATAAGTATAAGTATAAGTATAAGTATAAGTATAAGTATAAGTATAAGTATAAGTATAAGTATAAGTATAAGTATAAGTATAAGTATAAGTATAAGTATAAGTATAAGTATAAGTATAAGTATAAGTATAAGTATAAGTATAAGTATAAGTATAAGTATAAGTATAAGTATAAGTATAAGTATAAGTATAAGTATAAGTATAAGTATAAGTATAAGTATAAGTATAAGTATAAGTATAAGTATAAGTATAAGTATAAGTATAAGTATAAGTATAAGTATAAGTATAAGTATAAGTATAAGTATAAGTATAAGTATAAGTATAAGTATAAGTATAAGTATAAGTATAAGTATAAGTATAAGTATAAGTATAAGTATAAGTATAAGTATAAATAACTTATAAGTATACTTTTTAACATTTCATAGCCTATTCCAAACTATGCCCTAAAATTGATATGCTCTGTTCTATCTATAAATGTTGACTAATTGATGGGTCTACAGGGGCAAGGGCGTCGAATCTAATCAATTGTAAAAACAATGAGCTGTTAATGAAATATCTAACAGGTAGTTATTTGTGTGTTTATTGAACTGCCAAGACACATGCGCCCGACTGGCCAGCTCTGACTGTTCCCGTGGCTTCATCAAAAAGTAGCCGCTATTCTGTATTATGAATCTATAAAATCGAGCGCTTTTTATTTTATATTTTGGCAATCTTATCGGGTTGCGTTTTAGATTTTATGAACATATCGGCATATTATAATCGTAAATGCCGGCACTCACCTCGCTTGAAGCCCAATTTGACCGTCAGTGAGAGCTCCTTGAACTCAATGTCCACGGGTTCGCGTGGCGGCAGATTGGACAGCGCATTCGTTTCAATGTGGAAATCCTCCTCGGCCTCGGCAACCGGCTCCAAGGGCGTTTGCTTGGTAGCTGCTGCAGCAATTTGTGCAGCGCCAGTGGGCGTGGCAGTGGTTGTTGTATTCGTCTGACCATTGCGCCAGCTGCTAGCACTTGTCATGGGCACAGTGGTGGCATTGTAGACACCACGTCCCGGTTTCGCTGTGCCATTCTCGCCAATCTCAATGCCCAGTCCCAGGCCGGGAGTGCCGCCATCGCTATTGAAAAACTGTTCTCGCGCCGATAGCATTGTATTCAATCAGCTGGAAAGAGTTTAAATACGAAATGAAAACTTAATCTGAAGATTAAAATAAAGATTAGGGTTGACCGATTTGATTATTCGATGTGTTTATCTTTCTTTTACTTTTATTTTTTAAAGATTATCTAAAAGTTAAGCAAATCTCTAAAATCGAATACATACTAAGAATAAAAAAATTTTTTTTAATACGTTTTAATTATCTTTATATTATTTAAATATTTAAAAAATGGTTTTTATTAGCTTAGTTAATATTTTATATAAAATGTAAAGAATACTTTACAAAATTTTTGATAATATTTAAAAAATATATACTTTTATAATATTATTGAAAATATATTTTAAAATATGTTTTTATTTATTTTTATATCATTTATTTATTGTATTTTTATTTATTATATGTTATTCACTTAATTTACTTGGCAATTTTTATTTGGTTCCATCCACTTATGAAGTGCGATCTCGTACACCCAATATATAATTAATTTTAATATAAAACATAAAATTATATAAATTATATATTAATTTTTTATTTTATTTATTAATTTTTTTTTTTCATTTGCATATAAAAAATTCATTTAAACCATTTATTGTGCTATAAAAATGAACTAAAGAGACACTAGGAGAGTCGAGTTCAAAATGTTATCGACTAATCACTGTTAATTAATTGTCTGTCCTTAGGTTTACTTTCGCAAAACTGGTTTTTCGAAATAGCTATTTCAAAATTTAGTTCAGCAAAATAACAATCCAAAGTTATGCCGTGCTTCGCATCTGATCTACTGAAAATATTTTACACTTATATTTATATTGTCATAGCCAAAGAGCGATATATTTTAAATTAATTATATGATTGCATCACAAATATTGTTTGTATGAAATTGAAGTTCAATATTCTTGTTTTTTACTGTCAAATCGGATTTATTATATATCTGTGAGAGGATCTATAAATTAGTTTCGATTGGCCCCCATTAATCTTTCAATCATTAAGTTTCTAAAATTCCATTATATACCTATTACTATATATTTTTCTTTTTGCCTATGTTCTATAAATCTTAACCGCATAAAAATCTCAAAGCTTTCTAATCAATAATTATAAATTTCAAGCTGTTGCGCTAACTTAGCTGTGACTAATTTAGCACAACTAATTTTTAACAAAAAATGTAGATAATTATACCTACTATCTATGCACTATTTCTAATTCATTTGAAAACTCTATTTTCAGACTCGATCACGATGCGTTTTGTTGCAGCAATGCTTGATTGATTTTCTCAGTGATGCAACGGGCTTCATGGCTCATGGAGCTGTGCCACATTTTATTGGGACAGAGTCCAGCTTGCGACTACCTGGCAACGGAGCAACAGAGCTACATAAATGTTCAATATGATCAAACGGGTTTTTATTTATATTTTTTTAACTATTTTTTTTTTTTGTGAATTGCATGCCATTTTGCACTGTGATCGAACTGTGGCGGATCATGGGCGCAACACATGTGGATGACTACCGTAAGCTGTTCACCTTTGCACCTGTTAATTATCAGGTGAGTAAAAAGGTTTTTTGTTTATAAATTTATATATGTATTATAAAGAAAGATACACATGTATAAATGTATTTTATATTGATTCACATACAATATATATATATATATATATATATATATATATATATATATATATATATATATATATATATATATATATATATATATATATATATATATATATATATATATATATCTATATATATATATATATATATATATATATTTATTTATTTATTTATTTATATATTGTATAAAGGGTATATTGGAATTTATGTAATGTCGGCAAGCACTTAGAAGTATTTAGCTTGTATTAAAACTAGAGACTTGATTACATACATATGTATAGCCTCATCTGTGCTAATATTTTTTTCTGTACACTCGCAGTGGGTGTGGCTAAGTAAAAAATTCAGCTATATTGGTGCAGAGCTCTCTTTAAACTAAACAATTTAAATTTTAAATAGTATTTGGAAGCTTGACTAAGAATTAAACTATGTTAAACACAATTTTGTGTATGGAATTAGCATCATATATATATATTTAGTTAATTAGAGAGTGAGAATCATATGGAATTTGCAATATACATATCTATTTTTTGCATGCTCAGCGAACAAGTATTAAGCCGTCGTTTACGCTCGTTTGTAATGTTCTCACTCGTGTTTGTTTTTCTTCACTTTTGGCTTTTAAGCCGCGTATTTGTTTATGTCACTTAATTACGCAAATGACGATTGCAGTTGACGTCAAAAATTATGCATGCTATTTGATATTTGTTTTGCTTCTTGTGAAAATAACAAACTAAGGTGGAACATGCACTTTAAATAAATTAATCAAATTGAAGAGCAAATGCGGAAGATTATTTATTAATTAAATGCAAGCAAAGCTTTAAATATTCATAAAATAAACATCAATACTATACATATATGTTAATAAATAAATAAAAATAAAAAAAAAAAAAAAAAATATATATATATATATATATATATATATATATATATATTTATATATTTATTTATTAATTAACACTTTTTTCAATCAACATTTAACCATGCTCTAGGCATACAATATTTAAATTATCTGCAACAACCTCAATAAAATATTCAATATTTACATAAGTAAATGTAGCACGCAATTTACTCCACATTTTTGCTGTATTATTAAAGAACTGCTTCATTCCAACGTATATTATTTAAATAGAATTTATATTTATTTATATATATATATATAATTTCCGTAAGATCAAGGTACAACTGCGAAGACGAACAATTGTAATCGTAGAAAACAATCGTATCTATATTATATATGCTTGAAATATGTAACGACATTTTAATCAAAACAAAAGCATTGTTCGAAGAGGCTTAATTATGTATGTACATATATATAAATGTAAATATATATGTATATATAAATAAATATAAATGTGTATTATACAAAATTAACTGTAAATGCAATTGACATCGCTTTATGACGATTTATTCATTATGTGTCATCTTTAACCCGCAGCCTGGACACCTTATCTATAAAGCATCTGTTATCTTGTGATTATACATACTTCAGTAATAAGTATAATAGAGTATTCTCTACTGAGAGTTTGACAAATGTATTGTATAGTATATAGGGTAAAGACGAAAAATAGTATACCACTATATATTTTATACATATAGTATAAGAGTTCAGAAGTATTTAGTTTATGCGTACTACGGCAAAGGTAAACTATGAACACATAGCGTACTGAAAAACAAAAAAAAAAAAAGAAAAAAATATTCTAAATAGATATGCAAAGTTTAAGCTGGAAGAAGTGTATTTATAGCATATATTATACTGTAGTATAATATATTATAAGCTGTTCTAATGTGTAGTATATACAGTTTATACAGTATTACTATATAACAAATATAATTTGTAGTAAAGTTCTATAAAAGTATTATGTTGATAGATACATATAAAAAAATTTTAATATTTCTTATATACGAAATTCTGTAAATAAATATGTAATAAATTCGAAACAGCTCCAAAATATATAATATTCATTTAAAATATTTGATATATATTAATATTGAATTGTTCAGGAGAATTTCCAATTTAAATAAAATTAACGGAGTTTTAGCAATTTCCAAAGCTAAAAATTAATAATAATCATAATAATAGAAATTAAAATAAATAAAAATAAAGTTTAAATAAAAAATAAATAAAAATAAATAAATAAATAAACAACAAAATTAATAAATAATAAAAACTATTTAATAAAAAAAAACGAATTAACTAAATAGAGCTAAAACGGACCTTCGAGCAAACCTGCATAAAATTCATTAAATCAAACAAGCATTAAAGCCTATTTGACATATTTCAAAACTAAGTCATGCCAAATAAAGTTCTAATTGTATTATTAATATGTATTAGTATGTATTAAGGAAATCTCTTCTAGTAAGACTTTTTCTTATTTTATTTTCCGTCTTGATGTTTTTACTTCAAGACACTTATTATTTGAAAGAATATTAGTTTTTATTTCAAGCAAATGTTGAATTTCTTTATTTTGATATATTCGTAATAAGTCGAAAAATGAAAGAAATGATTTTAAATATTAAATTATCTTTGACCGTTTACAAATGCTTATTTATTTTTTATTTATTTTTCAATTATCTTTATATTCTAATCTTAAAATAATACAAAAAATTTCGAAAAAATATATAAAAAATATAGTATATTATTTGTTTTAAATTTTCGTATAATTTTCAGTAACACATATTTTATATACAATATTCCATAACTTTACTCTACATTCCTACATTCCTAAGGCAATATTTTGTTTGAGCCTTTTTCTTTTTCCATCTCAATTCAAACCCATTTTTATCATACATATTATGCTAGGTAGAGCTTAGATATACCTGCACATGGTCATGATTGGAAAGCAGCTTTTCAACTGCTCGCTAGCTGTAAATACATATATTCCATAAAATATTCAATAACAAGCGAATTATGAATCGGAAAAATCTAGCTATCTGTTGATCTCGCTCAGTCAACTGCTGCTCTAGTGGGCATTGCACTTGAATTGCTTAGAACGAAAACACAATGTCAATGCCCTGAATCTCACTCTCATATTAAAGTACGACATATGTATGTATGTAATATATATATATCAGCTAAACTGAAGGGCTAAACTATAAACTACGCCATTTGCTTATGACGCACACGTTCGTTGATACTTTATCAGTAGAATTTCAATATTTGATTGACACTTTTGTATTGTCTGTGCTCTATTTGCAGTTCACTCTTATTATACACATGCATGCAAAAATCTCCGAAGGCAGAAAACTTGTCAGCTGGCTCGAATGGCTCGAAGGTAACTGAGAAACCTGTCTTGTCTCGCATTGCCAAGGTATTCCCGAAATTTATCTTCTCCACATATTATGAAATATTATAATATATACGCACTGCACTTGAAACTTATATACATACTTGCATGTATGTATGTGTGCGTGCTATGTATCTATCTACAATGTTATTGTTTACTCCGCTCTCGGAAGTAAACCGGTTGAGAGACTCGGAACGGTAGCCGAAGCTGGAGAATAAGTGGAATAGATCTGGAGAGCAGAGCAACAGCTGCTTCCGTTGGGAACATCAGAAAATCACAATTATAATTTGTTTATTTATTCTCAAATGTGTCTTAATTGTATTATAATTTTTAAGAAATAATTAGTGTCATACAAATGCAAAGCTATGCATATTATTAAGCAAAAGGTGAATATACCCTTTGATTAAGTGTAATATACATTCATCATTCCAAATTGCTAATGATGAGCTGACAGTTAATTAATAGCTTTATTATTCAGTTTGCTTGTCAAAATGATCTTTGAGCTAGATTAATTTCAGCATTTTAATTGTATGTGTGAAGGGCTGAGATTAGTTTTGTCTATAACGAAATGTGTTCAAGTAATTATTTTATATATATATATACGACAATTTTGTAATAAAATACATTTAACATAAACATATATGAAATATAATTATATATATATTCTAATTTCCACGATTAAATATATTTTATTATCAAATTTTAATTAATTATTGAAAAAGCGAATTTTATGGTTAAATTTTATATAAATATATATTTTTTTAAATTAAAATAAATAAAAAATATATTTAACAAAATAAATATATTTATTTCTATTTGCCCAAATGTAATTATTTAATATATTCCACAAGTGACGTTTAAATTTTATATAAATTATATTGATAAAAAATGACATGTACAAAATAAAATAAATATTTTTTCATAATTAAAAAAAATAATTTTAAATATTTTTTTAAATTTGTTTTTCGATATGTATTTATATACATTTCATTATACGTTATATTTTAAATGTATAAATTCATTATTATTATCATTTTAATTGAATATTACTTATTCATAGATTTTATATATTCATTTGAAAAGCTAAAAAATATATATGATTAATTTAATAATTTTTTAATTATCAAAGATTTTATTTTTACTTCATAGTTAATTATACCAAAAATTCATTTTTTTAACGACTTCATTAAGTTTTTTATTTTTTTTTCAAAGCAATAATTTTTCGTCTCTTATGACCTGTTTTTACTTCAAGTAAATTTTTTTTTTGTATAATAAATTACGTGCTTCACTTATTCAGCTTGCAGTTTTTAAAACAATATTAAATATTTAATTGCTCGTATTTTGCGAATAATAAATAAATTGAATTCTTTATTTTAATTTTTTTCACTTTAAAAATAAATAAATAAACTTTTAGTTAAATACGTTGAATTTATAATCTCTTTAATTATATAATGTATAGATTTTGGATTTTTTTTTTACTTTGAAAATATTTTTAGTTTAAATTCTATTTGTTTTTTTTTTCTTTTTTTCATTTATACATAGTTTTATTTTTGTGTATATTTATTATATTATTATTATTTTTTATTTTTTTTTTTTTTTTTTTTTTTTTTTTTCTGTATTATATTTTATTTATTTATTATTTTTATTGTTTTTTACTTAATTATTCCTTTCTTGGTTCATCTCATCTGATACTTGTTTTATATAATCCTCTTATAATTCCTTTCAGTATACAATATCCTTTTAATTTCCAATTTTATTGTTTTAAAATTTTGCGTTATTTATGTTTTTTTGATAAATATTTATTTATTTCATATGTAAATGTTTCATTTGGTTTTTTTTTTTTATTTTTTTTATTTTGATTAATCACTTAAAATATCTGATATTTCACTGTTCATGCCTAATTAAAATTAGATGCACAATGATCTTTGAAATGTCAAAACAAATTTAAAATATTTTTATATTTTGGATTTCTGCAACAGTACTTTACATTTATATTATTTTATTTTATTTAATTTTTTTAGCGCACAGTTCTTGTTGCTGTTGTTGCGTTTAGCTGTAGATACAAACATTTCGTGCTTGCCTTACCCGTGCCGTGCTCGAACGATCGCAGTTAAGAAATGATATTGCACGTCGCTTGGTTATTATGCTACACAATTTACAGTCTTCTCTATATACTCGATTCTTTGCTGTTCGTTTCGTTTCGTTTTTGTTTCTAGTAATTTTTCGCGCTCCACACAAACCGCGTAGCAGCGTCTTCGATGTGACATCGGCGACTGGCGGCCAGCAAACAAACAATAATCCCAGCTAGCTATGGCAATTCCCTCCGAGTTCCAATGGAGCCAGCTACCAGCCGGTTGAGACGCACACAAAGACACGATCGAGCGTCTCAGCACTTGTGTGAGTGTGTATCTATGTGAGCGCGAGCACAAATACTCTCTGTGTGTGTGTGTGTGTGTGTGTATGTGTGTATATCTGTGCAATGCAAGCTTTATCACAGCACAAACTGAAAACGAAGTCCGTTCGGCTTTTGTTGCTGGCTTTTATTAACGCATTTTGTTCACATTGGCTATTAGTGTTTCGTGCCTGTTATAATCACCTTTTGTGGTTTTCCTTCAGTGATAACAGCTAACTACAAAACTACATCAGCCGAGGCAGCACCCGCGATCGGTTGCCAACGAAACATTGATATTATTGGGCTCGGCCTTTGGGTTCACAAGTCCATATATCGTATGTCTTTCATATACATTTCGTACGTCTTGGCTACGTAATAAAATTCTTCAGCTGTTGGCCTTGCTGCTATTTTCTTCGCTCTTAAACAATGGATCGCTCTATACAACCGATCAGCATTATCGTTCGACTTAACAATGCTGCGATACAATGCCGCAATACCAATGCAGTCAAAGCTCTTTGTGCTCTGCACATGAATCATGGCTAATTAATTATTGGGTTTTAGTCCGCATTTCACTGTTATATATTTATTTTCTAGTTGTGCCAAAATGAGTCTCTTATACTATGCGAAATTATATAAACTACATAAAAACTTAAATAACTTAAAATTCTTATCAGAAATTGTCAACAGGAAGCTATGAAATAATTGTCATATCAGTAGACTATCTATGAATTTGTAGATTCCCACATATTATTGATAGTATAATGTGTGCAAATCAGATAATATAATGCAAAGTTCAATTTTTATACTTACTTGTGTAATAATCAATTTTTGTTCGAATCTAACTGGCAATGGAAAATTTGTAAATAAGTTTTCAAATAATTTTAATTCTAAAATAATATAAATAATAACAAGTTCTTAGACTACTCTCAAAGTTCAACTAGAGGTTAAGCAGAAAAAATGGGTTGGGTTGGTTTCGCATTGCTTCAAAATCTATATCTTATCGGCATAACATTATTATCACTAGGAGCTTAGAGTACTTCACAATGTAAATCTAAATTTATACCATTTATATATACTATATACATATATCTTCTGTTACTTTCACTATTTTGGCGTATTTTCTAAACTTCATCGTTGAGCGTTCAGAAGCTGATTCATCTCAAGTGGCCTGCGAAATACTTGAAATATTTCAAGAATCATAGTTAAATGCTTATCGCTATTGTTGTAATATAAGTGCTTCTAAATGAATGTATATATTATATATATTTGATTATTCAGTTTTAGACTTTGTACCGTAATTAGCTTGACTGTGAATTGAGATTGAACAAAAACCAATTGAAACGAATGTATTATTATTCTTTTCTAGTAGAATAGAAGCAAATCAACGTTGCAGTCGGCTGTAACCAACGGCATAATACTTATACAGAAGCAAAAAGCTATGTACTTCATATATGCTATCCAGACTAACTACATATATCATTTAAAGGTATATTTAACCTTATGACTAACTGCCTTTATGGCTCTCCAGCTGTTATACTTTGTTAATGTCTCCTGTAAAGCTGTGTTAGCTAAGATATAATATTTTTTCTATAAATTTGCTGCGCACTTAGGGAGACTATATATTTATTCATACCTCAATTAATCTACAAAGGTCACCAATAATTCACTTATAAATATTTTACTATAGTTTTGCCACAGTGTACATATCTCATTAATCTGAAGATCTTAGCATACGACAATATATATATTTTAAATTTCAAGGACTCCTTAGACTCTTATAACTAATATACTCTCTTTGCATCCTATACGAGTATAAAAAGAAATAAAATACAATTGTAATTATACATTTAAGAGCAATGCACAGGCCGGTTCCCCTGAGTCTGTAGCGCTGATTAGCTGATCGTTTGTAGATCGTGAGAATAGACTTTGGATACTTGATGAATTAATTGATTATTGACAAGGAAAATACTATTTATATGAATTTTACATAAGTATTTCACAGTTTTCGATATTATCGAAAACACGAATTTCACATAAAATGATAAGATTAAATATCATGAAATGAGCAGGAAATTCGTTGGTCAACTTTGTAGCCCGAACATTATTGAAAAAGAATATTAAAGCAAGTCGTAATATAAATGTCAGTTACTTATCGGCATAATTCGGTACGACGCATCGTCTAATGCCAAAGTCCAAATGTTTGCGGCATTTTTATGATCTCAGTCGAACCCGAAGTCAAAGTCGAATTCTAACTCGACGTCAGCTTGAGTTGTGGGTGTTCAACTGAGAGTGATATAGTCTCTAATACAATCGCAATCATTGCTATTGTTTTCCCCCATTTGTTTGTGTGTTTGTCGTTCGTTTCGGAAGCTGATAACTCGGGATTAGTAATTTGTCGTGGGCTCTTTCCATAGAAAACTTACGACATTGCCTCAACATGCTTCTTGTCGGATGCGAAACGTGTGCCCATTTTATTACCCATTCATGATGGTGGCGTGATTTGAGAAACGAAATATAAAATAATATAGGCAATCAATGAAGTCTTAGCTTATATTCATCAACAAAAAAATTTAATTATTCAAAATATATTTAATAATTAAAATAATTTCAAAATTTCTATGAATTGCAAATAGTTGAAAATCTTTTTAACAAATATCTGAAACACAATTTAAATAACATAAGAATCGTAAATAAAAACCAACAAAATTTAGATATATATTTTTCTAACAATTCTGTAATTAAAGTAAAATTTCATATTACATAATAAAATTTTTTTAAAATATAAATTTTAAATATGTTCATTAAAAAATACAAATTTCATTTTTTTTCTTCAACTTCTGCAGCTTTAAAAAAATATTTATTTTCATTCCATTAATAATGAATAACACTGTATTCATTCATTCAGCTATGAATGAAATCGAATGAATGAAACTTTTGTAGACATTTATAGAAAAAAATAAATAAAAATAAAATTATATATATATATACATACATAAATATATACACACATATATTTATTTATTTATGTGTCAGCTCGTCTGGAGCTTATCATCACGTTGACAGCATAATAATCAATCAAAATTCATGATATTTAATATAAAATTATTTTTTTTACAAAATTAATTTATTTTTTGATCAACTGATATGCATCAGCTGCTGTGCCATCTCTGCTGCTTATTAAAGCGTACTATTAAATTTTTTTTTTTTTTTTTTTTTTATAATATATATATATATATATATATATATACTTTTTTATACTTTTTTACATTAATAACAATTTATAAAATATAATTAGTATATATTAAACACAATTTTTACACAGATTTGCCATGCCATTAAATAACCTGAATATTAATAGCTTCGTTGATCTTTAAAGAGTTTCGAGTATATATTCCAAATTTAATTATACCATGAACCCATTTAAAAGGGGAAAGCAGATAATAATGGTTTTGTGAAAATGTATATAACAGGCATAAGGAGGCGTGGCATAAAATATAAATATACTTAATCAGGGTTAGAATCAACTCTAATTCCATATTGGATCCAAGATATAAGGTTTTAAAAGCTTTAATGATATGTGAAGCAGACATTGTAACGTTTTATTTCCTAGTACAAGTTTAGACTAGAATATAAATTAACTATTTTTTTTTTTAGTATGGATAAGGTATTTTGAAAAACGAAGATCGTTAACCCTTTAGTACATACATACATCCCTAATAACAATAAATATAGAAATAATGTAAATAATATATTTAAACTTATTTTTTATTTTATTTTATTTATTTATTTTACTTTTAAATTATATATTTATCCCATCCACCATTCTGATCATCTTCATAACCTTTAATAATATAATTAATAATATCGCTTATATATCAAGTAAAAATTCTTTTTATTTCTATTTATAAATTACATCCATTCATACACTAATTTTTAAATAATATATTAATCCTTTTTATCACAATTGTTTAAGCGTTGAACAAAAAAATCTGTTTCCTTATATATATGTATATTATAATATAATATAAGGCTTGAATAATTTGTGTTATTTGGCATGTGTTTTCTTTTAAATTATCATAAACGGATTTTGGTTATTTCAATTCCCAAGAAATTTATTTCAAAGTCAAATTATCAATCAATTAAACTAAATAAATAAAATTGTAAATAAAATTGTCTTCGAACTGAATTTATTAAATTTTGAAACCCATCTAAACATATTTTATTCAAAGACAACTTTTATAGCTCTCTATATAGCTATAGATTACTCACCTGTAGATGTGCAAGAACTCTCCAAAATTTAATAATCATATCATTGTGTATTTACCTGTTAGCCATATCTCAAAATTATGATTTTTTTTTTTTTCATTAAAGATGCATTTATATGGAACACTTTGCATGCTCTGATGAGGCCGTTACAAATTTCTCACACACCTGAAATTTTGCTCAACCGGATTTGGATGTGACAATTTTTACGGTTCAGCAAGATACAGGCGCGAATGAAAGATGCCGGCTAAGGATAGCTCACTAGAGGAATCAACAACAGATAGATTGTGTAGCACTAAGTCGTCTTGAGTTATATTAAAATATATGTAGTATATCCAACTATTCCTGGCAACGCTCGAGCCTCGACTGATGTACAGACCGCACCAGCAGCCGCTAGGTAGCCTCCCGGAATGCCATTTGCTCAACTAACTAACTAACTGCTCGTCCGACCGACTATATACTGTATGAGAATACTGTGCTGCCGTTTTTTAGTTTTTATTTTCTTTTTGTTATTTTTTTTTTTTTTTTTTTTTTGTCCAGGGGAGTAGACATTAGAATTAGACTCGGAACAAAAGGAACAACAATGCCGGCTGGCCGCTTGGTTGGCTGACTGACTGATTGGGTGGGTCAAACGAATGTTGCAACAGCGGCGCATGCTTTCTAAACGCCACCAATGTTGTTGTTGTTATTGTTGTTGTTGTTGTGGGACGCACCTTACTAGTACAAATAGCCAGATAGAGACGGAGCGACAGCTGACACCAGCGAACGCGCCTTTTTAATGAGCTGACCCCACCTAGTCCATATGCGTATAACTATGTATATATATATATATATATATATATATATATATATATATATATATATATATATATATATATATATATATATATACATATATACACATCAGAGCATTAGGCTAGCAATGTCCATGGCTCAGGGGGAGCCACATGACGTGTGTCTGTGTGTTCGGTTCCCATAGGGTTGGGGTGTCTATGTGCCTTGGTTAGCATATAATATAAACGTTTATCATTGGACAGCCGTGTGTATACACACATACATATTTATATGTATATGTACATATATGTATGTATTTATATATATCCTGTCCATATCAATTTGATATGTATTTAAGTAAATGGGTTAATGACTTGGTAAATGCATTCTTTAATTAAATTCGTATGCGAGATGCATTTGTAAGCTGTCATATGATGATAATTGGCATCAGCATTGAAATTGGCCTACATTTAAATATATTTGTATTAAAAAACTATCAAATATTTACATCATTAGTTTCTTGAGCTAATCAATAAACTAGGCGCATGATTGAAAATTCCTTAAATATTTTAAATATATAATCTAATAGAAAATATCCTTTATATAATATATACATGTATGTGTAAGATTAATAACATTAGTGGATTTAAATCGTACTAAAGTTAATTTCGATTATTGAATTTAAAGTTAATTTTTTTAAATGCATAAAATAATTATGTACAAGAAACGTGTGTATTATACTTTAGCATTATTTGTTTTTAAGTTTTCTGAACCAATATGTAAAAAATAAAATAAAAATATATATTTTGTTTACCCTTTTGAGTAATAAAATAAATATAAATATATATAATAAATAATAATTAAAAATATGAATTATTTTATATTGAACTAAATATTTGTTTGCTTTTTTCACCCTTTTAAGTTATCTTGTTAAGCTTATTCCTATATTTCGTTCAAGTTAACATTTGGATATGTTTTTATCGACACTGTTGTGAAAGCAGAATTATTGAGGTTTAATTTCAATTTTACATTCAAGGTCACTTTTTAATTTTTATTAAATATTAAGGGAGGATATAAAGTCATTCAATTTAACTTGTGTAAGAAGTCGACAAACTCTTGCTGACATATAAATAAAGTTAATGTGTCCTTTTGAAATATTTCTTTCAGAGAATTATTAAAATATTACATAAATATATTTAAAATAATAAAAAAAAAAAGATTTATATACTTTGTTTATTCAGCTTTTGCCAGCTAAATTTGTTTCGGAGAATTATTAAAATATTACTAATATAAATTTTGTATTAACAAAACAAAAAAATATTTATTTATATATTATTATTATTATTATTATTATTATTATTATTATTATTATTATTATTATTATTATTATTTATATATTTTTTTTATTTTTAGCTGTGTAAATTGAGATTCTTTCAGTAAATTTTTTACAAAATTATTAACTTTAATCTAAACGACTTGATTAAAAGATAAGATCTATAATTGATGTCCACATATTAACCAGGGTAATAGTTTTGAGGATGTGCCAAATTATATTTCTTATATGCAGAATATATATTACTATATACATATTTAATTTTTATGAATATATTACACATTATACTTATAATATAAACCTCTACTAAAATTACTATTTGTATTATATTTCAAGTAATTGTTACACAATAATAATAAGTAATATTTCGAAAGAAGCACCAACGGGAATCGTTTTGAAATCCCTTGGATATTTTCCATTTACCAATATTTGTATGCCACTCTTATGTATCCACAGTCCATTGCTCTACAGCACACCTTATTACAGGACCAATCCTTAAAAGCATATTACATATACATATATGTATATATTTGTACTTATATACATACATATATCTGCAGGCACACCCATGGAAGTGAAGAGAAGAGACGTGTTAGTTTTCGCGCCCCACCAGTTGCCCTTTGCCTAACTCCAGAGCGTTATGCCAACTGGCCACGCAAGGAGCACGACTCAGGAGCAGGGATGATCCGCGGTCACCAAAAGGGCGCGTTTCACATTAACACATAGCCAAATGTCAGTCTGGCAATGTATGTGCGACTCGACTCGGCTCGCTATCCCTGTCAACTGGGATTGGCACTGATGCCACCCGACCCGAATCGTACGCACATATACAAACATTTAAACTCTTGGCAGCTAGTTTTGTTAATTGAATTTTGTAGGGGTTTCCAATGCAGGGCTGAAAGCTACAAATAATTTGTAATATTTTAGTAGTTCGTAAAAATATAAAAATTATTAATTAAAGCAGTTTGATTTGTGTTTCTAATTTTTTTAATGTGATTTTTGTTGCTCAATTAGTTACTTTTAAGAATAAACTTAAAATGAAGAAAATTAATTTATAGCCATAGAAACAAAATTAATAATTTAGAAATTATTTTTCTAGTTCTAATGACAATATTTTAACCTAAATTAAATATTTTCTTTCATTAAATTTTATATTATTTAATATATTAAATATTGAATTTTAATTTTTCCTCAATCTGCTCAAAAAGAAATCAGCTTCAAGCTCTGATAAGCAATGCTAAATATATATACATATATACATACTTACATTCCTATCTGGACTCTGCTGGCCAACCTGATCATAATGTGTAAATTCTGTCTGTCCGTCTACCTGCTCATCATATAAATTATTCCCATATTCCAGCTACTCAAGGCAATAAACTAATATTCTCTGTTCCATTCCATATTCCCCTGAGTGTACGTAACTCCCCCGGAACTCAATAGAAGTGATCCATTTTGAGCGAACCCCTCTCCCACCTATAAAAGCGTGAGCCTGCTGCACAGCTCGATCAGTTCAAATCCTGACGTGAAGCCGTTCCTCTCTCCGTTGGTGTTCCTCTTCCATGTTTGGTAAGTATTTTCTTTATTCATTTTTTAATAATTAACAACGGTTAAGTTTTAAATATATAATATTATTATAAAAAATTTATAATATTTTAATAAAGTGTAATTAATAATCATAAAAGACTGTCAGATTATATTAAAATTTAAATAAAAGAAAAATAAGTAAGTATAATTGAAAAAATAAAAAAATTAAAAATAATAAATAAAATAATTAATATATAAAAGAATAATACCTATAAAAATATGTAAAGAAAATATTTACAAATAGGTAAACATATTTTTAAAAATAAATAAGAATACGCAACTGTAATAAATAAAAATATATAAAAAATTTAAATGATATAAAAATAAATTAAAATAAAAAATAATAAAAAAAATATTTTAAAATAAACATAAAATAAAAAAAAAAACAAATAAAATAAAATAAAAAATAAATAAATAATATTAAAATAAAATAAATATTTAAAAAATAATAATAAAATTAAATAAATTAGATAAAAGTAATTAATTGAACTTAATGTTGACATTACATTTATGATTATTATATGTACATATTTCTCTTTTTTTTGTGTCTTTTTTAATTCGATTTAGCGTTTGCTTTTCTCTTATAGTAAATTATAGATTAAATGAAAACGCATCAGCTTTTTGCATTATATGTATACTAATAAATTTTATTACGAATATAATTTCAGCACATTTATAATTGGATATTACTACCTTGTGAAATTGAAAATTAGATAATGTTTCGATCATAAAGCCGAGTCTGCACACACAAACTTTATAATTTTATTTCTTCCCACATGCGTACATATATAATCTATAAAATTCGCTGTTTGCTGTAATAAAATCCATACACCCATCCACATTGCTGGCGAGTAGAACATAAGCAGCAATGGGCGTGTCTTCACCGCTGTCCATTGGCGAAACAGAGCGTTTATATACTCGTTCGTATATCTTATAGAAAAATATTTAATCCAACTGTTTGGCTTATTGGCTTCGCTGCTCTTTGTGTCGCTCTACTTTTTTCCCAGCTCTTTGTGTTTTTGCCATTAAATGCTAGTTGAGGGTGCGCTAGCTGTTTGATTTACTATCAAGGAAATGCCAGTTTAATGCATCGAAATAATTAACAAAATTTACGCTGCGCAACGATTTGTTTGTATTTAATTAGAGCAACAAATTGTTTGCTTTATATTTAAAGCCAATCGATTAGGGAGCGTGGGTATCGTTAACAAAAATGCCTTAACTAGTATATTGTGAGCTACGCCAGTTCAGATTGTTCCGCTGGCTCCGGATTGGCTTTGTCTTGCTTCGCTTGCGGCGTGCCCAGAGTCATTGGCAGTCGGTCGCCCCAGCGACTGACTCGAGCACAACTGTAGGCAGCTCTGCAACGGATACAATTTACTTGTGTAATAATTGGAAATAAATGAGCACATTCGCTACTTACTTGCCGTGCTTGGATGCCGTAAAGATGACTTCTTGCAAATTGCCAGATTCCGTGCAAACGCGACAAATCGAATGCTTTGAACGCACCAGAGTGGGTCGAACAATGCGTGGCCATTGGCGAGTGGCGTCCGTGATAGGACCCTTCTTCAAAATGGCATAGCTGTACGTAGAAGTGCGACGATCTGCTGTCGAATCGCTGCTAATACGCAGCGGCGTATAGGCAATTTCAAAGTTGCATGGCGTTCGATCTGCCAAATCCTGCATACGTGGGCATCTCAAGTCATGGGGGCACTGGAAACAGAATTGATTAACTACCATTTCATAAACTTTTGTTAAGTACTCACTGGCGCCAGCGTGTGACCGGCATGCTCTTCGCCAGCATGGAGCAGATATCGTCTAGCCTCATTGACTAGCTCACTGCCTTTGCGTGTGCCCTCCTCCACGATCACCATGTAACCATCGCACTTGCGCCACAGATTCAACAGAGTTTCCTGCCTCTGCTGCTTGTCGGCCAACTCGAATAAGGTGTGTGAAATAATAACTAAATCATATTTTGTATCGATGGCGGGCAAGAATTGTCTATAGAATACATTGCGCAACGAAATCTGTTTATTCTCTTGGCCCTGCTGCAGAATGAGCTCAGATAGTTCGTTCATTTCTCGGGATCGATCCACATTGTAATACTCAAAGATGCTGTCTTGCCAGAGTTCACTCGCTGCCCACATGCCGGTGCCGATGCCGGAGCCAAAGTCGATGTAGCTGCGTGGCTTAAACTGTTCATCTCGCAACTGAATTTCTGAGAGGACGCGCCTCATTACTGCATACTCCTGCGCCGCTCTGCCCACGGCATAGACGATAGCTTCGTAGGCGCCGTATTCAATGCGTTTCCAAGCGTATGTGCGCTGGCCCAAACGCTTATTAATCTCTAGTTCACGCTTTCGTTGCCAGCGAGCCACCTGCTCTTCACTGAGCGTGGCCAAGCGTTCTAATGGCATCTTGGCATTGATCTCTTCTATAATGAGTCGCTTTTTGTTTTCAATCTCCAACGGTGTGGGCGGCGGATGACGCGCTTTTATATAACGATTAAGCAGGTCACTGTCGTGCAACACTTTTCTAACAGGATGATCGCCCACAATGCGTTTCAACGTATCGCTTAGCTGCTTAGGAAGCTCGATGAAATTAGGTTTTACAATTCCAGGATGTTTCCTCGGCTTTATCATCGATTGCTCCAAATCCGTAAGCACAGCCGGCTCAACCACTGCACTTATTTTGCAGGTGTATCGCTTCAGCAGGTGTGTGCTTGTCAGCAAAAGTCGCGGTGCGAGCATTATATGCCCAGCTGTGTCCATCATAAAAAGCGAAGCCATTTTAAATGTACTTTTTTAACAGCACAAAAGGTAAATAAACACAAGGCATGTGGCGCCCGCTTACATGCTTTGATAAATTGTGCAACACGATTAAGACGTTTTCCAACACAGTTTAATTTTTAGATTGGTAAGCAAAATAATCGATATGCCATGAGCAATAGTATTTTTCTCTGCATACAATAAAAAATAGTTTTAGATATTTATTATTCTTATATATCTTTATTATTTTACTAATTAAATATAAAAATAATAAGACCCCTATATAAGCTAGCAATTTATGATGTAGAATGTTAGGCATATCCTGAGCAGCATACTAGCCTTAAGTGTGTCGCCGGTTTCTTCTGACTGGCAAAATTAGAAAAGTTAGTGATATATAAACAAAAATGTTTTAATAATAGAGTATGGATGAATACGAAGCCCAGGTGAGATTTTCCTGACTCTTATACAAATACGTAACCAATAATTTTTTATTTTAGTTGCTGGTGGTAGAGCAGGCACTGCTTGTAACATCTGACGAACAGCAACGGGATGAATTGATTGCACTGCGAACAAATTTAGAGGAGCTTCTGGCTCTGACCAGAAGCAGTGAAACCGAAGTTGCCAACAACGCAAATACAACTGACACAACTGATGATATAGACGATGAACTAAAACGTTTTCAAAATGAGCTAACTAACCTGGAGCACGAGCAAGCAGATCCCGCCGAGGATCAGCAACGACTGGAAGAACTACGCACAAAATATAATGGCATGTTGGGTGAAAAGTGTTCGGCGCCTCATGAACATAGCTGGGGTGCCCTCAGCTATCACAATGCACTCGTATGTGGGATAGATGATGAATTGATTGTGGATAAAAATGGCATTTTAGACGTGCGACTGCGTGTGCTCTTCACCAATCCGACACACCGGGAGATGTTGCCCTGCAACTACTACCTAGAGGGTGAATGTAGATTTGACGAAGTGCGCTGTCGTTATTCGCATGGTGCTCTGGTACCCGGAGCATCAATTAAGGATTACAATGCGCCAGATTTTCATAGACTTGCGCGCAATTGTCCAGTACTAGCCAAGCTGCAAGATCGACTGTGGCATCGTGGTCGAGTGCTGTGCGTTAATTTTGTGGAGCAGCAATGTCGTGTGCGTCTGGATGGCCAGGAGCATAAGGAGCGTGAGCGAGATTTTCCGTTTGAGGAACTATATCCTCTAATTACTGACGAAGATGACGAGCTGTCTAGCGACAGTGGGGAGTCAAGTGAAAGTGATGGCAGCGATGCAGGCAATGAATCCGACATGGATGACCTCAAGGCAGCGCGCCAAGCACGCATGGTAGAGCTGAGTCTCTTTACGTTCAAGCCCACCGAGAGATTGGGTGCCTGGGAGCAGTATACGCGCGTAAGTGTCCTAAGGAATTTAAGTTTCAGTATTTGATGTTTTCAATTTCATTTCAGGGAATAGGGTCGAAACTGATGGCCAGTATGGGTTATATACACGGCACAGGTCTAGGCTCCGATGGCCGCGGCATTGTAACGCCCGTTAGCGCGCAGATACTGCCTCAAGGCCGCTCGCTCGACGCTTGCATGGAGCTGCGTGAAGCGGCTAACGGCGACATGGACTATTTCAGTGTGGAGCGCAAATTAAAACGCGCCCAACGTCGACAACAGGCGGCCAATGAAAAGGCTTACGAACGCGAATCAAAACGTACAGATGTATTTGCCTTTCTCAATACTAACGTGCTGAGCCAAGGCAGTCAGCAGACCGAGACCGCAAACAAGAAAGCCAAGACGAACAATCTGCAGCAGCACTCCAATAAAACTCTCAATGTGGAGACTGTGCGCATTGCGGACGATATACGTCGAAAGCAGCGCGACATTGCCAAAGTGCAGCAGTCGCTGGCGCGGAATGCAACAGATGCGCAGCTGCAGAAGCGATTGAATGTGCAGCTCCAGGTGCAGAAACAAGAGCTGGCTGCGCTGCAGGCCCAGGAGAGCAGTTTGAGCAAAGAACAACAGACACGAAAGAGCAAAAATAAAATGTTCGAGTTCTAGTTTACAAATTCACTTAAATTACTTTTAATTGTTAAAATTATATATTATAGTCTATAAATCTCTTATGCATATTTGTATTTAAATGTTGCCAAGCGTTCCTGCCGTCAGCACGGCTGTCATATACTGCTCCAGCAGAGCCTGGGAAAGATGCGAACCATGCTCGACGGCCAGTGCGTATGCTGTCTCTCCATTCTCATTGGTGGCACTAAAGTCCAGATCCCTCGCCAGCAGTTCGTTGCAAGTGTGTGGATGATTGCCAGCAGCCGCATACATAAGCGCCGTATTGCCCACAATGTCCATGTGCGTGGATACTGCGCCATGATCGAGTAGGAAGCGTACAATCTCATTGTGTCCCCCCGCGGCTGCCAATAGCAGTGGTGTTACCATATCCGGCGCCAGACTATTTACATTGGCACCAGCCGCAACGAGCAATTGCGCTGACACCAACTGACCATAGGACGCGGCCCAGTGCAGAGGGGTGAATCCGTGCGAGTCCCTGAAATCAATATTTTGTTGGCGCAGTAACTCAGCTTTAACTTGCTCTTCTGTGATTTCGCCTTGGCCTGAGCGTTCGTGGAAAGACAGGGTAACTTCCACAGTACAAAAAGTGGCCTCCGTGTTGCCGCGCTGCAAATTCGTCAGGACCGTTGATTGAGGGCGATATGGTAAAAATGCACTCTTTCGCTTAGTTGAATTGGCATCCAGCAATATACTTGAGCCATGCAGCGTCGAGGAAGCTGGTCCTTGAACTTGAGTTGGCCTGGAGGGCTCATCTTCATCAGAATTTGTGCTTTTCTGCAGTTTGTTTACGGCAGCTACCATTGTAGATACTCTTTTTTTCAATTAGAGCTAATGTCACTTGTGTGTTAATTAAATAACAATATATACAAATGAGTTTTAGTATAAAATATACAAATTCAGTCAAATATGGGTTTGTTGAACTTTCAACAGCCAAGGGATAAGACCCTAAAATATCACAGCTGATGAGTGCAAAACAGCTGTTCGCTCAGCTGAGCAACCAATGAAATAATGGATATCCATGAGCGCTGTATTTAAAAAGCCACTTTAATTCAAGGTGACCCCTTTTTCAGGTAATTTCAAATGTCACGCATTAGCAGGAGTATAAAATATATATATGTTTTATTAGTTAATCACACCAACACCTACACAATATTTGTTTTTAAAGTACTAGGGATGAGCGTATTTGAAATGGCTTCTGCTCATAATCGATAACAAAATTACCCAGCTGGTGATGGTTGTTTTTGTTTGGGCTTTTTTTAATTTCTTTGATTAGCAAATATAATTATGTAAATATATTTAACTGATTCATTAGTATAGACTTGATATGTGCAGGTGAACGTATGTTTCATAACTGGTTTATTATTGTGGCGTAGTTAGCAAAAAATCTACCCTGCACCTGTTGGGCTGGTTTCAAAGCAAACCTGCGTTTTGGGCCTTTTTCTGCCCCTTTAACATTGAGGAATTTTTTTTGCAATTAAATTGCGTCGAAGTTTGGACCCACGAACACAACATAATCACAATCACAACTTCAACATGGGCAACAATGTGAGTGCCAAGGCGATGCCTGATGGCGAGGGAAGCGAACCTCCTCTGGATGGTGGGAAACATAAAAACCAACAACATCACAAATCTAGCATACAGTCATCGAACAGCAACAACAATGCCAGCGATGTTGTTAGCAATAGCAACAGCAACAGCGGCGGCAGCGGCAACGGCAGCAACAACAGTCTCAAGGTGCAATCACAAACACAAACAATGACCAGGTCCGCATCGGGCGCCGATGTGACAGAGAAGCACCTAACACAGCTGGTGCCAGTGGAGCGCCTGGCTGATATATTAAAGGAACAGACGAGCGCCAAGTATGGCATTAATGGCATAGTGTCAGATGTTTTTGTGGTGAGCAAGCACAATTAATTATCTGATAACAGTTTTATAGCTACTTGAAAACATTTAATTGCACGCACACACATACACATACACACACGCACACCTATAAACAGTGTCAAGTGTTCCCTGGGTACACTGATTTGGGCCATCGGCTCTTCCAATTAATGCACGCGAACTCGAAGGCAACTACAAAGCATCTGGGCGTCGTAGCCTTCCGACAGCAATGCGAACGATTTTTAGGCATAATGGACGATGCCAAAGTACTGGAGAGCTACATCAAGATGTATGCACAGGTGGATAATCCCGATTTCATCGATAAAGTGGGCGTCACACGTCTGCTGCACATCTGCTATACGATTGCCATGCAGCACTCGGGAAACGCCGTGCTCTGTCGCTCCATCAACAGGACTTTTGAGTCGGTGACAAAGTCGATATTCTTCAGTCACGATAGCCTCAGTTTGGGCTTCGTTTCCCGATGGTTCGAACAGAATTTGATACGTCCCATTTTGCTGGTACACAAGTATTGCGTTCACACGCTCTCCACAGCCTACCGTGGCCTAGAGCAGCAGTCACAATCGTGCGGCCTTGAGCTGCAAACGCCGGTGATTGAGCAACGTAATCCATTTGCGTCTGCCGATGCAACGGATCACAGTGCGCCAAGCACGCACATCGAGTCGCTGATGCCACTCTCGCAGGCCTGGCTGCTAGCCGGAGCTCTGCCACCACTGTATTCCAAGCCGCGCACAATTACGCCGCCCAACAGCAGCAACAACAGCAGTGCACAGTCAGCTGTGCAGATATTCAAGGATAAACTTTCAATGATGCCATCACACTGGACACTGCTGTACGATTCCAACGAGCATGGCGTTGGTGCCAATCGTTTCTTGCACCATGTGCTTGGCTATCGCGGACCGACGCTGGTCCTGCTGCACACCAACGACAAACAGACCTACTGCATTGCGGCACCCAGTGAGTGGAAGGAGACACATTTGTTTGTCGGCGGAGAGGGCAGCTGTGTAATACAGCTGTTGCCCAAGTAAGTCTTTAAGAATATATATTAAGTTTAAATGATGTATAATATGAGATATATAATTTTAGATTTGTGATACTGGAGAAGAAGCCCAATATTTTGTACCTTAATACCAGCATTCGCGGCTATCCGAAGGGTTTGCGCGCGGGCGCTGATCCCCGCAAGCCCATCATAGCGGTTGATGAACATTTCGAGAATGTAGACTGCAAGGGCATTGCGGCTGGCCTTATGTCCATTGAGGTAAATTCAATCAATTTAGTTAATATTGTATATTTCTTGCTATATTCATATGTATGTGTGCAATAAGCCTTAATCAACATAGTATAAATGGTATAAAAAATTTATAAACATGTGGCGACATGGCGATGTCTATCGCATATAATATAATATATATATATGTATGTATGTATGTATGTATTGTATGTATATATCAACGGCCAGTCTAAGCATTTAAAAACAACACTTTCGCACCGCTGCTAGAGCATCAAGGCCAACGAACTTGGACGCTCGAACATTTGATCATTACCAGAGTCAATTTATTTAAGTTCAATCGGCGCTGGCCTCGACTCCGACAGTAGGGCGCGAAAGTGTGTGTACATTCAAATGAAGTCTAAATTCTCCTTTAACCAAAACAAAACAAAACAAAACAAAACAATTCAATTCCGAGACAACAAATTGTTACCAACAACAACAATACCACAATAATAACAACGACACTTTCTTCTTACAGGTTTGGGGCTGCGGCGATAAATCATCACGCGATGTGCAATTGGATATTAAAAAGTGGCAAATCAAGGAGGCGGAACGTCAGCGCACAGTCAAATTAACAGCCGCCGATTGGATGGATCATCCGGATCGATATTTGCTGGAGCTGGGCGGCAGGCAGAACTACAACAATTAAGAAGCAACGACAACAATTATTATTGTTGTTTTTACCGATGCGTGTATTGATTCGAAAGCAATTGGTGTGTGCCTTTATATACGAGAGCACGCGTTTAAATTTACGGGAAATACATTTAAAATTAATGATAATACTTTAATAATATTATCCGTTCGTTCGCGTCAAAAACCCTGGACTGAAATTGTTTGTATTTGAATTGTGTTTCAATTCATGAATTTTGTTTCACGTTTTTTTTTTCCTTTAATGTTTAACGGCAAATTGAATTTTGATACGATATTCTTACGAAAGCATTCGTAATGCCATTTTAATATATATCTAATTATTTTGATTATACTTTTTCTGCCTGTACTTAAGGAAAAACATTGTCCTTGTCACCAGTTCTGTTTATTTTTTCTCTATTTTGTTAATCGTCCGAAACTTGTTTTAATGCGTCAGGTAATTAAGTTTTTCTTTCTATTATTATTTTGCTTTTCTATTTGTTCTAATCTTAAAATTCAAGTATTACGAAAAGACATACAAAATGCTTAAAACAATAAACATAATCAAATGTTGCAAAAAAAAAAACAAAAAACAAAAGTTAATAACGCTTTAAATTTTTGTCATGGCTGTGGGCGCTGATTTGATGAAATTGCTGAATTAATTGGAGGTGCCTATCAGGCGAAAGCACTCTAAAAAGTTGATAAATTAAAAACACACACATTCATGTGTATAACATGTGCGTGTGCTCTGTGATTCACGATATTTCCATTTTATCAGCTAGATAGAATTTTGATAAAAGAAGATATCGCCAACTTCTCTAAAGAAAGGAATGCAATATTTTTTTATAAATCTGTGCAAAGGCATAGCAATTCCAGATTTAATTAAATGATTTCAGATTTAATTTAATAAAAATTCAAATGAAAATTTCAGTCTTGATTAATCGAAGAATTTCATTCACAAAATCTATTTTATGGAGCTTTTGAGATTTATCAATATTTAGCTGTTTGCATATTATTATTATTAATTGTTTTTTAAATATTGTCATGGATAAAAGGCATCAACTTTGAATATACTAGCAGCTAAGCGATGCTATGCATCTATAAAAAAAATATTCAAATGGATATAATATGGATAAAAAAGTTTGTATAAAATATATATATAATATTTTTTTAGTCATGGTAAAATTTGCGGCTAAAAGCTCAACTAAATCAAGCGCTAAACTAAGCTATTTTGCGCTTATCTAAACAACAAAAAATAATAATAATATATCATGTTTATAATAATTATAAAAAAGTGATGGTGCCATAATGGAGTGGCAAAAAATGTGCTTATAAATAATGGAAAATAAAATGCCAATTATAAATCATACAAAACGAAAAGAAATACAACAATAATAGAATTTTTGCATAATTATATTATTGAGAATTACATAAATTAAATATACAATATGTGTGTTTTTTTTTTTTTTTTTGTTTTAAATATAAGTTATGCCCTTTTCTGACCGGCAGTCACTTCATTCACATTCGTTTGCTTTAAGGGTATATGTATCAATTGATCTACGAGTAGAGGGTATTTGATAGCCTAAGCAAATTACAAGCTACACAGCAATCGTATTAGATAACTCTCTTTTTCTCTCTCTGTTTCTCTGCATATGTAGAATTTAAATTTTCCTATCAATTTTTTTGAAGTTTAATTTTTTAAACATTTTTAAACGTTCGAGTCTAATTTCTAATATATTTATAAATGTTCCTGGAAAATCTTCGCTGGCCAATGCATATGGGGACATATACATATTTATGATGAAGATTCTATGGAATAGTATGCATCGTTCTAAGTAGATTATATATGCAGCTATGGTTTAAAATCAGTTGTTGCTCTCGCTATCGCATTTTGGAAACTAAGGCCACGTAATTTTAAAATTCCCAATTTGATTGGGCTGCCAGAAGAATTGAGGAGCTTAATGTGAGTATTTAGCTTAATATACAAAGGAATTTGCTTGCTTGCCAATTGCCGATTGACCAAATGATAATTGAGTAATTGAAATAATTGATAGATTGGTTGGTGTATATAGACAACTATTAATTGGGTCTAGGTGATGTACTCTCTGTCGCGACGACGTCTCGTCGTCGATGCCACAACCACAATTGGCATCTGTTCGACATTCTCTGCATTCACTATATCATCATCATCCTCATCTACATCATCCTCCTCATCATCATCCTCGTCATCGTCATCGTCTTCGTCGTCGTCTTCGTCATCGTCATCGTTGTCGTCATCCCCGCCCGTTGAGTTGGACCATTCGGATGCAGTTTGATTGCTGCACGTGGCACTGAACTTTAAGCTGCTCGACATCCCAAATGAAACGGACAGCGATGCACTCAACGATGAGGCATTCAAATTTTGACTAACTTCTACATCGTCCCCATCCTCGAACACATCGATATGCTGCTGCTGATAACGTTGTCATCTGCCCGCGCCCAGCAGGAGCGCATAGTCATCGTTGGACTCGGGTATCGGAGCTGCTGCCGAGGCATTTGTACGCGCCTGCAGGAAGCTGCTGCCACCCGCCTGTGGTGGACCAACGCCGCCAAGAAAATTCTGATGATCTCGGTCGCGCATATGCTGATTTGTGTCACGCTGACGCGCCGACTGTTTCAAATTGGCGCCCGGCAAGTGGAGTTGTTGTTGTTGGTAATTGTTGCTATTGCTAATATCACCAGCCGCATCGGCGCCTGCTAAGGGAAATCGAGACGGGGAATGAGTTTGATGTTCATTTAGGGTATCCAATTGCCCCACATTCACGGGCACAATTAACCGGCTCGTTGTGGCCCCATAGTTGGCATTACTGTTACCTGCTTGTGCGTGTGCCGAGCTGCCGCCCGACATCGACTGCTCCTGGCGCTTGTCAATTAAGTACTCCGACTCACTGCTCGAACGACGCGGGCCACGCGACAGTGGCTGATATGTACTGCGACCCTGAAAACGGCGACTTATCGAGCTGCTAACCACGCCCAGATGCTCCGTCACATCCTCCTGCATGTCCGAGATGTCCATCATGGAGAGGAAAGCACGGCACCAGCTATGATTCGGATTATTCCAATACTGTGGTGAGTTAATATGGAATGGATGATGAGGAAAACTGTAAATGTGCGCAACAGCCGCAATAAACATTTCAATGCATATGAGAAAGTTCTAAAAAAAAGCAGACAAAAGAGAGAAGAATTTAGAAGAATTTGATTAGGATACTCCATCCAATGTCACTTACTTGCAGCGTGGAGGCCAGATTGGCTTCGCCCACGTCACCAAATATGCCATTGATAATTTTGTAAAACACCAACGCATTAAGCAGCACACCTTGGCTATAAAGAACAGTTTTTATTATTATTAATATGGCTTCACTGCTAACGTGCTTTGCTACTTACAAAAACGAAAAGAACACAACGGCCTTAATACACAAAAACTTCGGTATAGGCTTCATGGGCTTCAGATCCTCTTTGTTGGCCCGATAGAACAGCACCAGACAGTACATGGCCACAAACTGTGAGATGTTGTTAATGACCACGATATAGGGAAAGGCCACGTTCGCCGAAAACTCGCCCTCGCCGTAAACTTCACATAGTTCGCAAATGCTGTGGGAGTTAATATATAAGATAATTATTTAAATAACGGCAGAAACAAGTACATAAATTCTAGTCAGGAGTTTCCGACTAGGAGTTCTTTACTCTCCTTCTCTCTAAACTGACAATAATGCTCTCTGCTCTCTGGACAGTGAAACTTGCTTATAAAATACCAAATATACAATTCAATTCAACTCAATTCAAATGCATTTGCATATCTTAACATATACAATTCAAGTTCAAACAATAATAACAAATGCCTTAACATATGCTCCATAGCGTGTGTCTAACATAAAGTTAATAATATATATTATAATATTATTATTATAATTCCCTTATTTGCAACTGACCTTCAATTTTATGAATGTGTTGAATTTTGGAGCGGGTAATAAAAATATTTAAAAAAAATCAAAATTCTAAAAAATAAAAGTATTTAGAGTATCTAGCTCTAAAAATGTAGGAGATATTATTCAATAACTGAATTTTGCAAGAGCTTATAATCAATAATTTTAATGATAAACAAATTATTAGTTATTTTTAAATATACTTCATATGCGCGTGGTATACTGAGAATTACACAAAATAAATTCGACTTCCTAGCTCTTAAAGGTTCTGAAATCAACGTCTTCATACAAAGCCAGAGACGGGTGAACGAACAGACAGACGAGCATGGCTATATCGACTCTATTGATGATTAAGAATCGTGTACTTTATGTAGTCTACGACGCTTACATCTGCCTATTACATACATTTTAAGAAAGCCATTATAATGATTTCCTGGTTTTCAATAAGTTCAGCGTATATTTAAGTTCTGTTAATATTAAGTAATTTAGTTTCTAGATTTAACTAATGCTCGTTTGTAAATAGTTAAATAGTGAAATTAGAAAGCATTGGGAAACCATATTAATGATTGATAAGGATCATTTAGTCTTAATCTACTTCAAGCAATATAAATAATATATGTAATTCCAAAGTGAGTTCATCATAGCTGAGGAATTCCACATCATTCACATATGTTTTAACAATAATTACTTTTGCTAAACTATTTAGAGTCGTAAAACAGAAGAAATTAACTTAAATTCTCTTACTATTCAATCAATAGATTTAACTAGAATAAATAAATAATAAAATTGATATACATTTTAAGTCAATATAATTTCACTTTGATGACACTATGACGAATTTTTGTAGTTTTCTAGTTGAAATAATCAGTCATTGATCATCATAAGTATTATTTCAGTTAGTTCAAATCTAACTTAAACTATATAGAGTATATGAAATTGCACAGTGATCTCGTCATAGCTTGTATACAAATAGAGACGTGGCACTTCTCTCTCTCTCTCTCTTGCTTCTCTCACTCTTACTTACACGGAGATAAATGTCGTAATGGGTCGTACTACGGTATACTGCATAATGCCGTGCTTGCAATTGTGGATAAACTCCCTGCCCATGACCCAGGGTCGCATGCAGCAGAGGGGAAAGAAGTGTGGCACCTGCGGCTTGTATAACATCGTTGCCTCCAGGTCCATGCCGAGATTCAAGTAGTTGAGCAAGTAAACCATGAAATTATAAATCACGTACGCCTCATAGCACTCACGCAGCGAGTCCACGTATATGGAATGCTTTGGGAATAGCAGACCCAGCCACTGTAAACACAAATAATAAATGCTCAGTCAAACAATCAATCAAGCACTCGCATCAATGAGAACGATAATTGGTTAAGATTCGATTTCAAACCAAAGTTTCGATTTCATGCGATTCCATTGACCCACTTACCGCATTCAACGCATAGATGGGCACCATCCATAGTATGCGTATGATATGCTTTTGCAGTATGGGCTTTGTGAAATGGATGACGTGTTGTATGATATGCCAAATGGAGATGGGTACGGCGGAGAGTACGAAGAGGCCGCCGATAAGTATAAGTTGATCGTTCTGCTTGAATCCATCCTTCACCGAGTTCACAATCAGCAACGGCACCACGATTATCGCGAATATCGCATAGGTGACAATTAGGAGAGGCTTTATCCAGATGCGCCATTCCTCGCAGAAGCGACGTATATCAATCCTGCACATCCTGCACATTGATTTCGTTGTTTTCCTACTTGAGGAAGAAACGCTAAAAATTTTGCTTTCGTCACTCAAACAAAGCCGCTGAGCAGCAACAGCGAATTCGTCGTCGTCTTCTTTGTTGTTGTTTTTATTGTTATTGTTGGCGCCGCCCCTTTATTGTTTGTCTGTTGATTTGCTCGCTTGGTGCGGCGATTAGTGTCCCCCTGAATATCTGAAATTTACATGGAACGTCTCTTACACCTACGCACTGTTTGCAAGCGCTTAGCGCACATCTTGATATTATTTTTTTCGCAATACACGTACACACACACACTCACACGCTACACGAAATAATTAAGGCCACGCACAATATGCAAATTAATATTATTTGTTAACTTTTTAGTGTTTTATGTGTGCAGTGGAAATCGCTTGATAAGGGGCAAGTTTCTAACTGTCTGGCAGTGCCAAAACTGGCCAAGTGCTATAAAACGTTATACAAATTGTATAATTGACAACACTAGCGCTTGCAGAGTTGCAATGAGAAATTTCCAGCAATTTGCTTATCTACTGTAATAACATATCTGGAATAATTTCCCCCATCGAAATGTCCCCTTGCTTCAAACTCAATTTCCTTTGGGATATTATTTTAAGGTATATTTAATTACAGATTATAGAATTGCAGAATTAGAATATGCATACTCCATACAGATAAAAACATTAAAATCTATTAAACATATATTGTGTCCTTTAAGCTGCTGCTACGATTCAAAAACAGTATTGCATCGATCTGGTTCTGGCTGCCAGTTAGCATGAAACGCTTATTGTAGTCATAAATCTGTTCGCGCAAGACCTTCTTGAAGTTCAGATTGACAACGCCGGGCACACCCTGATAGAGTGTAGCCAAATCGCGCAGTGTGCCATAGATATGGCCCATCTTGTTCCACCACTCAATGGGCGATTCGTCCAACTGCACAATCACCTCGTTGCGATAGCGTTTGAGATCCGTTTCCACAGTGCTGTCCGCATCTCGCTTCGGAGCACTGGGTATCTCTGCAATATCAAACAGCAGTTCCAATTCTACGGGAAGATTCATTTTGAATTAATTTCACAATTTTTCAACAGATATTTGTTAGCTAATAATACTTACTTGATTTCTTTGCGCTATGCGAAGCGGCAGCTGCAGCCGCCGAGCTGCTGCCCGACTTGACATTTGGCTCCGTCTTGATTGTAACTGTTGGAGCACTGCTCACAGCTGCAGTGGCTGCCACATCAGCCGAATCTCCGCTCTGACTATCTGTGCCCATTGAGCCCCCAAACGCCTTATTGTATTTCTGTGTTAGCATGCGCACACAGCTGTCAAGATTATCAATTGTGGTCAGGCGATGGAAACGCGGATCAAGCAGCGCAGCGCTGGTCAGCGTATCATTGGCAATAATCTGTGATTGCAGCACACTGGCAATCGTACGTTTGATGTTCATCATCAGGGGCTCATCCTGCTCAGCAATGCCCAGTTTCTTGATCAATATCTTTGATGTGATCGGCGACAACATGCTGCACAGTGGCATATCTTCGCCACGCAACGTGTCCAATGCAATCTAGAAGATAAATTGAGTCGTAAACTTTTTGTATAAGATCTCGAATATATTGCACTTACCACTAGTGCACTGAGCGCTTCGGTTACAGTCTTGGCTGTGATGACCAATTGATCCATATCCTCGGACCAAGATATGGATTCGGCAAAGAATTTGAGCAGCTCGTACAGAGTCCAGGGGAAGTGTTCATTGTATGCCGGCAATTCCGACACCTTGGAGCTAATCTCAGCTGAATGCCGTTGTATGATATCTTTCACCTGCTCCAGTGCTGTGGCCACCTCCTCCAGCTCAAAGACATGACGCAAACATTTGTCAATCACTGACACATAGCAGAGCACAACGGGTATACCTGTGAGGAGATTGAAGAAGTTTCGTAAATTAAGAAATGAATGAAATCATACATCAAATACATGCATGTGTATAAATAAATATAACATATTTACTGGGACTTTATATAATGGGAGTTTAGATACTGGCAGTCTATATACTATATATATACATATATTATTGTAAATTTCTATATTGGGAATTTATATACTGGGACTCCATAAACTGAAATTTAATTCTCTGCGAAATGGCTTTCACGAAGGACAACGAGAATTGCTCTCTGCAATTTTTAGGAATATTTTACTAGACTATCAAAGAATAGAATTTATTTAGTTTCCAACCCATATTTGATATTCCAAAAAATTAAATTTAACCAATTTCTTGCCCTTAACCGTACTAAATATTTTTTATACCCTATACATATATATGTAAGTAAATAAAATAAATATCTAAACTATATAACTGCCCACTCTTATAGTCTTGTCCCCCATTGGGTTAAAAACTATAAGATGGGGCAGTTATATAGTTTAGATATTTATTTTATTTACTTACATATATTTTTTATAGATAGAGAATATACATAATACCAAATGTGGCATTATGTATATTCTCTATCCATATAAGTTGACTTAATAAACTACTCAATAAATTAGAGTATTTCATAATACATATTACATTACATCCCATACTTCTAACATAAGAATAGGTGTCAATTGCTAAGCACTTTTATAGAATCTCTAAAAATATTCCATTACTTACTCTTCTCTTTGAGATATGTCTGCAGCAGATCCTCCTCATCGTCGTAGCTGACTATGGCCAGCGTACAGTTGGGTAGATAGAAGTCGGCAAGCACTTCATCGAACGAGATATAGTCGGTATACTCTATTGTGGCATACATGACACTGCGGACGCACTGTGTCTCATCGCTCAGATAATGATGATAGATGCTGAGAAACCGGCGCTGCTCCACATTCATCCACTGCTCGAAGGCCAGTGAATAGGGCTTCTCGGCGGTAAAGTCGCGAGTAAAATCGCCAATTTCAACAAATTTCGATGCATGCTGCTCGCTGATCAGAGCGTCAATCTTCTGGGGCATAGGTAGCGATGACAGATTGCCCATGGCCAGGCGTATGAACTCGCTGATGCCTTGATCATATAGGGTCTCCACATTGCGCAGATCGTGTATTACAATGTCGGCCATAGCCTCGGGCAAATTGGTAATATAGCTGCGCACCTGCATGCCCCCCGTTCCATCCTCATGCTTGATGTTTGCGCGCGTAAAATGCATGGTGCCCGACGGGGCTGTACTTTTCCGCTTACGGCCGTACTTCAGGTCGCGCGGCTCGATGCTAATGGAGCGATCTTCCTCTTCGACCAGATTCTCGGCATCGTCGTACGTCAACGGCACCATCGTCTCGTATAGCATTGTTTGCGAGGCGGCATCATCTTCGGCCTGCATAGCAGCAGCAGCTACTGCCGCCTCGTCCATTTCTTCGTCCTCATCGTTCTCATGGTGATTGCGATTGTTGATAAATTCCAATTTGACGCGACGCGATGAGACATTACGCTTAGACAATGGTGGATGATTGAGGTTGCGCGGCGTCTTGCGCGGTGGCACCTGGATGTCATTCTCTTGGCACAGGGCCTTGAACAAGTCCTTGTGCCGATGTTGCAAATGCGCACGCAAATTGGTGGTATTGCCATGATTGGTCAGCACTTTGTGGCATTTGATGCACACAACATTTTGCTTGGTAATTACCTCGTCATTATCGTTTGATGGAAAGCCGAAGTAGCGCCAATAGACGCTTTTCATTTTAGGCGAGTACAGTTTGGAGAAATTGAGCTGCGAGACATCATCGTATTTGGCCTCAACGACCATTGGCGAACTGGCCACTCCGTCGTTCATTTTTGAGCTTATTTTGGTTGTTTATTGATATCTGATTACCGATGCCACAAAAAAATAAGCGCGCAATTTCTCGATTATAGATAGTCAGTTCAATAGTCAATAGTTTTTTATCTGTATCAGAAAGTACAGTTCAGAGTTGCCACGCGACAGAGTAGTCAATCGATAAGGCAAATGGTTGTATTGTGTTTCACAGATGCGCACGAATTGTAATTTAATTATTTTTAATTGTTTGGCACATTACAGAGCTGCGCATTTGTCATTTAGTTAATGTCTGGCAGCAGTAAAATGTAAACTGTATGGAGTTTTTGTTAACACTGATTGCATCACCAATCGATAGCTGGGGAAATTTGTGCGGCAGCAGGGGTAATTTGCAAGGGAAATATTTTATTACTGTCTGCTAATGACGTGAAGTTGGCTGCGATTTTCTTTTTGATTCGTTGTTGGGTAGCAAAAGGTGTGTGGAATTTTACAACGCAAAGAAATAAATAAATTTTGATAAACAGTGACATACAAAATTATGAGATTAATAGATAATAATATGTACCGCCTGTCAGACTATAAATGTACATCTAATATGTTGAAAATTATGTTAAAATATCCCTTAAAACATAGAAATATAAGCCAGCCACGTGGTGTATGCTCTTCGTTATTTGGTTATAATGCAAATGTCTCCATATATTTATGTGTGTGTGTATTTTTGTGATTTATATTGTAGCTAATCTAAACCGCCAAGATGGGTAAGGGTAACAATATGATTCCAAACCAGCATTACCACAAGTGGTGGCAGCGTCATGTGCGCACCTGGTTCAACCAGCCGGCGCGCAAGATTCGCAGACACGAAAACCGTGTCAAGAAGGCCAAGGCAGTCTTCCCACGTCCTGCTAGCGGTCCCCTGCGCCCAATTGTGCGTTGCCCCACAATCCGTTACCACACAAAGTTGCGTACCGGACGCGGTTTCACCGTGGAGGAGCTGAAGGTATGTGAATATACAATATTTTATATTCTTTAAATATTTGATTTATAAAATTGGTTAATTGCAGGGTGCTGGTTTGAGCTACAAATTCGCCAAGACCATCGGCATCGCTGTCGATCGTCGTCGCAAGAACAAGTCGCTGGAGTCGCGTCAACGCAACATTCAGCGCCTGAAGGAATACAGAAGCAAACTGATTCTGTTCCCCATCAACGAGAAGAAGATCCGCAAGGGCGAATCTACTGTTGAGGAATGCAAGTTGGCTACCCAGCTGCAGGGACCAGTTATGCCCCTCAAGAAGGAGCTGCCAGCTGTTGTTGAGTTCCGTGATGTTACAAAGGACGAGAAGAAGTTCAAGGCATTCGCTACTCTGCGCAAGGTGCGACTCAACTCAGATTTATTTCTATTGCTTATTGCTATGTTCATCTTTATTTTGATTGTTTACTCATCAACAATGCTTTTTTGTTTACAGGCACGTACTGATGCTCGTCTGGTTGGCATTCGCGCTAAGAAGGCCAAGGAGGCAGCTGAGAGCGAGGAAGGCGCCAAGGCCGATGCCAAGAAGGCCAAGAAGTAAACTCCATCTAGACCTGATATTTCTGTCTACAATAACAACAACAACAACCAGAATAAAGTTTTAGTTTTTTCATAAACGTGAATGCCTCACTGTTGTGTTTTCATCTATATTCCTATTGTGTGAACCAAGTCAAGCAAAAGCAACGGAATTTATATTGTGCTCAAAAGCAGCTGCTTAAATATCCAATTGGTGCGTGCTCTGCTTCTCCTATATGCAACATTTTTAAAGAAGATTCAGAAGTCGTCCTTACCTCTAGCAGAACAATGAGCCCAAGCCGTAACAATAGGCAGATTTACTTCTGGCAGCTGTTTATTGCCTTTGGCCAAGCCACGGTCAGTCGATGCGAAAATCTTATTTGTTTGGATGATTTGATGTGCGGGTCTGTGTGTGTTGCTTGATGTGACATATACAATAACATTACGGAATTAAAAAAAAAATAATGTAGGAATGGTAAAATTATTTTGAATTTTATATCTATAAAAACGAATCTATGAAATAAGAGAATCTAGTAAACATGCATATTTAGACAAGGCAAAACAAATTTTATTTATCGTTTGTAAATAATTCTGAATTCTGTATGCTTTAAACAATAATATCCGTTTTTAGTGTTAATTATTCAATGGCAACTCAAAATCTTGTTTTTATTTTTTATTTAACTCATGAAATTATTTGCGTGTTATAACTGAATTTAACTTAAAATTCCGTTAACTTATTCATATTTGTAAGTCTTACATATTATAATGAGCATGGTTATAGTTATATAATTAATTTTTTATGCTTTATTTGCTTTTGAATTTAAAAAATACAAAAAAAAAAAAAAAAAAAAACGAATATTTATGTGATTTACTGAAAGGATTATTAAAACAGCAAAAGTTAAAATTTAGTTTATTGTTTTGTTGCATATAAATTATTTTTAAATATTTGTTGATGTTTTTAATTATATATATACTAAAAACTTTACTTAAATTTAAATAATAATATTAATACACTTTAATTCGTTTAATTTAACTTGAGAAACTTTATTAAATGAAAAGACAAATTAAATTACAAAAATCAATAAATAAAATATTCATTATAATATATGTTTGTAAACTATTTAATACATATTAATATATACATAAATTATAAATAATAAAAAATTAAATAATTAACATATATACACAAAATTAAAATTAAAAATTTTTAAATATTGTTTAAATTTTACCCGGTTAATAAATTTCGCTCAAATTAAATACAGTGGACCTTCGGTTAAGGAACACCTCAGATAACGCACATTTTGAACACATTTTTTGGGGAGAATAAGTTTCGCTTAACGAACAAGATGCTAGAACGAATTGTGTTAACAAAGAATCCACTATATTTAAACAAAAAAGCATAAAATTTAATAAATACTCAAATTAAATATTTTAACAGTTATTAAAAAATTATATATATTACATTATATACTTATTATTACTTTCAAAAAATCTTATGTACTTCATAATATATATTTAATTCATATTTAAAGAGTTTTATTAAAATGATATTAAGAAATTTTATGTATACATGTACAACGCATATATTTTAAAAAATTAATAATTAATAATCTTAAACTTTATTTTTGTAACCATACAGAAAGACATTCACGGTATGTATTTAAGCCAATGATTCAGGCTTTGTATCTGCCTCAACAATTTATACGTTGATGTAGTTCCTCAGCATATTAAACAACTTTGTTAGTATAGCAAGCAAGTTTTGGGTAAAATAAATATGTTTCTTATGATTTCCAACGTTTCAGCTCAGCATTGATTTTTATATTTGATTAACAATTTAAATTATTTAAAATTAGGTTGCGGCGACCGTAACAATTATTATTTGTATAGAAAAAATTAATATGTTAGTAATATATTTTGACTTAATACACATAATGATGTTTAATTATTAAAATTAATTTATATGATAAAAATTAAAAATTATTATTATGATTATTAAAATTAATTTATATGGTGAAAAATAAAAAATATTTATTATTAATTAACTTTGTTTATATACAAATTTAATCATAACTTTTTATTTTAAATTTGTATTATACATCTTATTCAAAAGTTTTTAAAGAAACTACGCTTATATCTGATTACTATTCCAATATAAAATTTTAATATTAAATACTTTTTATTTACATATTTAAAAATTTATTTCTCAAAATAATAATAAAGATATATTATTATTATTATTGTATTTAAATTTATTTATTTATTTTATTTTATTTTTTTTTTATAAAAATATTATCAAAGGTAATGTTAAAATCATAATATACTATATAATATAATAATATACTATAATAATATACTATATAATATACTATATATAACTATATACTATATAAGGACTTTCATTAATATTAATTAATCCAAATCTGAACTACATATGAACTATATATGTACTACTATAACTAACTACATATGTATGTATATAATATAAGAAATGTAAATTTACCATAATTCAGCCCCGCTGACCTCTAGATAAGCTTCCAATTACTGAGTGCTAAGTGCCATATTGTTTATGTGCGGCCTCTAACACAGCTCAGGCAAAAACTGGGCACAATAATAAACCCTAACATCTGAGCACAATTCATAGTGAAATTATAATCAACAGAACAAGATTAACGATTACGTTTAGTGTAACATATGCAAAAGGAAAACCTTTAGCTGCAGCCATAAAAAAGTTGAGAGGCAACAAAGAAAGGGTTGCAGTTGCTGCCAGCCGAAATTCAATTATCCGGGATGCTCTGCTCTGGATGCTGCTCTGGATACAGCTCTGGATGTTTTGGCTGCTGTGTGCTACCCGCACCTTGAACCTTGTTTATGCATTTCAATGATTTTTATTTCAGTTAACCTTGTTGTGCACATGCTCTAGCAGCTCTCTGTTGCCATCCTCCCTCTCTCCTTTTCGCTTGTTTCGTGTCAAATGCATTCAAATTTTTATTATTGAAATTTATGTGCGCAAAAGTGATTTTCCTCATAGTTTTTCATGAACTGATTTCCTCGTATTTTTTTTTTCCTGTGCGGTTGTTATGCCGGTGGCTTAGGGTGTCTCGCAGCCGAGCGGTTGGGTGGGGGCTGTTGCTAACGGTAAACAACCATACTGAATGACACCAAACGTAATTGGCAATTGTTTTGCTCTTTGTATAGCTGTTGGTCTGTGTGTGTGTGTGTTTGGTAACTGTGTGTACTTCGTTACCTTTTGTGACAGTTGCTCTACCCAAAACTTTTTTTTGTTTTCCTTCTTTTTTGCAACATGTGCGCCTGGGTCGGAGTCCATCAAATGTAGATCGTAGCGCGTCTCATTTGAATGGCGCGAAAGTTGTTTGTGTGGGACGAGGCCAGAGTAAGAAAAGTTTTTGATTTCAAAATTTCATTTTCTGTAAATGCATTTCAACTTCTCGCACTTTAAATGCAAAATCAATTCAGAGCTGCTGGGATTTATTCCAGTTCCTTCTTGCCAGTGGGTTAATCTGCATATGTGCGACATGTGCCGAGGTGTCTGTGTGTGTGTGAGTATGTTTGTGTGTGTGTGTGTTCAAGTGTCTGCACCAATGGAGTGGCCTCAATGGAGTGGGCTTGTCCTTGCTCCGATTTGCATTTGAAAGAAACACAAGAAGCTTTAGCTGCTGTCGATGAAACACATTTGTTTCTTAGCCATAATCTATATAATGCTAGAGCAGTTTAGTTAAATGGGGCAATATTATTATTAGAGACATGTAGAGAATTTCATTAAATTTATATTTGCTTTATTTGGTATTTAAATTGCAAATAATGTGACTTATTTAATATTTTAATTCAAAATATGTGAGTATATATATATATAACTTTTAATTTTCAAGGTAATAAAAGTTCATAAAATCTTAATTATTATTTTGATTATATGAGTTACTTATATATATGTAGATTTGTTGAATATATACTGCCTAAATTTATATATATAAATTTTATTTTAATCCGTGACTCGAATTTGCTTAATTTCTTAACTAATCTGTTATTATATAAATTGAAAAAGTCAGATAAACAATTTCTAGCTCCGACTTTCTCGCTCCCTAGGGGAGGGAAAAGTCCCTCTTTCTGTTTCTGTTTTTTTTCTTCTCTAAATTGTTTGCTTAAATGCAGATAATGAATTTTTAACTCTAGACTATCTCAGTATACAAATTTTCTCTCTCTCTCTCTGTCTCTCTCTCTCTCTCTCTCTTTCTGTCTCTCTTTCCCGCTCTCTCTATCTGGCTCACTCTCTCGTACTATCTATTTTTTTCTTTCTCTACCTCAGTTTTTCTCTGTCCGTATTTTTTTCTCTCTCAGATTTATCTCAGTGTATAATTTTTCTTTCTCTCTCAGATTTATCTCAGTGTCTATTTTTTCTGTCTTTTTTTCTCTCTTCCTATGTTTTTCACTCTCTCTCTCTCTCTCTCTGTCTCTCCCTGCACCTTCTCATAGTACACCCATAAACAATAGCTCACTTATAACCTTGATTTTCCACATCACTCAATTGTTTGGCCTTCACAAAAAACAACGAACACATCCCTCAGTCTCAGACCTCACCAATAAATGGCCTATTATTTTTCTATAAAAAATCACCCAAAACGAAACCATACTCAGGATGCGAAAAAAAAAACATATTAATCAAATATGCAAATAAGCGAGGCGGGCCACATCACATTGAATAACACTTAGCTAGCACACAGACAATTTGTTTGAAATGCGCAATTTATGAGAGAAGGCTACCCGGTGTGCCTTCGCCCCCCTCTAGATGTTCCCCCTGATCCGTTGCCATTTAAGATTTTCACGCATCATCTATCAAAAATTGGCAAAGCATAAAAAATGCGCATGCAAATATGAGAGGACCCTCAGTCTAGGTGTGCAAAATGCCTGCTGTTGACTTTTTTCATTCGTTTTTTATTGAGTGCCAATCAAAAAAGGCAACAACTCGAGTCGATTATGAGATCAATGCCAAAAAGGGGGCTGAGGGCGGGGCAGGCTGGCTGGCTGGCTGGCAAAACAAATCGTAAAAAATGCAAATTGCAAGACGAATCGAACAAATGGGCGCGAGCTAACAAAAATCGCATTAGATGCCAAATACAATGGGCTGAGAAAATTATTCGCATATGCAAATCATAATTGGCGAAAAATATGCAAATAAGCTACGGGCTATGGGCTACGGGCTACGGGAAAGGAGAGTGCGAAAAACAGATGAGGGGAAAGAGGGGTAAGTGAAATGCTTCAAATTATATCTATATCAATGGTATATATCTATATCTATATCTATATCTATATCTATATCTATATCTATATCTATATCTATATCTATATCTATATCTATATCTATATCTATATATCTATATATCTATATATCTATATATCTATATATCTATATATCTATATATCTATATATCTATATATCTATATATCTATATATATATATATCTATATATCTATATATCTATATATCTATTTATCTATATATCTATATATCTATTTATCTATATATCTATCTCATTCTATAACTAATATACTCTTTCTTCACTTTATGAACGAGTATATTAAATTGAAAATCACATCGTTTTGCATTTATTACAATTGCTATACTCGAGCTGGAGCTGCTTGACAGGTTGAATGTCCTTCGGCGTTGACGTGACGCTATCTCTCTCCCTTGCCCTCTCTCTCTCTCTCTCTCTCTCTCTCATATACAACAAAATCAATTTGCATATCTGTTTGTGGGCGTGGTATTTCTGAACAGCAACATAGCCACATTTTGGGGCATTGTGCCAGAAAATTACAAAATGTTGTTGCTCTAGCTGCATTTAGCCAACTCCGAAGTTTGAGATAATTAATGTGGCTATATTCTAAAGGACCTCTTGCGTTCATAGGTGTGTCTAGGTCAGCGTAAGTGTGTGTGCGTTTGTAGAGCTGTTTGAATAATTGAATAGGGAAGTTTGTCGTAAAGGTGTGAGTTTGTTGGTCTTGGAGTGTTTATATGATAGTGTGTATGTATGTGTGTGTATGTATGTGTGTGTGTGTCATTGGGATTGTGTGTTAGGTAAAAGCAAAATTATGTACTTGATAGGCAATTTCCTGGAATCAAATAGTCAGTTAATGTATAGCAAAGGAGCTCGGAGAATAAATGGACGGATTTATATATGGCTGTATGAATAGAACTGCGAATAGAACTTTATATATACATATATGTTTTAAACTTTTTATTTATTTATTATATTTATTTATATTTTTTTTTTGTGCTTTATTTTTTTTGTTTTAACAATATACAATCATATAAAGGTTATGAGATAAGTATTTATTATACCGTATTTAGCGACTGCTTTTCATCTGAGAAATATTTGTTATACATATATGCAGATATGTATATGTAAATAAATAGAATATGTATATGTATATATGTATTTAGTATATGTGTAACTATATGCAAAGTATATGTAATACATGTTTTTGGTGATCTGTAAATTATATATTATCCCATTTTTCCTTTTAAAAAATCTATAATATTTTAATACTTAGAATAAAATATAAAAAAAAATTTATATATAAAAATAATATATACATATATAAATAAAAACCCTTTAAAAATATTCAAATATTTATTTTTTAAATATTTCAATATTCAAATCACCGTCACACGAGTGTTTTAAGTTTGTAACACTTAAAAAAATAAATAAATGTATTATTTATTAAAATTTAAATTATTTATTTAAAAGTTACTAATAATTAAATTATTATTTTGTCTATATAATATGAAATTATAAAATAATTTGTAAATTGGATAATTTATACAACTTTCAAAAGTTGTAGAATCTCGCATAATAATTTCCAGTGCCAATCAGATTCTTAAGGCTCTGCTTATCAAGCTTCTATTTACAGCTTCAATTTAGATATTAGTTGGATTTTTCTTAGATTTTCAGCGTGATTCAGCGCTCGTTTAACTGAAAATTATGCAAGCCTCAAATATTTTCAAATACATAAGCGCAACATTTTATTTTTACTTAATATGTAGAATATTTTTATACTTATATTAATATTATAAAATAAGTATATAATAGTCTACTATAAATATTCAAATACTTTTCCTTTTTTTGGAAACTGTAAATGTAAAAAAAAAAAATATATATATAATAAAATATAATAATAAAATAATTGATAAATTGTAAATAATTCAATATATTACCCTATTTTTACGATTTAGAAATCTTTCACACAGTACAGTTGATATGTAAAGTGTTTTAAAATTTCATCTAAACCACAATGAGGCCAATTTTCGAAAAAGGTTTTGTCGACCGACCGCAGACCACTTGAAGCAGCGACAATTGGACAACTGTGCAAAAGCGATAGAAAAACGACAGTTCCCAAGCAGAGTAAAGTTTATCGCATAATCACGAACAGACACAGATTTTAATTTTCGACCAACAAACGAAAAAAAAAACACATGTTCGAAAATTGTCCAGAGACCGACCGCAAGGAACCGTTCGGACCGAACAAGTGAAACATTTGAATGCGCTTTAAAATCAAGTGTCTGTGTGTAATGCGATATTTAAATTTTGTATAAAAAACGACGAGCAGGAAGCGATATGGAAACGATATACAAACAACAGTCAGACAAGTTTCAGCATGAGGGCTAGTGGCAAAATGGGTGGGTTGCTCCGAACCTGTTAATGTGAATACAATAGAGCTACTTGAGGGTCGGTCGGCCTTGCGCCCAAACCAAACGATCATTTAATCACGCCGCAGAACAACCCTCGGCACAACCCCTCGAGGCAATAAAAAAAAGGTCTTCTGACTTTCAATTAATCAAATTATCTCACCCCGAGGGTTGAGAGACCAAACACAGCATCCGAGCATCCACTCAATATCAACAGCAAAAAATTGCAGCCGGGCAAACATTTGTCCACTTTTCGCAATTTGTACAGGTCAAACTTTTCGAACTTTCTACGTTTATATCACACACACATATATATTTATATACATATTTTTTTTCAGATTTTTTGATTGTTATCATTTGTCGCGCGCTGTGCAGAAACATCAATAAATTGTCAAAAGCTGTCAAAATTTTTAATGACTGTGTGACGCCTAATAACCGGGAATCAATTTGTTCGACTAGGGGACTCGATTCTGATATCGGTTTGCAATTTTCATTTTCATTTTTTTTATAGACTTATATAGACTCTCTTTCATTTTTTATGCCACTGTGAACATTTTAATGAATTGCTAGCGTAGAGTTTTGATTTCTGCGGCCCATCAGCCACCATTTTAAAGTTATTTTTTTTGCGGTCACTCAATAGTCGAACATGTGGGCTGAATGAAGAATCAATCATGCGTTCGCCAACTGAAGCACTTTTTTCAACGCTTTTTTGCTACACAAAATTTAAGAAAAAAATTTCTTTTGTTATATCTCATTATTCTTTAAAAAAATAACAAATGTTTAAAAATAGGCAAACCTTTTTTATTTATATTTAAATAATATATAATAAAATAATACATATAAATTAAAAATATGATTTGATAATAATTTTGGGATTTTCGATAGAGTTTAAAATTTAATACTTTCAATATTTATATACACTATTAGTATTATTATATATTTATATACACTATTAACATTATTAATTAGCAAATATTCAATGTATATATTAAATATTATCTAACCTATATTATGTAAATACAAAAAAAATTATTTTTAAACTTTACTTTTCAATTAAAAAAATGCTTAGAGTTATCAGTACTTAGTTTAATTTCTATTTTAAAATGATTTTAAAATTGAATATGATTGAATAGTAAATTTGTACATTAAACAAATACATTTAAAAAATGTTTAATAAATGATAAAATTATTGAAAAAGAATTGTTTGTCAGAATAATTCTTTAAAACATTTATCTATTATATTTTATTAATTTGCGAGAAAAAAATGTTAAATGAACTTTTAAAATGTACGATTTTAATATTGGTTGTTATTAATTGTTATTAATTTTTGTTGTATTCATTTTTATTGCATTTTTATAGAACATTTATACAAAAAAGAAAAATTTTAATAAATTTTAAATAGTTTATAATAGAATTTCAAATGTAAAAAGTTTGTTTTTAAAATATTTTTATAGTATATAAATTTTATTTAATTTATAATTGAATATTATAATTAGAAAATTATATATAAATTAAAAACAATTCGTAATTTAACAAAAAATAATAATAGAATTTATTAATTGAAAGAAATGTGTTTTTGAATATTTTTGTATTTTATATATTATTTATTTGTATTGGTCTTTTAATTATGCAGATGTAAGTAGTTTAATTCCATATTATTATTTTTTATATTATTAAAATTTTTTTTTTATTAACAGTTATGTTTTCAGAATTTTTTCAAACCCATTCACTATTCTATACACGTATAAAGTAGCCTGGTATACCAATTTTCTGATAGAGCTCAGCCTCCCAATATTATTATAATATTCTATATAGTACATCAACTAATTCAAATTATAATTAAAATATTTGCAAGTCTTTTTCAACACTTGGATGAACTCTTAAGCGGAACCACGCCCAGCGAATAGCCCAGTCTTAATACCTCTCTCTTTTTTTTTCGTAAAACAAAAGATTGTTTTTTTGGAAGCCCCAAAATGTGGTGATTCTCACGAAAAGCAACGGACTTGTGACAGTTTGACAGTGGAAACCGCAGCAATCAACACTTCTGCACCTGTGCCTGAGTGTGACGAGCGACCGCAAAGACAATTCAAGCCATGAATTGTGTGAGTCCCGGACTCCACCCCACAAACGAGATATTCCCTATTTATAAACTCGATTGCATGCAGACAACTTTTGTAAAGTGCACGTTATGCTAACTCTTTGATTGCGATTTCAGTTGGACTATCATTAAAAAAAAACGACTGAAATAAAAAAAAAACGTGCTGAAGGGGGAAGAGGAACAGGAACAGGAAGAGGAACGGGAACAGGAATAGGAACAGGAACAGGAACGTGAAAATGACAGCGGGACAACAAGTCAATGGTTGTATAACATGCATAAATTAACATAACTGTAACTGTAACAGTCTCACATAATTCACTTCATTAACGGGCAGCAACCCTTTAACTCTTTAACCCTATCCCTGGCCAGTTGACAGAGGCATATGCAAATAATGCCGCATCATTAGAGCATTCACAATCCAAATCCCAATCTAAATCCGAATCCAGCGAATTGCGAGCCGGTGCATGTAGTGCAGCCCGATTGAAAGGGTTGCGGCTGCTGCACGTGTCGAGCAGGAGTCTGAAAATATATAAATTTTTGAAAACTGAATTTGAACCTGTGACCTCGCCACGTATTTGCATGTGTTGCTGTTCACAGCGATTAGTGGGCCATGGATATGGAAAATTTGTTTTTGGCCATTTGTCTGCATGCGGTTTGGCTGGGACCTGGAAGCACCCAAAAAAAAAAAGGGTTGACAGCCAACTGAGTGCCAAAAATAACTTTGAAAGTCGGTTGGGCGACGAGCTCTTGCCTCATTTTTGACAAATATTCCATTTGCCGACATTTTTTCTGAAAAAAATATGCTAAGGATTTGGTAAAAAAAAAACTATTTAGACTTTAACTATGGGCAAACTTTATTTTGTATAATTTTGAAAACTAAAAAAAATATATACTCGAAGTTCAGAAATACTTATGTATGTATGTATGTAACGTTAACTATTTCAGCTAGCTGTACGACAAAGTTAACAGAATAATTGACAATGTTAATATTATTAATAATGCCTTCATATAATATAAGCTATTTAATTAATTGATAATTACATTTTTAATTTATGAATTTAGCAATATTTTAATTACAATTCATTGTTATATTTATAAACTTTTATTTAGATTTAACAAAATTCATATGTATACGAGTCCTAATCCTTATTGATATTTGCTTATTTTTCACGACGTCTTTTAATTTTGTATATTATATATTATAAAGCTTAACAATTTTTTTTCATCTTAAAAAAAAATAACAAAAATACTCTATTCATTATTTAATCTAATGTATTTTTATTTTTTATTTATTTTTTTATAAAATATCAAAATATTTTTTTTTTTTTAAGACTCTCTTGTATTCTTTATTTTGATAATATTTTACAGATTTATATTTTAAAAATAATTTTACATTACATTATTTCAGAAAATGTAATTTTTTAAATTTAAAAATGTACAAATTATCTTTACTTTATTTTAATACAATTTTACTAGGTCATGTTAAAAAAATACTCTTCATTATTTCAGGAAATGTATTTTATTTTTAGTTTAAAAATATTGTACAAATTCACCCTAAAAACTATTATTTTCATTATTATTTTAGCAAATATATATATTTATTTTTTAGTATATTTTGATAAAATTTAAAAAACATAGTCTATTTTTTTGCCTCATATATATATATATATATATATATATATATTATTTTAAATTTGAAAAAAATATATTATTAAAGAAAAAAGTTTTCAATAATTATTCATCATCCCGCTCATTTTGGCTAATTGGAACATTTATAAAATTGTAATATTTTTTCAAGCCTAGGGCCATAGCGGCCTAGCTATCATTATCTCTAACTTTAATTATTATTAACTACTTTAAATAAATAAAGAGCATTTGTCATGTTACTAATAGTATTTCTAGTATTATTATTTCTTCATTGATCTCTGCAGACTTGAAATTTTTATGACCCATAAAATTCATTTTAATGTGTCTTCTTCACACAAAAATTTATACAAACTAACTTTTCCAACTTTTTAATTTTTTAATTTTTTTTTAACATCTTTCTATTGCAATCTTGTTGCTATTAAGTTTGTTTCAGCCTTTATTTTGGCTGGCTTATCATATGTTTGACGCCTACAGAAATGGGCTTTCGATTCTCGTTTTGCTGTTTTTTCCCACACACCGAGAGACGGCAAATTAAGCCACAACAAATTTGACCTTGTTAAGTTTCGCTCAAACAGTCCGCAAAGTACCAGCAAAAAGAGGGAAAAACGAAGAAAACAAAATAAAAGCTGAACGAGGCAAAATATCAAGGAAGCCGTCTGGCAGATTCCCAGCATTGTTTTACGACCCGCTCTCACATGACCGAGCGTCGACAGGGCAGTTGCCTACCTCAGTTCGTAGTTTGGGCAGTTTGTGTGTGGCTGATCAATGGGCAATGCCGGCTGCCGGCATCGGGCTGCATGCTGCAGCCGGGGCATCCACGTTTTTAATCCACTCATAAGTCACGCCGTCGTTTCGCATCCACAGAGTCTGTGTGAAGCGAGGGCGGTGCTTGGTAAGTGCCCAACCTGCTGCATGTGCTCCAAGGGTCTTTGGTCTCCCTCCACTTGAAGGAAACTGACGGAAAATTTACAGAGAAGTTCTTTATATGCAAAATATTTGTTGTAATTGTCGTCATTTAATCCTAAGCGATAACATATAATGTAGGGTGATGGGATATTAATGGGAAAATATATAGATAGCTTCTATATAAATAAAGTAATTTAGCTTTAAATATCTTTCTAGAATTTTTATATTTAGTAGTAGAAGTATTTTATGTATTTTTTAATATGTTAGCTTTATAACTTTTATTATTTATTAGTTTTTTATTTATATAATTATTTTAATTTTGTATATTATTTCTGTATTTTTACTGCAATAGAAAAGTTCTTGTCAAAAAATGTGTAACTTCTTTTAGTCCTTAAATCTTAAAATTTTATTTTAATACTCTTATTTTAGCATTCTAATTATCTTTTGTATTTATATTTTATAAGGGAGTAGCGAATAAAGTTAAGGATAAAGATTATAAATGAAGATTTTTTATGCTAACCTTAACTTTTATTTTTGTTCTTTATCTTTCGTATTTGTCTTTTAATCTATTATCTTTTTAAATAACTAGGAGATCATACCGATTGAGTATTAAAATAAAAATAAAAAGAAATATAAATAGTTTTTTAATACATCACATACTTCAAATTCTTATACAAATAAATCAATACAGATTTCCAATAAGGAACATAAGAAGAATATAACATTCGATACATATTGCTAATAAGAAATAAGCAAAAATTTCCCCCAAGAATGATTCTTTACATTCTTTGTCGTCAAGCTCCTTTATTATGCATGCATAATATAGTAATCAATAAATCACGACTAATTGTATGTATAGCGGGTCTGTGCATAAAGTGTTAACATATTCATAACATTCAATTAACTGCAACATCGACGGGCCAAGTGCAAGGGTTCTGGCGGAAGATGCGTTCGCCAGGGTGATTGGGGCTTGCGCACATCACGACACCATCTATGGGCAACAAAAGCAACTACCACAACAATAATAACAACAACAATACTGACCGCAACCTACAATAAAATGAAAGAGCGCAACGCAAAGATAAAAGGCAATAACAAAGGCGCAGACAGTGTTGGAAAAAGAGCGGCAGCAAAACCAAATGCGCAAAAAAAAAAAATAAAAACAAAAAGCAAAAACAACGCCACAACGAAAAGAGCGCAGGGATCGCCTTCGCCTTTGCATTTGGCTTTGCCTTCGCCTCTGCCTTCTGGTTTGCCTTTGCCAACGACTTCTGTCATACATGTATATAAGTACATGTGTGTGTGTGCGTGTGTGTATGCATATGGAGAAGACGGCAATGATGCGACGATGTGATTGAAACAAAACATCTTATTATTACCTACGACCGAGGAGCAGCAAAAAGAACGACCCCGTGCGACCTCGATGTGGACCTGGACGTGTACCAAAGCCAGCCAGGTACTGTCTGACCAGCAACAAAAAAAAAAATAAAATAAAATAAAAAGAAGAGCGTGCAAAAACAACAAATTCCCACGCTCAGAGGCTGCCCTTTGTCGATGTCTTCGTTGTCTTTCGTGCCTCTCGCCCCCTCTCTGCTGCCCGTTCCTTATAAGGCGCAAGCTGGGAAACGTCCTTACCGCCCCATTCGCAGATTGTGCGAAAGCTGACCCAAGTGCAGTGCCAAAAAAAAAATATATATATATATATATATCTGCGGCTTTCTTCCCCACACCTCACTCTCTTCTCATTCTCTCATTCCCAAATTCTCTCATTCTTACTCTCCCACACTCTCTCTCGCTTGCTCGCTCGCTCACTCAAACAAATGTTTGAGTTGTTGTTGTAGGCAGTTTTGTGATTGATTTCACTTTGGTTTCTTGGTATGCCTTTTGACTTTCACAGCTCATTGGGCTCGCAATGTCGCTCACACGATAATGCAGACTTCACCATACACACATACACATTTGCATATGTGTATGTAAAGCAAGGCATCCTCCACAGATTCACTCGGCCACAAGCTCCGGCAGGTTAAAAATCGACAGGTATCAAGTGGTGAACGCTTATAATTATAGTATTTAGTGGTGCGTAAAATGTGATACTTATTTTTTGATTTTCTTTTTTTTTTTTTTGTCAAAATCTTTGAGGTTTTTTAAATTGACTAGGGGTATTCATGCGAAGAATCATCAATTATATGCTCATTAGTTATGCTCAAGTTGCAAAATAAAGGTTTCTTAATAGGGGTAAGCTTTTGAATAATGTCAATTTATTTAACTTTTTATTTTAAAATACATTAACATTTTATATCAAGCGCAAAATACAAATTTGTTTGAATTAATTAAATAATTTATTGAGAAACATTTAAACATTTTTACAAAAACAATATAAATAAAGAAAAAAAAAAGATTTTTAAATTAATTTTTTTAAAGTCTAATTGATGTGAATATATTGTTTCATTTTAAATATAAATTAACATAATGTAATAGTTTAATTTTTAGATTTTTATTTTATTTTAAAAGAACATTTATATATTTAATTTTTATTGCAAAAAAAAGTAACTTTTATTGTATTCTCTTTTTTTTAATATTAAAAACAAATATTTTACTTTTATTTTTGTATCCGAATTCGCAAACTTAATTTTCTTTAAACTATTATTTTTTATTTCTCTTAAAACTAATTCAAACATATTTTCAAAATGTAAAAAATCCACAAGAAAAAATGAATTTTTATCTTACATTTGAAAAGAAACGTGTTAAAACTTTTATTTATATCATTAATTAATAATAAATAATTATGAAATATTTCATCATGATTACTTTGCCTTAAAACTTTCAAATTTAATTTTTTTTATAAATATTCTTAATCAATGTATTATTCTTATTTATAAATTAATTTCTTAGTTGAAACTTTTCTACGAATCACCCTAAGCCGTATTCTGTCTCTCGATTGCTCAATATTATATAAATTTTTATTAATGTACCGTAAAATCAAAGAGCAACATACTTACATATGTATGTTCACCGAAAACTGAGACCAGCATCCAGCAGATGCTTGAGCTGCCTGGGAGTTCGCCTTTGAGTCCGAGCCGGGGCGGTTCGGATTGCTGTTGTTGTTGTTGTTGTTGCTGTTGCCTGCCCGTGAAATCAGTGTTATTGATCATAGCTGCATAATCAAGTTACGAGCGCGCTTTCATTATGTTGCCAGTTGCCGAAAAAAACATCCACCACCAACAACGGCATCATCATATTCAGCAACATCGTCATCATGACGTTCGTCAGCAACATTATCGTAAATGACAGTTAGGCTGACCAACAGGTTGCCTGTTTCGGCTTATGTATACCCAACTTCACCACTCTTCAACACAGAGCCACAGACAATGCTCTGCGTTGGTGGTGTGGGCAGTTAAAGCAGTGGTGCTGGTGGTGGTGGTGGTTATGGTGGCTTTGCTACAGCTCATGTTGCTGATGGTGGATTCTTGCCATCAACTTGTTCGTCATTCGCTCGCAGCTCGCACTTGTGTACGGTCGTGTTCTCGCGTCGAATCCAAAAATAGAAACTCTGAAACGGTTAAAAGTTCAAAATAAAAAAAAGAAACTTCGACTCGCCGCCTGTCGTCGTTGCAATTGAATTCAATTGAGTGCAATTTGCGAGTGCAAAGTTCTGGCGCAAAATGTTTGCCTAAGACAATTTCGTTTCAATTAATTTGTCGCGTGTGTTGTCGTGTAATCAAAACTAAAAACCCAAAACAAAACAAAACGGAGTCAGTTCCATCAACTCTAATCGAAAAGATAAACAAAGCACAGACAAACACACACACACACTGTCACACCATGGCCGACGAGAGCCTGCACACAATGCCGCTGGAGCACAATATAGACTATCATATAGTCACATTGTTTGAGCGCTTGGAGGCGATGCGCAAAGATTCGCACGGCAATACCATCAACAATCGCCTCTCCAGCACCCTGCAGGTGCCCAAGCGCAGCATGCAGGCCGAGATACGCACCCTGGAGTTCTGGAGGTGGGCATTTGACAGCATCCCAAACCATAAGCATTAGCATTAGCAACCGTAATAGTAACAGTAACAGTAACAGTCCGCCCACAACTACCGCTATTTCTCCCGTTTGCTACAACTCTAGTCATTATCATAGGCTTTGTTCTTCTCCTGCTTTTATTGTTGTTGTTGTTTTCTAACTTTTGTGGCTTTGCAGACGCAGCCAGCTGTACTGTACTGTGAGGCCTAACTAAGTGAAATTTAAGTGCTTTGTCTTTGTCTTTGTGTCTGTGTCTGTCTGCTTGTGTCTTTGCCATATAAATTGAAGATTTGCGAGTTAAACGTTGACAACTGTGTGTTGTTTATTTATGACATTTATGTAATTAAAATGAAAGTCATTTCAGCTAATTTAATTGCATTAATTTAATCGATCAATTCAATTTTAATCCGCTATTGCCAGATTTGTATGCTCAAATTCATGTGACTGCATTTAGATTTTTGGCTAGATAGGGTATCTGTTAGTCATGCACTCTTAGGCAGCACTAAATAATGTTATTTGGCATTTTTATTTATTTAATAACCTTGGTTCTTTAATTAAATATTTATATTAATTTTAATTTTGTTCAGTTTAATTTTTTTAAAATAATTTTTTTAACTTTTGTTAAATTTTTTTTATATATATTTATTTATTTTATATATTGACTTTTTATTCATAATTTTGTATATTTATTTAATATGGTCTTAGAAATTTTATATACTTGTATTTATTAACAAATATATATATTTTTGCCATACTCTAAAAAGTTTTGTTAGTTTGATTTTTGTTAAAAGTCGTAAACTTTTTGTTATGTTTCTTGTCTATATTCACCTAAATCTATTAAATAATATTTTATTACAAATTTTTACATTTATAAATAAATGAATATTTATTGGTTTACTTGGATATTTTTTAAATAAATAATAAAATATCAGATTGAATAGCGAATTTCTTAGTTGTTAAATAGATCAAAAAGCAAAATTAATACTGTCTGAAATTAATAATATTAGAACAAAAAGAGCTAAGAGGCTTAGAATACAAATATTATAATATATATTTTATATTAATTAACTATTTTGTGGCAGTTTTAAAAATTTGTTTTTTTTTATATTTATATGAGAAAGAATTTATACAATTTTGTTTTTAACATGCTTCGGAAATTTTTTAAACAAATAATCATTTATCAAGTGCGCCAGAATTTTCCTTTTTAAATAATTAAAAAAAATAAATAAAAAATAAAATAATTGTTAGCCGCCAATAGATTTTATATGATAATTCTGAACACTTTATTATTTTATTAAAACATATTTATTATTAAATTTTTAAACATTATTTTATAATTTCTTAAATTTCATATATTAAGAATATTTTTTAAAAAATATAATCAATTATATATATATTTTTTTAGTATAATACATATACAGTGTGATCCTAAAATCATGCAAGAATATAGTAATAGTATAGTATATACTTTACATATAAATATGCGAAACTTAGCTTTGCTTAGCAATATTAAAAAAAAATGATATTTATCCAGATATGATCTAAAATTGTTAAATAATAATTTTTAATGTCTTACATCTTAAGCTCAAAATCTATAAATAATAATTTTAATGTTTCTATCCCTTTTTAATATTATTAAAAAGCAGCTTGATTTTTAAGAATTTTTATTGCCGCCCTTAAATCGTTTTCCTTTCAAAATATCTGCTGACGCTCAGTTTTATATTAATTTAATGCGCGCTTCATTAAAAGTCCATAAAGTAATTAAATTGCCACAACGCTGTCCAGAGCAGTTTAAATAAGTTTTATTTTCTTTTTCTTTTTTGTTGGCTTACATTAATTTTTTTTTTTTTTTTTAATTTAAAAATAAATTTAAATGCGAGTTCGCCTTAAATGACTTGCGTATGTCCGTGACAGCAGTAGCTATTCACAAAAACAGAAAGAAAATATATATATATATATATGTTCTCTATATAGTATATATATATAAATGTTTAAAGAGTCCAGAGCCAATTAGGGAGCAGCAGAATAATGCAAAAGTTAAATAAGAAATTTGATGGAAATTAACAAATGCAAAGTTGAGGCAACCAAATTGCAGCTGGAGCTGGCAATGTTTATGTTGCCATCGCAGCAGTTTGTTTGATTTTTCGTTATCGCAAATGCAAAAAGCAGCGAGAAGGTGGACAAGGAGGCGGAGCAGCAGCAGCAGCAGCAGCAGCAGCAGCAGGAGGCGGCAGAGAAGTAGTAGTTGCTGACTGTCATGGAGGGCGTAGTCCATTTGTTTCTTTTTTTTTATGTTTTCTGGTTGTCCAGCGACAACGACGACGACGACGACGACCACGACCCCGGGCAATCGGCAGATGTTGTCTCCTCAGTCTCTGTTTGGCTTTTTGGTTTGTGGAACCTTCTCTCCCTCTCCCTCCCCCTTACCCTCTCTCTCTCTCTCTCTGTGTGTGTGCATAATTGTCATTGGGCTTGAACAAGGCGCACATTGTGTGCAATTTGTAGCGCAACATAATTTCTTGAATATTTACTTGAATCATATGAAATGACATGCCCCAACTGAAGTATCTTTGCTTTAACCCGCCATCCGCTTTGCCTCTTTGCAGATCCATCATCAGCGAGTGCCTCGCCTCGTTCCTTTACGTATTCATCGTATGCGGCGCAGCTGCGGGCGCCGGTGTGGGTGCCAGTGTTTCATCCGTGCTCCTGGCCACGGCGCTCGCCTCCGGCTTGGCGATGGCAACATTAACACAGTGCTTTTTGCATATATCGGGTAAGCCATGAAACAAAAACAAAAACAAAAACAGAAACAAACAAACGAATAAACAGGCGACAAGTGTTGCATGTTCCTTGCTGCTTATTGTTGTTGTTGTTGTTGTTGTTGAGGGTCCACAAACTTTGTCGTGGGAATTTCGTTGCCACCAAACAGTAGCAGCAACAGCGGCGACAACAGCCACAAGAACCCCATTTCAGTAGGGTCTCTATGCTGTGACACTTGATGAAGGGAGTATATTGGTTTTGTACCATTTACTGCTTTCATCATAGAAGAAGACTTAACGAAAATATATATTATGTAAATATGTATAAAATATAAACATATATGTCTATTTAATATATACAAAGAGGTCCCCTTAATTAGGAAAGCTTAAGACAAAAATAAATTAAAAATTGAATATGACTAGGACAAAAATAAAATAAATATTTTTGCCTCCTATCCAATTTTCCTAATAAACTTAAACTCTTTATATATATTAAATATACATATATGTCGTAATATTGAAATACAGAAATGAAATACTTCTCAAAATTGTTTGAAAAATATATTTTACAACTTTTTTTTTTAATTAAAAATTTCTATGAACTCTAAGTGAACATTATTGCAATCTGTTTTGTACACTTTTATCATATTTTCCTATTTCGATTCTTTTTGTATTCATTTTATTTTATATAAAGTCCCATTTCATGCACTATTTCAATTTTTCTGTTTCCTTTATATTAATAATTGACTTTATTTTTAAATTTTATATTTAAAATAACATAAATTTTATATTTAAAATAAAATGAAGATTTCCTTCATGCTTTTTTTTTATTATTTCTCATTGAAATTTTTAATTTTATATTTAAAATCTAGAATCTTCCTATATGTTTTCTTATTTATATATTTATTTTTTTTTTCTGTGCACATTTTAATTTTCATTTTGATAAATAAAATCTGGAATCTTCCACATATTTTCCTCTTTTATTTAATATATACTAATAATAATAATATGTCATTTTCAAATTAACATTTAAAATCTCGAGTCTTCCTACATGTTTTGTTTTAAATCTTTTTTTATTTTAATTTTCAAATTTATATTTATTTATTTCATTGAAACATTCAGGAGTATTTCTTTTAATCTTTCACTTTTAATTTTAAATAAAAAATAATAATATGAAATTTAAAATCTTTAAATTTCTAATATGTTTACCTTTTTTTTTTTTTAATTTTGAATTACTTTACATTTTATATTTCTTTGAACCTTGCGAGAGCAATATGCAGTCAGTTATACCCCATCAATTTTACTATTTGTTTTCTTTTTGTATTATTATTATTATTTTTTTTTTTTTTAATTTTCGAAAAGCCAACGCACTGTGGTTGTCGCCCACGTCTGCGATTCCGTCTCCTGCTCCCGCACTTTCCACTCCTGCTGCCATTCCCCCCAGACTTTTTCATGCGTCTTTGCTGCACTCAGCCAAGAGACGCTCTTATCTGTGGCGGGCGCATTTGCAGTGGCCTCTCTGTTATTTTTCACTGTTCTCTGTACAACTTCCTCGTGTATTTGTTCATCTGCGTTGACATTCAGGGCAATTAAATGTTTTCACAAAAGTGGGGGAAGTTAGGGCAACTCCATGGAGAACATGTGTTCTTGATTTCGCCTTTAAGTTGTATTCTGTATAATTGTATATATACTTGTATACTTATATATGTTTTCTTTTTCACAGCCAATTGGCTGCACATTAAGTTATGAGCACAGTCCCTCAATCCAGCACATAAAAAACATATTCCACGAAAGTGTCAAAATGTTATTTAACGGTTTTCAGAGTGAGAGGGGCTACACAAGATATATATATATATATATATATATATATATATATATATATATATATTATATATATATATATATATATATATATATATATATCACATCATATATAACACATCTGACAAAGTGTCAGAGGCGTGGGCAAATGAAATATTATATTAAAAATAATAATATAAATAAAATAATAAGTTAAGTTAATGTTTACAATCTAATAAAAACTTTCACTGTGTTAAAAGTTCTCAATTTATATTCCATTCTAGTCTAATTTAATTATATTTTTTTATTATTTTTTCCATTTAAATATTATACTACAAATATGAAAAATTAAATTTTAATAATTGAATAAAAAGTTACACTTTGTTAAAAGTTCTTTATAAAGTTAAGTTCTAGTCTATTCGAATTCTATGTTTTATAATTTTTTATTATTTTCCCCATCTGCATCGAGCTCATTATATTATAAACTTATTTCAATTTGACAGCTTTTGCTTTTTTTTTTTTTTTTGAGCGTAATCTACCTGGATCATTTGCAACTTTTCCTTTCTTGTTAAATATTTAATGATTAATCCACTTATCCGTATTTTTTTTTCCTCTCGCACCCCAGGCGCTCACATCAATCCCGCCGTAACTTTGGCCTGCTGCGTTATCCGCAGCATTTCCCCCATACGTGCGGCGATGTACATGACCGCCCAATGCGGCGGAGGCATTGCAGGTGCTGCTCTGCTCTATGGGTAAGTCGAGTTAATATTAACCAATTATTTATAAAGAAGATTAGGTGATTAATTAATGCAGTTCATTAAATGCTAGAAAATTATGTCTTGATAAAAATCCATTTCATATAGAACTTTAAATTTTTTTCAACAAATTAGACTTTAATAGTAATTATTATTTAAAATAATATTATATATTTATTAATAAATCAATAATATTATTTATTAATAATAAAAATATTATTTAATAAATATAAAAAATATAATAATAATAGTTTTTGTATTCATTTAATTTTATATATTTATTTAACAATATGATTTAATAAATTTAAAAGAAATTTCTGTGAATTGTTGGAGGTCTGGATATAAAATAATTTTGCAAAAAAAAAATACTTTAAACAAAATTTTTAATATTTAAATGTTAAAAATAATAATTATATATGAATATATAATTTTTGTGATATAATATATTTCCAAAAAAAAAAAATTAAAAAAATTTTTTATTTTTAATAATAATTATATATGAATATATAATATATAATATACAAACATTTTATGTTAAAATATTATAATTATTTTTTAAAATATTCATAAATCTTTTTAATACTGAAATCGCGATTATTTATTAAATTTATTTATTAAATTACGCTTAGTCAATCAATCATTTAGTTGAATTACTTCATTTATTTTTTCCCCCATTTTTCACGCAGCGTAATCAGAAATTAATTGCCAAAGTTTCTATACAATTGCTCGAGCAATTGCTTCAAGTCTGTCTACAATCATTTTCCAAGTATTTCCAAATGACTTCATAGCACTCGACCCAACGCCCACGCAGTCATCTAGCCTTGAAGCTGCCTCAGTTCTCTGTAACCAATTTCCATACTGAGGAATGTCCATTGAGCATGAAATTCATTTCGATGTAAAAGTAGATTTGACCCAAACTTGGGACAGGATATGCCGTTGCTAACAACAATTTCCGAATTAAATTCAACAAGGTGCTCAATGTCACTCGAAAATCCAAACGTCTGATGCGGTGACTGTACCAAAGGACACTTTACCCAAAAATCATTTACAGGAAATACGTAGTTTTGTGTGCAAAAAAGAAGAACACGAAATAAATAGGGGAAATAGCTAGAGAAATGTATAAATAGGATATGCAGGTAAAATGTTGTGAGTGTGTGCTGGAAGCACCTGCATAGAGCGCAGGTAGTAACTTACCTAGGAGTTGAGCTCTCTCTCTCTCTCTGTCTTGCACACTCTTCCTCTCTCTCTCTCTCACGTTTATCTCAGCTAGGGCGCAAAACATCTGCCGACGTGATTTCCCATTTTTGTTGAAAATGCGTTTGCTGTCAGGACCGGATTCCTTTGTCGAGGCCAGGCAACATGTGCTGCCTAGATACACACACGCACACACTCTATCTCTCCTTCATAATAGTGCGTATCCAAATCTTTGTAGGTCCTGTCAGCGTCTTTTATGCCTAGCTGACAAACACTGCGCAGGATATGCGTATGGAATATCAGTCTTTGTGCGCGACACAAGCAATAGGTAGATATATTTATATATCTAAAAAATATATATATAGATAAACAATGCTGTAGAAAAAAAAGAGATATATATATATATTTGCTGCTGCGCAGCGCTCCAATTTTTCTTCTCTCTCCTCTGTTGTACGTTGAACTCCTTTTTGGGAAAGTTAATGCGCCTGCGCAGCCTGTCCCTGCCCCTGTCTCGCTGGGTCTGTTCAACATCTGTTTCTTTGGCTCCTTTTTTGCTTCATTTTTTTTGGTTTTTGTTTTAAGTGCATTGGCATCTTTACTTTCTACCGTGGCGCAATCCGAGTAGCCGCTGCAGCTACATGAAACATGTTTCAGCTGCCAGGCCGATCAGGTTCACATCTTCTGCTTTTTTACACCATATCTTCTAAAGGGTCGCTGGCAGCTCCAGTTGTTGTTTTTAGTTGAAACATATGTTTCCAAAAATATTTTAGAGTATGTTCATGTGTTCGCGTGTGTGTGAGTTTCTGTTGATTAATTGGTTTAGATTTGGTAGTCGATTTTGTGGCTTTTGGGCGGCTTTTGAGCTGAGTTTGGTTTGCTTCAGTTTGATTGATGGGCTTCTAGCCGAGATTGAAGCGAGCAGAAAAACTAACGATGTCTTGCTGCATAATCGATGCGTGAAATTGAGTGCAAATTCTTGTGGTTTCTTAGAAAAAAAAACGTTGTTAATTCTCTTAGACAGACAGCTGAGATTTTAAAAATATATAAAAATAATTATGGCTTACAGTTAAATGGTTTATTTTGGAAAGTAAATATTTCATATTTTAAATTGACTATATTTATAATTATATCTGCTTTTTAAAGCTTAATCCTTCTAGCACTAGCGTTACTTAAAATCTCCTTTCATTCCATCTTATATGGAAGGCAGTCAAGTACTTCGCATCAGCGCCAGATGGCGCCACAATCATTAGGCAAATTTTGTATTGTTTAATAGTTAAATAAAAATCTAAATCTGAATTTATGTTTTAGAATTGACAAGACACATTTAATTTGTAATTTAATAAATATAATTAAATATATTTATAAATTTTAGCTGTTTCTTCATAGAAATTTTCTATATTAAATATAACTTTATTGTAAATTAAAAATAAAATGAGATAAAAAATGGTAGCTAAATTAGATAGCTTGAGATTTATAGGGCGGTTGCAGCTAAGACTCGAATAAGAAATTTATATTAGATCTAAATACATGTTGAATTTTTTTATATTTTTATTTTATTTATTTTATTTTTTTTTTTCCTTATATTCATCTGTATTATAAATCTTATATCAATATATAACTCATTTCGATCATAAATAGAAATACTATAACTAATTTTTATAATTCATTTCATTCATAAATAGCTAAAAATATGATTATAATTATAGATAAATCTATATTTATATATAAAATGTATTTACCTTAATTTGTTTATATATATAAACCTCAATCCTAAGACTATATATTGCAACTTTTAATTATGACACAATTATTAAAGGAGTTAAAAAAAGATAATAGAGAAAATATCTATAACAGTATTAATCAAGCTAATGGAAATATCCATAAAAAAAAATATTGTTATTTAATGTTAAATATTAAAAATCTATTATGCTTAGAAATTCTAAAAGAGGAAATGAAACCCAAACAAATCAAAACCAACAGTAACATAGTTTAGAGATAAGAGTTACTTGACTTCAAAAATACTATTGTGATTATTATAATATAGAGATATGCTCTATAGAGACATGCATAATATAAGAGACATGCCTATGCAGGCACTTGCTCAGCCTCAGCGCTGTCACATATCAATTTGCCGCTACCCCAGTTGCCAGACGCAGCCAAGAGGCACTTGAGGCGCAGGCTTTATTATAATTATTTCTACATATTCTACTTTATTTTGCTTTCAAGTAAAAACTCTTCAAAACAAAAACAACAAATTTAAAGAAACATAGAATGGCATATGACATGCGTGGCCCGCATGCATTTCTCTCTCTCTCTCTCTCTCTCTCTCTTCTTTTTTTTTTTTTAAGTATCGATATCCGGCTCTCGCCTGCTTAGTTGTTATTTTTATGCGCATTGCGTTCTGTAGGATATTCAATGAGGATAATTCAGTTTGGTTTGCTTGAATTGGATTTTGCTTTTATGCTTTGACCGTCGACAAAACGTGCGCCAAGCACGTTCCAAAATATGCCTGCTTCACTAAAAATGATGAGAGATAAAAATCAGGTAGAGCTCACCAGCAAGCAGAAACTGCATAATTACCATTGGCCTTTGTTCAGTTCGACTTACGTTTGCGTTTGCGTCTTCGTATACGATCCATCCCTTCTGCGTTCTCCTGCTCCTTCACTGGCTGGCTAGCTGGCTGGCTGGTTGCGCCTGCGCAGGATGCGACAGAAACTTGAAATCAAACACGTGTCGCTGCCTCTCGCTGGTTGGTCAGCACGAAAGGGCAGCTGGAATTGTCGGGCACTTAAACGAGCTCAAAGCCTGCCAGGCACACCTGCCGCCCAAAAAAAAAAAGAAAAAAAAAACTGAAACTGAAAAGAAAAGAAGAGAAGAGAAAAAAATTACAGTAGTTCCCTCTGACAGCAACAGTAAAAGAGATACAAGAAAACAGGATTTTCGAGTCGAAATTTGAATTTTAAATGCAACGAAACGAAATGAAACGTAACGAGCTGCCGCCGGGGGAGATCAAATCGCGGCCTGTGCCTACATTATCGATTCGTATGTGGGCCATGGGGCATGCAGGGCATGGTTGGCAATGGGCAAGGGGGCATGGGGGCATGGCGTCTTCCTGGCCAGTTGCCCAAAATCAATTCGTGTCACATAGAGGCAATTGAATTACGTTTTTGATGCCGCCCGCTCACAGCTTATCGCTGGCAACATGAAAATGGCATCCTGTGCAACGCTTCCGGTTGTTGCACACACACACACACACATATATATATAGAGATATATAAATACAAAAAAAAAGTTAACACTGCACAGCTGTTGGTCCAGGCGAGCAATCCAACCGTGAACAGCTTCTTCTATGCACCACACTTGCCGCCGTTTACTTTGATTGTGCTGCACACACTCACACACACAGTGTTGTGGCAAGTGTGTTGCACGTTAAAATTCATAATTAATTATTATGTGGCAGAGAGTCAATAAATTGCATTGCATTTTGCAGCATGCATATTTATGTGGCATTTTAATTGTCTGACTGCAAACGTGACGAATTTAATTTAAATCTACAATTAAAGAGCAATTGAAATTGCGTATATAAATGTAGATTAAAATAATATGAATTGCTTCAACTGTTGCATCTGTAAATATTGTTTTGTTTGCAATATCAGATTTGATGCGAAATGCCAGAGGTATTTGTCGTTCAGGTTGACATGCCCTTTGGCATCAACAGTCGCCCCTTCGCTGCCCCCTCTCATACTAGAAACCACAAACCGCAAGCAGTTGCAGCGTGTTGCACATAGCACATAACCTCACTCTGCATGGCGGATGTGACAGCAAGAAATGTGTGTGTTTCTGTGTCCTTTTCACACAACTTTTAGCAGCTTTATATATATATGTATGTTTGTATGTAGGTATGTCTGCTTCTTGTTGATGCTGTTGCTGTTGTTCTCTTTTGTTTGCCTTTTTATCGTGCGCCAACAATTTTGTTCGGTTAGCAAAGGGAAGCTGCTAAGCTTAACGGCACATAAACTTCTGGCTACATTTTGCTATTTCCTGCTACTTAACTGTAACTGTGTGTGTGTGTGTATGTGTGTATGTTCGTTTGTTGGTACTGCAAAATTAGCACTTTATACATTTATGAGCAAACAAGCCGGATTAAGAAAATAAACTCAAAAATCAAACTAACGCAGCCATAAGCAATAGCATGTTTTACTTTGAAACACTTTAGATATTGAGCGCACTTTAAAGAGCAATTTAATTATATTGTGTTATTTTATGGCCACAGGTAAGATTACAGCAATTTTCATCAGCCATGTTGATCTGGTACTTTTTTATTCAAATGCCCTTTATATCGAACTTATTTAAGCTATCGCTAAACTGTTTCAGTTCATTTAAACAATGTCTATCGATATATTGTTTTGAATTTGTACCAGCTCTAGTTACTTAATTGGGTATTTTGAGATTATTTAAATTAGTTAATTTCCCTTATTTATTCAAAAGTCCTTTATATCGAATATATTAACTATCGATAGTTGTTCTGATCTTGAACCAGCTCAAATTTTACCATTTGGTGTAATATTTATTTCTATTATTCATTAGCCATAATTTCTAAATAAAATAACAAAAATATCAGACTCTAATTACAGTATCTTTATACATACTTACGGCTACCACAGAGCATATTCTAGTCACTTACACTGACTTTTTTACTATTTCCTTTTCGATGCGATCTAAACTTTAATAAGCAACCAACCAAGTGAAAAATTGTTTGGGTTAGCCGCCCTCTGTGTACACACTGTGGCATATGGCTATGAAATATTTTATATAAATATTTTTTTCTTATCAAATGTCGTTCAAATATTTGAGCTTTTTGTTTGCACGTTTTCTTTACTCTTCTTTATTGGCAGAGAGCTAGTATTTGGTCGCAAAGCTGGCGCTTATTGCCGCTAAGCCGGCATATCTCACCTTTTCACTTGCTATTACCTCTACGGACATTCTGACATCCTTGTCGACAGCTTCTCTCTCTCTCTCGCACTTCCTTACTCACTTACTCACTCACTGCTCCACTCAATGCCATTTGCTGCAACTGCGGCTCTATTTGCTCAACTACTTTTAAGTGCATTGCGAAAGCGTTTATTTCCGGATTTTCACAGTTATTCAATGTTCCGGAGATGATGTGCAATTGCCATTGCGGCAATGTGCGCTTCCCCCACACACACACACACATTTACACACATTCTATAGAAAGCATCGCAAATATTTATTCAACAACACTTATAATTCGTAAAAGTGTGGGATTTACCAACACTGTTAAGCACTTGCATTCGTTATTCGGTGAATTTCCTCTATTTACGTCCCTGAACCACATGAAGAAACTATTTTTCATTTATATATTTAACATGCATTTAAAAACACTACTTTGATAAGCATTTCTTTATGCCATTTCCATTAGGAATATAAATATTATATATATATATATATATATATATATATATATATATATATATATATATATATATATATATATATATATATATATATATATATATATATATATATATATATATATATATATATATCAATTTTATATTAAAAATGTATATATTAAAAGCAAACCACTTCAAATGTTTTTGCTAAATTTATTTGAACAAGTTTTAGATTGTTGAGGGTTTGATATTATAAATATTTAAGCGAGAGAATTTATAATGAATTGTATTTTTTTTTTTTTGTGAATTTATGTAAATATATATATATTTATTTAGCAAATTAGAAATATTTTAATTGTTATATAATATAATATTTACAAGCCTTCATAAATATTTTTATTTGTTCGTGGACTTTATCTCTTTTACTTTTATGAGAGCTAGAAAATTATTATTATTATTGTATTAAATGTTTATATGAGAATATTTATTTTTTTAAATATATATTTTTGAATTTAATTCAATGAGAAGTTATGTAAATGCACATATTTATTTATAAAATTTAAAACCTTTTTTCTATATTTTATAATTTATGTATAAACATGATTATTATTTATTATAAGTAGTTATCTTACTTTAGGAAAGTCAGTAAAAATTGTATTACTTTAATTTATTCCGATTTTTTTTTATAAAATTTAAAACTTGTTTTCTCGTTTTCTAAACATATTTATTATTTGTTACGTGGAATTATCTTTCTTTGGGTAAATCAAATTTATTCCTTTGTTAGAAAAGTTAGTAAATTATTATGATAATTTTTTTTTTTTGTAATATTTATATGAAATATTTATTCCTTTGTTAGAAAAGTTAGTAAATTATTATGATTATTTTTTATTTTGTAATATTTATATGAAACAATGAATCATAGAATTAATTTAATGTGAACATATGTAAATATGAATATATTATTCAAAGTATATATAGTATATATTTTAATTTTATTGTTTAACTTAAATAATTTAATGTTTATAGATGGATTTATTTATTAAGAGAATTCGTAAAAATTGATTTTTACATTTATTTTTTTAAATATTTATTTACGAGAATCTCTCATGAATGATGATGTTAAATTACATTTTTTTAATATTGAAATAAACAAAAAAAAGCTAATATAATAATTTTGAAAAACGTCTCATGAATTCAATTTAATGTTTATTAATCAAATTTAAAACTTATTTTAATAAATAGTAAAAATTAATATATAATATTTAAAAAAATAAGAGATTTTCAATATGAGGTTTTTTTCTCTCAGCAATCGATTGCTTAATAATAACTAATAAATTTAATAGGCATGTCAACATCAACTCAACTCAACTCAACTTTGATATATGATCAATTTCAATTATAACTGAGAACGAAGTTAACTCGCATAGAGAACCAAGTTGAGAGCAGCTGCATGTGGGTAAACTCATTAGGAATAACGCAAAAGTTAAATTGTTCATAAATCTTGTAGGAGCTGGAAAAAACTTTGTATACCGCGCACAGCCTAGAAGTAGGCAACAACTTTTGTCACTTTTGCCAATTGAAACTTTGGCAATCTAAATTATGTGTGCCACATACATAGGTATATGTATATGTGAAATGAGGTTAACAAACTGTCGTAGGCAATATTGTAATATATATAAATATTATATAAGAGAGCATAACTTTGTGCTCATATATGTTATATCATATGTAGTCTCATATATGATTAACTTTAACCAATCCTGAATCAATATTAACTGAACATTCTTTCACTCTCTCTCTCTTTCTCTTTCTCTTCTTTTTATAGTGTCACCGTGCCTGGCTATCAGGGGAATCTGCAGGCGGCAATCTCACACAGCGCCGCCCTGGCCGCCTGGGAACGTTTCGGGGTTGAGTTCATACTCACCTTTGTCGTGGTGCTCTGCTATTTCGTCTCCACGGATGCCATTAAGAAGTTCATGGGCAATTCGGCGTTTGCCATCGGTGCGGCATACAGCGCCTGTTGCTTTGTGTCGGTAAGTTTGACATTGATAATGATGCTTAAAGGAATGCCACAACACAAAAATCTAGAGACTCGAAACTTGAGAGTCGAGACTCGAGACTGGAGAGTCGAAAAACGCACCTGCCGTTTGCGCATTTTTATGGTGCAAAAATCGCAGCATGACAGGCACCAGGCACCAGTCCCAGCCCAGTCACAGTCACAATCAACAAAAGGGACCGAGAAATTGGTCGAGATAATTAATTTAGCGCAAGTCAGGGTCGAGCGTCGTTGTTCAGAAATTAAAAGCAAATATTTAGCCAGTTTATTTATTTCTTATTCTTATTATTATTTTTTTTTTTCTCTCTCCTTCGCTCTCTCTCTCTCTCTCTCTCTCTCTCTCTCATTTCTTAAGCCGCACATTAAAAATGAAATTTATATTGATTTGAATTACGATTTCAAGCTTACGATAATAATTGACGCACGCAATCATAAAATGCATTTTAGACCATTTATTTCATTGGAATTCGCTGAAAACTGAAAAATATAAAAAAATGTTGAAGGCTTTGAGCTGCTTTTAAGCTGCTTCAAGGATTGCATTTAAAGCATTTTATTTTATATAATTTTTGTAAAATCTATTTTTAAAAAGAATTTTTAAAATATTATTATACAAAATACTTGGAAAGTAAAAGTTTATTTCCTTCGTGTGGGAATTCTTATATATTGAAGAATTCCATTAAATTATATACGTATGTATTTCATATTACTGTGGAATTTAGTTAAAACGACCAAAATAAACTATGAACAAATTTATATGGTCATAGCGTATCTCGGGTATAACGTCAGATTCCTTTGAGATTCGTTATAAGCGGATTTACTGTGTATTAAATTGTCATATTCTACAGACAGAAAATTAATTTTATTTTTATTACATATATATAAATATATATATATATATATATATATATATATATATATATATATATATAGCCTTTTTTTTTTAATTATCGTTTAATTCATCATATCAGTAAAATATTTAAAAAATATTTTAAATCCTTTTAAAGAGAGTGAGGTATTAATTTTAATTTTATTTTTATTACAGATATATATTTTTTATTTACTATTATTATTATTATTATTAATATTATTTTTTTTAAATTAATTAATAATAATTAATTTTGAATTCCTTTATCAGTAAAATATTTTTAAAATATTTTAAAGCCTTTTAGAGAGTGTGAGGTATACCCTGTAATTTTACACAGTTTTTTAATTTATGTAATACTCCACTCAACTCAATTCTAAACTTTGAAGGATATAGTATATCTTTACTTTCTATGCAGGCAAAACTCTTTACTTAAACCTAGTCTCCGGTCCTAAATCTCAATATTCTTACAGCTCTCTAACAAACCCCCTCCCTCTTCTTCCATTCCAGATGCCCTATCTGAATCCGGCGCGCTCTTTGGGTCCTTCGTTTGTGCTGAACAAATGGGACAACCATTGGGTCTATTGGTTTGGTCCGCTCGTTGGCGGCATGGCCTCTGGCCTGGTCTATGAGCATATATTCAGTTCGCGACGCAGCGTGCGTCATTCCAAGGGCAGCATTGACAACGACTCCAGTTCCATACACTCCGAGGATGAGCTGAACTACGATATGGATATGGAGAAGCCCAATAAGTATCAGCAGTCGCAGGGCACCTATCCGCGCGGCCAATCGAATGGAGCAGCAGCCTCGGCTGCACAGCATGCTGCTGCTAGTATGCCGCCCATGGGCGTGGTCGGCGCTGGAGCTGGCAACTATTGTCAGAATTTGTACACCGCACCGCCGCTCTCCTCCAAATACGACCAGCAGCAGCAGCAGCAGCAGGAGCCGCTCTATGGCGGCACTCGCTCGCTCTACTGTCGCTCGCCCACGCTGACGCGCAGCAATCTGAACCGCTCGCAGTCGGTGTACGCCAAGAGTAATACGGCCATCAATCGTGACATTGTGCCACGGCCCGGACCACTGGTGCCGGCACAGAGTCTCTATCCCATGCGCACGCAGCAACAACAGCAGCAGCAACAGCAGAACAGCAGCAGCAGCAACATCATCAGCAGGCAGTCTCAGCTACACAATCGTCGCATCTGCAGAATCAAAATGTGCAAAATCAAATGCAACAGCGCACTGAGAGTATCTATGCCATGCGTGGCTCCATGCGCGGCCAGCAGCAACCATTGCAACAACAACAGCAACAACAACAGCAGCAGCAGCAGCAGCAACAGGCGCCAGTTGGCATGCAGCAGCAATTGCAGCCGCCGCAGCAGCACATGTCGGAACCACAGGCTCAACCACAGGGCTTCCAGCCAGTCTACGGCTCACGCAACAATCCCACACCCCTGGATGGCAATCACAAGTTCGAACGTCGGGATCAGCAGCAACAGCAGCAACAGCAGCAACAGCAACTCTATGGAATGACCGGTCCACGCAATCGTGGCCAATCGGCGCAATCCGATGACAGTTCGTATGGCTCGTATCATGGCTCAGCAGTCACGCCGCCAGCGCGTCATCCCAGCGTGGAGCCCTCTCCGCCGCCGCCACCCATGCTCATGTATGCCCCACCGCCGCAGCCCAATGCAGCGCATCCGCAGCCCATACGAACGCAGTCGGAGCGCAAGGTGAGCGCGCCAGTCGTTGTCTCTCAGCCATCTGCCTGTGCTGTCACCTATACCACATCCCAGGTGCCCACAACGATCACGACAACAACAGCACAACAGCAACAGCAGCAGCAACAAATGATGATGCAACAGCAGCAACAGCAGCAGCAGCAGCAACAGCAACAGCAGGCACATCAGCAACATTATGGCATGTTGCCGTTGCGACCGAACTGAAAGCGGCTATCGTGGGGCCCTGTAACGACGCCGCCGCCGGCAACGATACATGCAGCCCTCGCAATTCATCCCACGGGCACCATGACCCTGCACAGCTGCAGCCTAGCCAAGCAGAGCAGCTTGTTTTAGCTCCCAGAGAAGAGTAGCTCGGGCATCCAAAGGAAAAGTACGCAAAGTCCTAGAATTTAGTTTAAAAAAAAAGAAGAAAATAAACCCATTTAAGTGCAGTTTAATTAGATATATATCATATATATATATCTATATAATCTATTTAGCGATAACAGACAAAACATAGCCACAATGTATTATTCATATACGACACGTAAGAAGGAACTCATACCTAGCAACAGCAACAACGATTATCATAAGTAACATACATACATACATATATTTAAATAGCCCATATCTTAATCTAAAACTATTCATATAATCCATTAATATTATACAGTCACATAGAACCATATACTCCATATAATACTGTGCTTAAATCTAAAAAAAAAATGTCCATATATTTCAACTTTGATTTAATTTTGTTGCTTTTCATTTTTCGTTATCCCTAAATTAGGGAATTACAAAATTCCGTTAAATTAAAGATTTATTTATTCCTTATAATAAATATTCAACTCAATTTGACGACTGAATCGCATACGATCTAACATTATCTCAAAAATACTTACCGTCAAACCTTAATTTTTTTTTTTTAATTTCTTACTTTCTAATTTTTATATTTAGTTTTTCTTTACCTAGAAGTCTCTAATATAAATGTATATATGCATCTATACTGATGTTTATTTAGTTTAAATATTAACAGCTTAACCATATTTAAATGTAAATGTTAGGCTAAATAAGCAGAAAAGTCGACATCTCTCTATATAGGATATATCATAGAAAATATATACGTACATATATACGCATAATTCTAACCATTAAATGCTCTGTATTAACTTTAAGTATTATAGTCTGTATTAATAGCATTGACGAAAGAAAAAAAAAGCAAAGATATATACATATATAAATATATCAAATACAAGAACTGTTCTGTAACCTAGAAAGAAATGTTGATCTAAATTAAATTCGTTTTAGCGCTTGCTAAAAAAAAATCTCAACTTTTATTTCATATAATGGAACAGTTAAATAACTGAAACTTTTCATGTATTCCAAATGAAGGTATAAAAGGAAATTTTACTATAATTATTTATCCTTCAAACCAAATTAAGTTTACCCGTTTTTCATTTGTTTCAAATTGTTTTTAAATATTGAGTGCTCAATCAGTCACATTCTTATGTAAATAAATTCCCACATTTAAATCCCAACAGTCGAAATCTTAAATAGCGCTAAAGAGACAGTAAACTGAAGACTAAATCCTTTTATCAATGTGGCAAAAATAACCAGTGGGAAATTTGCAGTACTTTTCGCATTTGAATCAATCAGTGATAATCTTAAATTGCGTTTGAAAGCTTGAAGAAGAAGAAATATCCTTTTCACAGTGCTGGGCAAATATGCAAATTGGGAAATTATAATTAATGCACGCCCTTTGCAGTACTTTTTGTGCACTTCTTTTGTATTTGCATAAATTAACAACAACTGGGAAGAAATTTACCTCACTCTGCTGAGTTTCATAATTATGCAAATTGGAAAATTATTTTTGATTGATGCATGGCATTTTGCAGCACTGCTGAGAAAGTTCTGCATCGCTGCTTTTGTATTTGAATAAAGTGTTTCACAATTATGGCAAATCATCTACCAATACAAGCACTTTGCAACACTACTAAAGCGCTTCATTTGTATTTGCAAAGTGTTTGCTTGAGTGGGTTGACAATTTTAACCATGCAAAGGTGTGTTTACACTATGAACTCGGATCGTTGCCAATCCCCCAAAGAATTGTGCACCAAAATAGCCGTTGCGATGTCATCGCCGACGCCAATACGAAAACGGCTGCAACTGGTGCAGATCATGAATTTGGATAGCACGAGCAGCAGTCAGCGTAAACCACATTTGTTTCCAGTACTCAAAACATTTGGCATGTATGATGGATACTTTGCGACAAACAAAATTAAGCCCGAGCACTGGAATACACTGAAATTACTGGAATATCTGCATATAACCAAAAACCTGTACCATCTATCCGACTGCGATGCCCTGCAACTGCTGGGATTCTTTAAAAACAATTTTACTGAAGCGTGTCGTCATCTATGTTGCGGTAGAAATAATACCCATATGGTATTGGATTTCGATTCACCCTGGCGTATCGGCACGAAGACCATAAGCCAACTGCCCAACATGGAGCAGTTTACAACCCACACGTTCTTCAAGAACTTCCATCAACTGTTTATCATCAACTCGAACATATTGACCAACGTGCTGCCACAACAGTCAATGGCCGAGCAGTACCAGAATCGCTATGTACGCATACAGCGCTGTTTTAATAACGATCAAATCATCTGGGTGGCCTGTGTGCTGCCCACCAAAAAGTCACCCATGGAGGTCGCTGCGCTGCTGTTGCCATCTGCTGACAAAAAGGAATTGAATCGTTGCACCAAGCTCATGGACGAATTGGAACAATACATAGAACCTCTAATCTTGGCCAGCAAATCGTGGATTGTACTTGAACAAAAGTCCAAAAAAGCCGAAATTTTAATCAAAATACTGAGCACATGGTCAGCCGCCATGGAGGGTCTGTTTAACGATGAGCTCCTAAAACAGAAACTTCCAAGAGATGCTGTCACAGCTCTACTAAATACTTATGAAATTCTATACTGAGCTGCAGGGATGTACGATAAGTTAAAAGTCAAGCAATCTTCATGTAAAACATTGTTCATATCCATGTATTTTAAATACACAAAAAAAAAACAAATTCTTACATTTTTTAAAGAATTTTTTAAAATAATAAAATGTGTAATTCAATTTTTTACTTACAATTTTACTTGTAGAAATCAGATTGAATATTCTTCATATTACTACTTTTTTTTTAGATATTAAATCTGAATCATAGTAATAAAAACAAACAAAGTAGAAATAATTTTCCTGATATTTTTATTGTAAATAACAAAATTGTTTTTTTTTTTTTTTTAATTTTATTTGTTCAATTTCTTAACATTAGTTTTTTTTTTTTTTTTTTTTGATTAAAAGTATATATGTTTTTTAAAAATTTCTTTATATAATTTTTTGTTTTGTTTAGATATTTCATATATAATAAAATATTGTTTTAAAAAGTTATTAATATAAATGCATCAAATAATTTTTTTTTATATATAATATTTGAAAATAATAAAAAGTGTATAAAAAAAAATGTATTAAAGTGAATAAACAAAAATATTTTTTAAATATCATATTTGGAAATAGTAAAATGTGTATAAACTTTTTTCTTTTCTCTATTTAAAGAATAAAAATTTTATAAATAAAAAAAATTATACAAAAATGATTGAAATTGTTTAAGTTTTTGTTACAATTTTAGGCGAAAAACGTAAGGATATGAATGGTTATTTTTTTGTATTCTCAAATTAAATAATTAAACATTTGTATAAGGCTCATATACAAATTATTTGTTTATTAAATTAACAAATTGTAAAATTAAAAAAATAGAATAAAATATCGAAGCAAAAAATTGTTTAAAATGCAATAAAATAATGGAACTTCACTTAAAAAACAGAAGAAAAAAAAACGATATAAAAGATTTTAAAAAAAAATTTAGTTTATAAAATCTTGAAATGGTCATATCTCTCTATAATAGAGAGTCACTAACTTCACAATTTTCGGTTTTAATGCCTTCCACGTCCGACAAATCACATTGGTCATCCTCTGAATAGTCGTCATCGCAGTTGATTTCGTTTTCCTGCTGAGCAACATATGGATTGCGCAGGTAACGCATCCAATGTATGCGACCGATATCGGACTGAGAAGTCTTGGCGCGGTCCGTGTCGTAGACCAGCCAATGGGAGTGCTGCTGCGCATGCAAGGAATTCAACAAACTGGGCCAGTACACATTGAGGTCAACTTTGGCCAGTTTAATGTGCAGCCGATAGCCGTGCTGCTGCTCCGATAATATCTTCACCGCGCCCAGCAGATTGAGTATGCAGCGTTGTGGTGGCGTCGTCTCGGTGACCTGATAGAAGAGGACATTGTCCCGATGCAAGAGCTGGTATTGTGGCACTTCCTGCTCGATGATGAGCTCAAGCTGCAGCAGAGTCTGGTGCCAGCGCACCTTTGGACGCACTGCATTGTTGGCGATGCTGGCACAGCTTAGCGCACTGGCCATCTTAGCGGGTGTTAACTGTGGCTTGGACTCTGCCAATATATGCGTCTTCTTCTTATTATTGTTTGCCATCTTTGGAGTATGTGGTTTATCGTTGCTTGAGCTTTCTGTTGCCAGCAGCTCTTGCATCATATCTTTGGCAGCATTTCTAAGCGTTGCATCATCGGAGTTCAAATCCTTCAGCAGAGTCTCCATAAATAAGGATATGCTGTCCTTGACAGATGTGGAGTCATTTTCTTCCAGCAAAGGCTCCTCTTGAATCTCAATGGGTTCCTTGGGAGCTAGTGCGTCGCTTTCGGCTGGGAAATTTGCCTCAGTTGGGACTTGATCGACTTTTATTGCGTTGTCTACCTTTGCCGGGGAATTGGCATCGGATTGGATTGAATCAGATTGAGCTATCATCTTTTCAAGACTCTCATTCTGCTTAGCCTTGTCGTGCTCCAACGACAACTCCGACTGCTCGCTTTGGTTGGCTTGTTCGTCTTCTACCTTTAGGCCATCCTCTAAAGAGCATATTTCTTCTTGAAAGCGCGTCTGCTCTTTGAGCACCTCGGCATGCAGCTTGTGCAAGTTTTGTATGATTTGGTCATTCCGCTTGGCATAGCTGTGGAGGATCAGCTCTTTATGCAACAGCGTAGACTTCACGCACGTTTGTAGCATTGGGCAATCCTGAAGCACTGCCATGTCCTTCGTGTAGACCACATTAAACATGACCAGCTCCACAGTTAACTGCAAATGTTGATTATCGCTTATGTGGCTCAACAACTCAGTAGTCCACTTCGTCGCCTCCTGCTGCCAGTCGCCCTCACCAATGGCCGGCATCAGTCCACAGAGTCTAACGTCCATGGCCAATGGTGGCTCCACAGCGAAACGTGCATCGCACTCCCAGAGCTCCGTTGGCTGCACCTTCATCAATTCGGTGCCCTCGTCCATGTGCTGCACAATGACCAAACGCTTGTTGGAGAAATCGATAATTTGAACCCGATGATATTTGCCACGACGATGCAGAACGCATATGTCGGAGATATTCAGTGTTTGCTTCGGTCGGCGATTCTGCTCAATGCTCATGTGCATGTAGAGCGCAGTGCTCAGCTTGCGCAGGGTGGACAAATTAGAGGCATCCTGCCAGGACAGGCTATCGCTGCTCTTGTAGCTGACGGGCATAATGGCATAGTGCACCGGATCGTAAACCTTGATGATGTTGCCTCGGATAGCAGTGCCCGATGCCCACAGAGTAGCCTGACCTGGCCGCTGGAAATCCCCGCGGATCGGATGATGCCTCCTGCTGCAATACAACTGAACGCACTCGCCGATGCTCAACAGTTGCGGACAGAGCTGACGATTCTGATCTGCCAGCTGGCGACAACAAGCCACCATTTGTTGTATATTGTCGGTCAGATCAATGTCATGAGCTTCGAGAAACTGCACGAGGCGCGGCAACTCTTGGGTATTGCTCTCGTCCAGCATTATAAAGGAGACGATGTCCGAACTCAAACGTGTCTGCGGCAACAGGCAGTTGTTAATATTCTCGCTGAATGCATGAAAGCGATAGCAGAACTTTGTCCAGGAATCAGGCAGACTATAATGAATCATTAGCTCAAAGTTGCCCGCAGGCAGGGGACTCTGCTGAGCTGCATCCGTTGTCAATAGTAACTGCTGAACTTGCTGGAAAATGGGAATCAAGAAGAAGCTAAAGTAGATCCTAGTGGATTATCAAGGATTTTCTCCCACTCACCTGCTTAGCCGCATCAGTGGAACCAATGCACTCATAGCCCGCCACAGTCAATGTCTCTCGTAGTTCAGCCAACTCCTTCTCGTGCTTGCAGTAGATAATTGTGCGTTTCTCCAGAGGATTCTTGTCTGCCATATAGTTGAGTAGCCGTTCGATCTTCTTATTGCTATGCATCACAGCCACATTTAGCTTGACTCTGCCATAAATGGCTGCCTCGAGGAAGTCACCAAATAGCAGCAAAGGTTTATCATCAAAGCGCTTCAGCAGCTCGAGAAAGACCTTTCCATGCCACTGCTGAGCAATGAGCACCAATTGCAGCCGTAGCTTCGAAATGCCCTGCAGCAGCTGCAGCACTTCGCTCAGCAGAACGGGCTGTGCAGCACACATGCGATCGAAGTCGTCGATAATGAAGTGCTTCAGGCGACGCGGATCGATCAGCTGCATAGCCTGCTGCAGTAGTTCCTTCAAATGGGTGGGCGTTGTGACCAGAATGCCGCAGGAGTTGAGCAGTCGCAGACGCAACTGCTTTTCACTATGGGCATGCGAGTTGACCACCTTCAACATGTTCGTCCTGTAGGCAGTCATTAGGAGATTGCATTGATTAAACAGCGCCTGGGCATTGGCCACGGAATCGGCCAGCAGCACTGCCACGGGACCCAGACTGGGGCCATTTCCCATCGTTAGCATCGAGTTCATGACCTGCGAGCACAATGTGGGCAAATAGCACCAGGAGCGACCGCTTCCCAAACGATCCACCACAACCAGCGAGTGGCCCTGCATTAGATGCGGCCAGGCATAGCGCTGCGTGGCCAGCGTCGTCTTCACATTCATCTCCTGCATGGCCAGGAACACCTCCGAGCTGAGCAGCGGGTTGATAAAGTTCGGAATCGGCTGCACTGGAATAGTGCTGTGCGCCAGCACCTGGCTCTCCTGGCTGCAACGTTCCGGAACTGAGTTTGAGGATGTTCTATCCGTCTTAGCTAGCAACCGGTAGGCATTATAGATGCGCTCCAGCTTATTCGAACTGGATGGAGATGCTGATCGAGATTCACTTTTGTTTAAGGTTTCGGTTCCTGAAGTATGGTTAATGCTAACCAGTTTATTCGTTTTACATGCTGAATGCTGCTGGCTGACCCTCAACTTGGACGTATTTGAATGTGCTTTATAGATACGATCCACTTTAGCCGGATTAAGCACAATAGACTGCGCTAACTTTGCTATCTCAATAGATTCCTTTTTAAATGTGTCTAATTCGACTTTATCCGGTTTTTTTGCTAAGTGCCTATCTTGTCTGGCCTTCGAGAATTTCGATTTTTTATTTGAATTAGAGATAGATTGCAGTTTATCCGAACTGACGCACTGGGCTTTAGATGATGTGTTATTAACGTGTTTAAGTTTATCCGAATCGGAGATTAGAATCTGATCTTGATTTGTATTTGAATTAGAGATAGCTTGCAGTTTATCCGAACAGAAAGACTGTGCTTTAGATGATGTGTTATTAACGTGTTTAAGTTGAGCAGAATCAGAAGAGAATTGAATCTGATTTTCATTTGTATTCAGTGATTTTGTATAGTTAATGCCAACCGCTTTATTCGGATAAGGCTGTGGGGCTTTTGCTAATTCACGTTCGTTTAAACTTTCTTGGCTGAAGCAGGATTCGGATGCAAGAATAAACGATTTAATCCACAACTCACAAGACGCATGTTTAGTTTATTTCTGGAGGATTCGACAGATTTCTTCTCGACTTCAGTCTGCTCTTGGATTGTGGCCAGCGAATTAGCCTCGTGTTTGTCTTTGCTCGCACTTGAGGAAGCTTCATTAAGTTCCTGATTAGAATCGATTGTGGAAAGATTTTCATTTTGTGACTGCTGCTGAGGTCCGGTTTTCTTTTCGTTCAAGATTTCCGGATTGGTCCGTGGCAAAGTCACGGCCAGCCTGTAATAATCTAAGACATTGCGTATATTTCTTTTGCTGCTTGTCGTTTTGGGGGGTTGCGGCGCATCGAAACTGTCCGTGGAGCAGGTGCTGCAGCTTGATTTCCGCGACCTGGTTTTGCAGGATTTGCGAATCAGTGCCGTTTCCACGACGTCGTCGTTGCTGCTCTTGATTTTGCTGAGTCGCTTCGCCGAACCGGGTATCTCAGGCGCTGTCCGGCAACGGATCAAGCCGTCCAGCCTCTGCTGCTGCTTATTGGGACATGTGAGATTACGTGTCCGGAAGCCGAGCCAATGATAGCCATTGATGAAAAGCGAATCCATGTAGTTCTGCTGCTGTTCGCTATGCCCAATTCTTGATGTATTCCCGTAGCTGTGCTGCGGCATGCCTTTGGTTTCTAGCTTAAAAGTTCTCATCAAATTGAGTATGTTTTGGACACGGAAACTGGGCCTAATATCTGGATCATTCAGCTCCCCCAGCTCCATGTCGCTCGACACCCGAAGACCCTGGACACACATCTCCACTTCAGCCAGGCGTGCACATTGCTTCTCCACCAGAAAGTTAGCCGCATCCACCGCTGGCTCGTCCATCAGCAGCTGTCCAAATTTCTGATTCTTATCAGTGCAATGCCGTAACTTGAATATCAGTCGAGTGGCTTCGTCCAGGCGCTTGTCCAGCAATCGCACCGCCTTCTTGGACCACTCGCTGCCCGTGCGCGGCACAACCCCAGCGATGCCACCACATTCGACCTTGATATACCGCTGATACAGATGTTCCGGCAATATCCACAAATCCTTCCTTCGGCAGTTGAGGGTGAAGCCATAGTCAAAGGCCCACACCAGATACTCATCCTCATCGCGACAAACGACAAGTGCTCGCATTAGTTTCTCCAACTGCAACGGCTGATATCGTACAATGACTGGTTTATCCGGTGGATAACTCGCGCGCTGCATATCCGCCCGGCAAAATTTCGACAAACACGACTCCACACTGTTCACATGGGCCCCACCAAGCTGTAGCTGATGCATCGGTATGTAGCAGAACATCTGCGGATTCTCATAGTGCGTAATCAGAATTAAGTCCGATGTTTCGGCTAGATCTCGTTCCTTGTACTGCTCCATTTGCGCTTGTTTCAGTTGAACTGTTTGGAGCAAAAGATTCATTTTTACATTAAATTCTATATTTTATATATACATTTATATATATATATATAGAAGAAATTACTAGCCACAGCTTAAAGTTCTAAAAATTTTCCACAAGTGCGTCGCAGAGAATTATTCAAGTGGAAACTTCTCTGATTCCGACGCAAGACAAAGTTTTGTGTTGGCGAAATATTTATGTATTTATACATTTAAAGCTTTAATTACAGTTAGCTAGCTACATAAAGGGAGACTGTTTTATAAGCTTCTTATAAATGTGGATTTTTAAACAAGGCAAATAATATTTAAGATCTATCAATTGGACGTCTCCCATGCCAAGCTTTTATTTCGAATGTATAAATAAATGAAAGAGAATGAGAAATTCCTTAACTGAATAGATTCATTTCTTATCGTCTATTCGATTATTCCATTATAAATATAAATAATGGGAAATTTAAATGCGCAACCTCTTGCTATCTCCACATACATTTATTGTATGAATTGTATATATCAGTTATAGTATTGTATATATAAGTATAGGTATATTGAATTGTAAATATCCTCGTCAATTGTTTAATAATATTTGAATACTGTATCGACTATAATATCTTTAATAATTTAATTTAATATATTTAATATTAAATTGTATTTAATTTAATTTTTATACCCTGAACCCATTGAAAATGGGAATTCAGGGTATAATGTTTTTGTGAAAATGTATGTAACAGGCAGAAGGAGACGTCGCAGACCCCATAAAGTATATATATTCTTGATCAGCACAAAAAAATAAGTTGATATAGCCCTGTCCGTCTGTCCGTCCGTCCGTCCGTATGAACGTCGAGATTTCGGAAACTACAAAAGCTAGAGAGCTGAAATTTTACATGAACACTCGTATCTTAGTTACGCAGTACAAGTTTATTTTGTTTTTTCGATAACTCATCCCATTCCTTAATTATCGATAAAAATTAATTAACGATTAAAAATCGAAAATTCGTTTACGTTTTTTTAGGTTTTTTGAGCATAACTTCTACACCGTTTTAGCTAGAGACTTCAAATTTGTATATTTAGATAGATATTATAGATACGCAGATTATGTAATTTTCAGAATTTGGATGCCACGCCCCCTTCGCCCCCAATTTGAAATAAACGTATTTCAACTACTAGAGACTTGAAATTTGGCAAATAGGCAAATTTGAATGCAATTAATATATTCTGAAAGTTTCATGAAGATAGTCTATCTAGAAACGGAGTTATAAGCGTTCAAAGTACAGCCCTTCCCACCCCCAAACGTCGGCAGCAACTGCGCGGTTAGCAGAGCGCTCGCTTATACGTGCGTAAAGAAGAAGAATATTCATTTTTTTTTTCAGGGTTCAGGGTATCTCGTAGTCGAGCCGTCTCGACTAGAGCCTTCTTACTTGTTTTAGTAATAGTTAAGGTTCATGTTATTGAAAATATTTAATAATTTGCTAATTAGAATACAATATGGAATAATAGAGCTAAAGCTGTAAAAACTTTCAATTTTTGATATATTTTTGGTATGCACATACAGTGAAAACTTTACTAACTGCTACTAAAATGAAGAACCTGTTCATTTCCATTGTTTTTTTTTTTCCTTAGTTAACTAAGAATTGTCAGATATTATATTGTATTTCTCTACCAGGAATAGTTAGTAATCTACTCCATTCCTTCTCCATCCCTCACTCTCTTCAACTCCTATTCTCTCAAACTCTATGTTTTTTCACTCTCTCTCTCTCTCCATCTAACTATCTCTTTGTCGTTCCTTATATGTACATATATCTCTCAGGATATATATATATACCTCTCTTTCTCTCTCTCTCTACTGTTTATCCTCTTATATAAATAAAGCAATTCGTCCTTAGCCCAATTTTAAGGCCATTTGGCGCTTTTAAGCAACTTTTGCTAATTGAATTTTCAACACAAAGCATTTGCAGCGCACTTTAAACACACTCTCTCTCACTCTCTCTCTCTCTCACTGTATAAAAATGAGTATGGGGTATGGGTTAACGAAAGTGCCAAAAGCCGCAACTGGGCGCATTTGAAAGGAGGTACTTGTGCCTATTTGCCACTTGTTTGTGCCACGCTGAAAGCACAATTTGCCACAGCAGGCGGCCAGTTGAAATTGCTGTTGTATTAACGCATTCACTGCAATTGTAAAACGGTAAAACGTTCAAACTTGGCCCATTGTGGCACAGCTATTGGCTCCAACTGGATGCTCGTTGAGCTGCTGTTGTTAAATGGATTGATAACTTTAGCTTTTATATACTTCATTAATCGTGCATAGCATGATATATATATGTATATAATTATCAGACCTACTATAATAGAAATATCTATATCGATCAGCTTTAGCTCAAGCTGCTAACAGCTGCATTTGACCATACAAATTCTCTTACTACAACAATAGCTCAAGCGCCTGCCCCTGGCCCTGTCATGCTACACGACTACCCTTCACAACTTAACAGATTATGCTAGTAAAAAAATAAATCTCTAATTTATCATATAAAAAATCTCATAAATGCAACGATATACGGATAGTATGCAAATATGCATCCAGCATCTAGAGGGGTTGATCAATCAATCAAATCATGGCTATTCAAGCTAACAAATCTGGGCTAATTTGAAAAAAAAAATGATTAGTATAAAAATACTTACATCAGTTAATTCGATTAGACACGCTCTGCTAAATCCACCAAGAGTTGATATCGCAAACTATATTTAATGATAAAAATATATATTATTAGAGTATTTCGTTTTGCTGCAACTTATAAACAAGGACGCGTAACTTGACAGCAGAATTCAAACACGTGCATTGGCATATTCACTGATAACTATCAAAAGCAAGATATTCATCGCTTCAGAAAATCATATTTAAATATGCCCATCTCTAGCTAACGCACACTCTCACATAATGTAAACAAAACTTTTAACGGTGTCTGAAAAATTCACATTATCAGCATTTCCTGAAGCTGAGCGTAAACAAACTGAGAGTGTATTTAGAATAAATTCTTAAGCGGCGCTCATGCCATTAGAGATAAGCAAATTTCATGCAACTTTATGACTTTTACATATATATATTTTTAAAAGTACTCACCAAAATGCCAATTATATTTGTACATTTAATTATTCATTTGCCAATACTAAGTCATGCAAAAAGCACGTCATTTCACAACCCTAGAAAAAAGTACTTTACAAAAAGAAAAAAAAACCGGGATGCTTATGCAGTTACAGTTAAAGAAAATAAAGACTTTCACAACAATAAGCAAACGTTACACAAACACACAATTTGAATTAGAATTATAAGAAATTATTTTTTTTTTTTAATAAAAAAAAAATATATATATATATATATAGAAATCGAAATAACCGAAAGCGCGATACCAGCCAGAAGCGATCGACTGAGCAATTGTTTATGCCTGCCGGTTGCCGAATTCATAAATTGCCCAACATCAGACATACACACATACATATGTCGGCATAGGGAAATCGTAGCACAAGTATGAATGTATGTATAAATGTACATATATACGTATTAGCTTGCACATAGGAATGCTTATGCAGGCTTGTGTGTGACTGTGTGTTCAAGTGTCTCGTTTCCATTTCTTGATGACGATTGATAGATTCAAATTTCCCAAAGGGTAAGAGCAGCAGAGAGAATGCAACTGGTGCTAAAGACTTGAAGATACGATTAAAAATATGAATAGAATTATGTTTGTAACGTAAAGCCGGAGTTCATTTACATACATATGTATGTTTCCCTTTTTTTGTTAATTACGACCATTTAAGTGTATTGCCAACGGTATTTTATAAGAAACTTAGAAACTATTTTATTTATTTTTATAAATTTTTTGGTTTTTGTTATAGTTTTATAAACTTATTTTATTTATTTTATCCATTATTTAAATTATAAACATATATGTATAGGGAAATATTAAATAAAACAATGTTTAAAAATTTAATTAAAAAATCAATAAATGGAAATATGTAAAAAAAAAAAAATTTTTTTTTAATAAAAAAAAAATACATTTCCGGGATTTGAATGTTTTTTACCCTATAAAAACAAAGTATTTATAAAATAAATACTGTAGAAAATATGTATAAACAGTATTTTATTTAAGAAATGATATTCTTTATATTCTGTATATATTCAATATATTAAATTTATTTTTTTAAGCCGAATGCCGCAGTAGCCAGTGCTTTAGCATTTAGTTAGCTTTAATTTTACATTAATTCTAACAGATATAAATAAATAAATAAAAATAAATTTGTTTTTGTATAGTTAATACGTAATGCCTACAGTATTTTATATATATATATATATATATATATATATATATATATATATATATATATATATATATATATATATATATATATATTTCTTCAATATTTTATTTCTGTTAATTATATCATACATTTTTTAATATTAAATTTTTATAATTAAAAATACATATGTATATAAATACATACATATGCACATCTGATATATGTATGCATGTAGATGTGTATATATTTACTTTTATAAATCATTTGCAATCTAAAACTGCATGCACCCGCCTTTTTCCAACCCTTTACCTTTCGTTGGCTAATTTCAAAACAAAGTGTGAACAATTTATTTAGCCTCAAAAAAGTTGCGAGTTTTCTATAGAAAAGTGCACCAATTTTTTTTTTTATTTTTTACAATTTTTCTCCGTTTTAACCCTCTGTAACTTTCACTGTTACATTTTTTTCTCTTCTATTTTTGTTTGTTTTTTTTATATATTTTTTCTGTTTGCCATTGAGGGTCGCCTATAAAAAAGTTTTATGCCACTGGGTCGCTGACGTCGTCTATCATGTGCACCCAACCCCTATATGCTACATACATATATGTATATCGTATATCCTTAACTCCTTTTTTATTTTATTTGATTGTTTCATATTTATGAGGATTATGCTTTAGTGTTGTTGGCAAGTGACTGCCTACGTGTGGTAATTTATCTTGCGGTTAAGGACTCTCTCGTCTCTACCGGCGGCCTAAGTGAAAGTTCTATTTCAAATGTGACGGCTCGGGATTCGCATTGTGTGCGCTTGAATGGCGAAAGGGGCGGAAGATCGTACGCACAAGATAAACAGCAATTGTGGATTAGGTCAGTGGCTAACGGCACTCAATTGAATTGTAGCATTTGCGATGCGCTTTGCCAAACGTCTATTTAAACAAATCAGGCCGCACGGGTTAAAAGCCATTGAATCGAAAGTGCTTAGGAATACGTTTGGAAAGGGATGCAGAGTCTAAGTTTGTGTGTGTGTGTGTGTGTGTATGTGTGCGTAGACTTGGCACGCATTCATGTTTATTTTGCAAATCTTTGAATTGCGCGCTTGCTAAATGGTATGTTCTATATATATTTTTTGGCAAATGTGCTGGCTGCGCTAGATTAATATTTATGCAATTTATGCATTAAAGAGTTTATGTTGAAAATGTAAGGCTGGCAGATGCAGAATCCAAACAATTGGTAGATGGAAATATTTTTAAACCGAATTACTAAAGTAAATAAATTAATACCAAATATATTAATGCTACATATATAATTTTTTCCATATTCATTTTGAATAAAGTGTAAACTCTAATAAATAAATTTTTATTAATTTAATCAATTACTTTAATTAATAAATAGAATGATTCATAATTAAATATATAATCATATCAGTCTATTCGGTTTAAGAAAATACCAAATTAGGTGGTCGTACTTCTGTTTACATTTTATTAGTGCTCTGCCAACTTGTTTTACTGAGAATTTCCTAAATAATCGATAAGCATGCGCATCACATGTCGAGCGCCATTTTTGTTTTCGATGAAGGTTCTTATCGACATACACAAAGCGCATCACACATACACAGACACCAAAAAAAGAAAAATAAGCAGGCTGCATACGAAAAAATTAAGAAAATTAATTAAGCGCTGCTTACGACGAGTTTGTGCTAAAGCAAATAAATAATATTTTTTGTGTGTGTCGTCCCAACAACAGCTACAAAATAACCAAGTTTAACATACGCCTGGAAACCATCATGTCGAAAAATAAAAAACTGTCGCTATCGGGCGACTCGACAGAGAAATTTATCTACAAGCCCAAGGACTTAATATGGTAAGGCAACTTTGGCACAACAAAATTTTGCAGTGCTATTAATAATTAATAATGTGCAAAGTTAGCTTGCTTAAAAAAAATTTTATATTCTGTGCTCAATTTGTTGCAAGAAAATTCAGTGAAACATACATAACCTCAATTGCCGCAATTGGGCAAGCGTAAAATAATTGAAAAAATACAATTGGTTCACAATTAAGAAAATAATGCTCAACATGAAATACAGTTATGTTTTTTTTTCTAACACCCTACACCCGACTGTATTATAGCTGCCGACAATGGCTGTTGCAGCAAACGTCGCCGTCGCTGCGTTGGCGCTTTTTTCGCGCGCGCGCGCCTATTTTTATAATTATTTATATGAATAAGAAAATTGTAATATTTTTAAATTTTTTTTACATATATGAGCAAGTTAACTAAAATTTAAATTTATATTGATGTTGCAGGGCCAAAATGAAGGGCTTCACACCATGGCCGGGAATGGTAAGCGAAATGTTTATATTGCTGCCGACGTCGACGCCGCTGCCGCTGTCGCTGCCGTGTTTGTTTTCGACTGTACTTTTTTCTCATGCAGCAGCGGCGGAGGCGTCGGACGTCGAGCACTGTTGCTTATGCTGTCGACGTCATAACGCACTTACACGTTCCAAATATTTGTTGTAAACGGAGTGAGAAGCACTGATATCAACAGCCCGCGTATTTGTTCTGTGTTTGGCTTAAAATATTTCACAGCTTTCTACTGTATGTACAGCTGAATGATGAAAAAAAGAAGAAATACAAAGAACACAGTGAAATAGCTTGAACTTTGCATCAATATGTGCGTGTGCGTGTTTGTGCTATGACAAAAAAGAAAAGCTCCTGTGTGTATATATGTGTAAATTGAACTTTTTGTAATTGTTAGTTTTTTAACCAATTTGTTACAGATTGTCGAGCCGCCGCTAGATCTCCTTGCCCAGCAGAGACGCGCCAATACGAAATGTGTGTTCTTTTTTGGTTCGCGAAACTTGTAAGTAAATTAAGTGAAAGAATTTATAAAAAAACATAACTAATTTTATTTGTTTATGTCCGTGTGTGTATTTGTGTTTAGCGCTTGGATTGAGGAGCATAATATCAAGCCGTTTGAAGGGCCATGGAAGGATGAACTCGCTAAGGTTAGCAAACCGGCTGCATTTCGGCACGCCATGGCCGATATTGATAAATATCTGGAGAATCCGGCCGAGATTGATGGTCAAATTGATGAAAGCTGCGGCATGGGCAATCATACCACCGAAGCAGATTTTGATAAGATTCGCGACGGCCTAGACAGCGATGACAGTCCCGAAACGGGTGCCGATGGCAACAATGGTGTTGTCCCCCATGTAGTGGGCAGTCCCGATGAATCCGATGTGTTGACCACGAATGCTGCAGTCGAAAATAATGCAACTTCTCCAGTTGCGACCACGCCCACAGCCAAGAGTCAAACAAAACGCACACCCAAAGCTAAGTCCAGTGCTGCTGTCGCCGTCAGCAGCAAGCAGGCGAGCAAAGCCGCTTCGGCCAAATCCGCAGCAGCACAAAAGCGTCGCATCTCGGCCCAACATACGCCCACCGGTGCCAGCATTGCTAAGCGTGGACGACGCACTGCATCCGGCGAGGCTGATCACTATGAAAGTCCGAATGTGGATTACGATGGCGCTAGCTCGTCATCGCTTGCGGCACGAGCACGCATCGACACAGACGCCTTCTTGGGCACATTAACAAAGCGCACACCGAATGCAATTGCGCTGCTTGATCGACCGGTGGTCACACGGCCCGAGACACAGGCTATTGACATGAATTCACGCTCCAATACGCTGGCAGATCGCGACATTGTGCCGTCGGAGCAGACATTCGGTTTTCTCGGTCTGGGTATGATGGGCTCGACCATTGTCAAGGACTTAATCTATACGAAACACAAGGTTGTGGTCTGGAACCGCACCATTGATAAGGTGAGTCAATTTTACCTGTCACAAAATATACAAAAAACAAAAAATAACAAGTTATCTTTATCTCTGTTGTTTTCAGTGTCAGCCTTTTGTGGATGCTGGCGCTGAGGTTAAGGACACACCCATGGATGTTGTAGAGGCAGCAGATATCATCTTTTGCTGTGTCTCAGATCCCAAGGGTGCCAAAGATGTAAGTGCTATATTGATGAGTATTAACTTTATTATTGAATTTTAATTTGTTTATGCAGCTCGTGTTTGGTAACTGTGGCGTGCTGCAGTTAAAGGATCTGCGAAATAAGGCATACGTCGAAATGTCAACGATTGATCCAGAGACATCCATGGATATAGGCGAGGGCATCAAGCAATGTAATGGTCGATACTTGGAGGCACAAATTCATGGATCGCGACAAGAGGCCGCCGAGGGCATGCTGATCATATTGGCCGGCGGCGATCGCACAGTCTTTGAGGAGTGCCATTCCTGCTTCAAAACTATAGCCAAGAACACATTCTTCTTGGGCAGTAAGTAGAGCTCGCCATTCACTCAATTACAAGCGTACATTTTTAAACTTTTGTCAATTGTTCTCAACTTGCAGATGTCGGCAATGCTTGTAAAGTGAACCTCATTTTGCAAACAATTCTGGGCGTTAGTCTTGTCGGCCTGGCAGAGGCGTTAGCTTTGGGTACGTACACTCTTATATAATATAAAGAAAAATAATAAATTGCTTTTCTTAATTTGCATTTATAGCTGATCGTTTTTCCATTTCGTTAAACGATATCATAGACATATTCGACTTAACTTCTATGAAATCGCCGTTGCTACTTGCTAAGGGCAAGGGTAAGTGTTAATACAATTAAAAGAGTGTATTTAGAAAGTTTATGCATATAAAAGACTTTGCAAATAAGAAATGAAACTTAAAATTAAAATGCTTTTCACTTTTAAATTTGTCTTAAAATAACAGCTCATAAAATTTTTTCGTACATGGTAAATGAATTAAAGAAAACTCAATCGAAGCTTCAATTTAAAAAATAAATTTAATTTAAAATGGTCTTAATCTAACAGCTTTAAAATATCTATTTTAAATTGGAAATCAATTTAATTTATCTTATTGTCTTTGATTGCTTAGGATTAAGATAAGCTTATTACTGACTAAGACTATTTTCCCAAGATTTGTTGTTACTCAGAAATTACTATTTTATTCCAATAACGAGATAGTTAACAATTATTTTGCACAATTAAACCAAATATATTTTAATCAACACTAAATGTTTAATGCATTTTACATATACATATTATATTAGCTCAATTTTTATTATAAGCAATAGCATTTTCTTACCTTTTTGCTTTTATTAGAAAAAAAAAAAATAAATTCACTTAATTTATATATATTTATTGTATTTTTTTTTAGAATTATTGTAACATTTCAATCTAATTTAATTTCCGTGTATATCATTTTTTTTTTTAGAAATGGCTAAGGGTGACTTTAATCCGCAGCAACCGTTAAGTCATATGCAGCGGGACTTGCGCTTAGTGCTCAACATGGCTGAGAATTTGGATCAGTCGATGCCAGTGACGAGCATTACAAATGAGGTGTTCAAGCACACAAAACGCTTGGGGTACAGCGAGCACGATTCTAGTGCTGTATTCGTAAGATCCAGATTTTAACATTTAGTTAACACGACTACCATTTAAACTATACTTTATCATTTAGTTTAAACCGTACATCAAACAAGCAAACGAAACACATATATATAAACTGATACACAAAAACACACATACATCCATGCCACATATATACAGCACAAACGGACACAGACACAGACCCATACACATACACACATACATACATATTCATAGTCGTGTTGAAAGCAATAACCAAACAATATGTTTAAGCAATGCTTGTTGCAACAATTTGCATCACATTTTTGTAGTTATTGTTCTTGCAACACGAATTCTAATCCATTCATCTCTCTACTTCCCTCAACTGCCTTTTAACTTTCCATCACCAACAAACCAAACAAAACACAAAAAAAAAAAAAAAAAAAATCAACAATCAAACAAACAAAACGCATTCGCACACAAAACTAGAGTAACTTCTATCCAGATCAAAGTCTAAAGCAAACAACCCAGCCTATTAACATTCTGGCGAACTTGCCAGCGTTTCCGGGTCTCTTGCCTCGTTTGGAGACGATGCCGTCAAGCTCGCGGCGACAGCGCTTTGCCAGCATTTGAGATCAGATATGCGAGAGCAGAGCAAGGAAGAGGGAGGGAATTAAAGAGAATGATGTGAAACGAACATGAAAATGATGTGAATTAATGGGAGACCCATGGGAGACAAAATCAAGCAGGCATACACAAAAACAAATATATAAATATATAAATATATATATATATATATATATATATATATATATATATATATATATATATATATATATATATATATATATATATATATATATATATATATATATATATATATATATATATATATTTACAAGAAGCCAGTTGACGAAGCAGGTGTTTGTTAGCGGACCGCTTTCATAACTCCTTATGCGTTATAATTTGTAATAGCCTTATGTTTTTTAACATTCATATTATAATTGATATTGTTTTGAATTATTTTCGGTCCACTCTGTCAGCCGACGCCGCGGCGCGAGCAATTATTATTCATGACTTGCACCTCCCCCTATCCACCATCCCAGCATGCTCGAAGACCGCAAAAGAATTAAGCAAGTCTGTAAATTGTTGAAAATCGAAATACATTTTTTCTCTTTCGATGTTGTATTAAAGTTAGCTTCCAAAAAAATACAAGTTATTTTATCTTTTTTTAATGTACAGAGCATGCAAGTGTACAAAATGAAAATATTTTGAAGAAATAAACTAAAACCCAAATCAATTGGAAACTGTAAAAAAACAAAATCAATAAGAAAATTGTTTGAACGCGGCGCTGGCTGCACATTAAATGAAATTTATTTTAACAAAAATAAAAACAAAACTTCATTATAGATAGTTTACTTTTATCGCACATATATCTAATTTGCATAATGGCCTATGCAAGAACTGCAATACCAACCACCACCATTTCATAGTTTTCTTTTACATAAATAAAAACAAAAACAAACAAACAACAAAATACATAACTGGAACAGAAATAAAATTTAAAACAAAATACTAAAAAAAAATATATAAAAAAAATTAAAAAACAAAAAAAATTAAAAATGAAAAGAAAGAAACAAAAAATAGTGTAAACATTTAGAGCCAAGAGAGTTTCGTGGGATCTATATTAATAATAATAAGAATATATATATACATAAATAAATAAATATATTTTACTTATTATTTAGTCTGTATTTTGTTGTAAAACAAAGAATAATAAAAAAACCTTAATTTTTAACTATAATCCCAACAAAATGAAAAATTTTAACTAATGCACTTATATTTTGGGGGATTCTTCTAGCTCATGATTGATCACAAGTTGAACGCCATTTAATAATAACAATCGTAGTTACCTATTTGTTTGAAACAAAAACAGTTTTTGAATATATTATTTTTATATACTGATTCGGTTAGTATAGAAATATCAGCTGAGAACAGATAAAGATTAATACATGTGTTAGAAAAATAGAAATAATTATAAATTTGTTGAGTTATATTTTGAATAGTTAATATATATTTGGAAAAACAAGAATTTGACTGAATTAGCTATTTGCAATAAATAGCACAGTTCGCATCATGGATCTCCGAAGATATGCAGTCATTTCCTTGGTTTTATTGCTAGCTACGCCTATAAGGAACGACGAAAAGACCCCAATAGAATTGGGACTATATGCCAACAGAGTGGTTTCATACGGTGTGCCGACTCCCTTGGTGGTAACAATGTCTGCATTGCCGAAGTGTGAGCTAATGTTGAAGGTTAGCTCGCTGACATATCTGGTAGCGGAATGGATCGTTGGTCCGAAATATTACGCCGATGAAACCACTATTTCATCAAACGTATAAAATTTCGAAAGAGTTGAAACGACTCAATATTGTGGCGGGCGTGCGCGTGAGCTATCAGCTGGGCTACTTTGCGGAACTGAATGCAACCTTCTGGCAGCAAAACAACATCAAACTGACATTTACAGGTTTTTGCAGATCGAAATTGCAATCTGGAATGAGTCCAGCTGCGAAGACTATTCGTTTGACTATGGATACATCGTCTTATGACTGCATACCCTACATGGAAACGGCAACGTGCTTCGATCCAAACGCTCCACTGGATTTCAGTATGCAATATGGTTTTACGATCGAATTGTATATATTAACCAGTTGCGGAATGGACATAAACAATTTAACCTGGACCGTGATGGACTTGACAGAGACAAGTGAGTAAGCTAAATTATCGTATGATTGCCAAAACTAATCCCCTATTTCCCCATTATAGAAACATTGAAAACGTTTCGTGACAAATCACTGGTACTCAACGTCGAGCCATACGATCTGCGCTTTCCCACCGAGTCGGGTCCGAATCCCAATCGATATGTTATTCAAATCAGCGGCCACTTTGGCAGAAGGAAATTCGTAGTGCGCTGCTATATAAAAGCCTTGGCAGAGAAGGTGCAAGCAATCATTAGGGGAGGCATTTTGAAGCATGTGCATACAGACGAAGAAATCTACATGGATGGCTCGGCGAGTCGGGACTACGCCAAACAACCAAACGAAAAGCAATTCAATGTCTATATGTGGACCTGTAAATCAAATGACGACCACAATCCAATGTGCAACGGTCGTACATGGACACGTAAATATAGAAATATTTATTTAAATAAATTAATAATCCGTCGGACTTTTCCGATTGATAGGAGTTTGTATCGAGACGTATCTCTATGTAGTATTTACTATATATCATGTTTAAGGATTTGTCCGTCCGACTTTTCCGATAGGCAGTTCGTATCGAGGATAATCATAATAAAGACCTTGTCCGTCTGACTCCAATTACCTCTGACTGAGGATATATATATATCTATATGGAATTTTATAATTATAATAAGGTCGATGAGAGTTTGTAGCGCGGGATTACCCACCTTTCCGATAAGTCAGTTTGTATCGAGGTTAACCTCTACATGGCATTCTCTATATATTATCTTCCAAGTATCTGTCCGCCTGACTTAATTATTATGATTAATCTCTATAGATTCTATTATAGAACTTGATTTTCTAGCCTTTCTGTTTCAATCATTGATATTTTCAAAGGGTTAACCATACAAAATATATGTTTAAAGGCACAAAAACTGTGATCGTATGGATTTTGGAATAATAATCTAAAGCATTCATCTATGGAGACTCATATCATTCATGTTTCTATTTATTTGCAGAGGCTGAGTTTCAAATACCTGGCAAAACATTTACTGTTGGCAATAAATATGAGTTTACCCTGACAGTTGTCTCCGATATTTATACCGATCAAAAATCGCAAGCCAAACAAATTGTATCAATTGTTTCTTTCAAAACGTTACAAGTGGAGATTGTGTGCGTAAAGAATTGCGAGTCGAATACCTATGATCCAAAAGACGAAGTGCTACTGTCAGTCCAGTGTCTTAACTGTGGCAGCTATCAGCCCAAGTATACTTGGTATTTGGATGGGTATGCGGCGTCCCAGTCAAAAGATCTGCGTATGAATTTGCGAACGAATAACGAAGTAGCCACAGTTGTTCTGGGTGCGCTCACAGCCGATTCCCGGCGCGGCGCCATGGTGAGTAGATTTGACCAGCGCAATATACCATTTGGTGGCTTTTGCAAAATTAGACCGTCAATCGGCGCCGAGTTCAAAGTAAGATTCCATGCATGTTGTTTTCGCTTCACACCAATGCGCTTCCTGACGTACTATTTTTATGCGGGTCAAGTAATGCTCAATCTATGCAAGAATTGCAATAGTTGCTTTATGTATTTGCCTAGACATATCGAAGAAGTCATGGTTTTGGTCTGTAAAATCAACTTACAATGTACTAGGGTATACATGGTGGTGAGAGTAATATCATTGGGTGAAATACCAATGGGGACACCCGAAGAATTATGGACATTTATAACAACACCGCCCACCGATTTTAACGTTAACGATATGTTTGAGTTTATGGCGATAACGCAGGCGGTGGCGAATGAAGTACGCACATCGGAAATCGCTTCAACTTTGATGAACGCCTTCACCGAATTCCATCCACAGTCGCTCCTTTCGCTGGGCAAGTTAGCTAATTTTACAAAAACCCTGGCTATCAATTTGTCGCCAGTCGATGCGGACGATGCGGTGGTTCTGATACGTAGCCTGACGAAACTGAATGAAAACTTTCAGATCGTGACGGATAATGGTATGGCAATGCATCTCATCGAGTATCCGTATATTAATACGACGCTTAATCTCTTTACTGTCAATAATATTATGGATCTTATTACCAAAGAATTTGACGCTCCGTCCCAGCTTATTTTCGATGAGTACAATCAGGCTCTGCATAATGAGCACCTTAATCAGTCAGTCATTGATCACCTGCTCACGAAGATCTCTCTCATTGATAATGAGAAGTTGAAAAACCGCACGGAGAATTGGGTGAACTTAATGTGGCAAACGGAACGCCTGCATCGATTCCTAAGCTATGCGCGCAATTATATCAGTAGATCCAATGATACTAGCGGTGTAAATGTGGCAAGCGTGACTCTACAGGTGAACTGCATCAATGTTGAACCTGGCAAAAATTATGTACTTGAAACGAATGACCTAATACACAACGTGTACCTGTCGGAGCAACTGCTTAATGAAATCATTAATCCGCACACAAAGAGGGTATGCATCAAAATCATCTCAATAATACGTGAACTTTATTGGTGGTATCCCGAGGAGAAGCAGCCGAGCAGGATATTGCTCTCCGTGCACCTTTATACTGGCGCAAACAAATATCTAAGTGATCTGCAGTTACATCATAGCGATATCTCCTTTCGAACCGCAATTGGCAGGTTCAGGCCGGTCGTTAGCGATAATCAACGAAGTAAGTATTAGGATCGATCGGTGGATGGGTCGGTCTCTGGTATATGGCATGGAGAGAATTGAAGGGAAATGAAAATATAATAATCTAGATATAATCTAAGGGCTTACCAGTTTCATTTAAATCTCTTTTACTTAAAATTTATATTATCAGGTATTATGCCATAGAGACATAGAGATTAGACTCTGTCCTATTGGGAACAAAAGCTGAATATGTTTATAATAACCCATAATTTCACTTTTGTATCATTTATTTTTAAATCAGGTATACTCCATATAATTTGATTTGAATATATATTTTATCTTCTGCTTGATTTCATAGACCACTGTTGCAACCCATTCAATTATACTCTGTTCCATTGGGAACAGAGTTTAACATAAATGTTTAAGATTGTTGCTTAATTTTTATTATTCAACAGACCAGAGAGCAGAGGCTTCGGGGGCAAAAAATGAAAACGACGATTCAAATATTGCTGAATCGGAAAATTATAATGCTATCGCGGAAACTGGAAAATATGTGAACTGTCTGCAATATGGGCAATTGAATACGAAAATGCAATTGCTCGCTTATCGCATGCAATTGAATGAGATGTCTATGGTCGCCGTACGCTTCAAGAACACCACCCACCGGCTGCGTGTGCTCATGGCGCTGGGAACGTTACCCGTAGATCTAGTGTCTGACATTGCCAAATCCAAGTGCAGTGTGCCAGCTGAGTCGATCAACACAACGATAATGTTGCGCAACAGATGTGACGAACCGCAACGGGTATATTTGGTCGTTCGGTTTTACGGCGACGATGAATCGGATGGCCCGGTGCCTGATGGTCCTGCCAACTTCTCGTTTGTCTTTCAGGTGCGAAGCTGCGACAATTGGCCACACAACGGACCGATAGAATCAGGGTACTGGACCCACTTCGGTTGCCTACCGGCACTGCTGTACCCAAAGTATGGCTACATGTACTGCAACTGCAGCATGATGGGCACGTACACCAGCTACGTGCACTTTGTGCCCGCCATTGTAGTGCCCCTCAACATCGCCAAGGATATTGAATTCAATTGGACCGTTCTGGTCTTTTACGTTGCCGCGTTGTTAATCATGTTCACAGTGCTGGTGCTGCTCTTCATTTGGCATAATAAACAGCCCAGCAAGACGATCGCCTGCGACATGACTGGGCTGGAGGGTGCGTCGGATCGGGATGTGCACGACCTGCTGATCTACTTGAGGACGGGCTGCCGTATCAATTCTCTGACCACGGCCACGGTACGTCTGATTTTTGAGACAACCAAGCGAGCGGAGCTTCAGTTTACGCTCATGCAGAATCCGGAGAGTCCCGAACTGACACGCAATTCTACGTATATATTGTGGCTGCGCACCCGGGACATCCGGATACCCACGCGCATCGCCGTCGTTCACAACAATGAAGGACGATATCCCAGCTGGTATTTGAATACCATCCAGGTGATCGACATACAGACGCAGCAGATGCAGGTGTTCAAGGTGAATCGCTGGGTGCGCCACAAGTTCCTAATACTCAGCTCTGCGATGGTTGTGCGGCCGGGCGAGGAGGGAGTTGTAGAACGTTGGCGGGATCGTTTCGTTGCCGAGTTTGAACGGCAGTGGATCAATTGGGGCCTCTTTCAGCCACTGACGGGCAAGTGGCGTGGTGCCGGCATCAATGACAGTATGACGCGAGCTCAGCGGGTTTGCATCTTCCTTAACAAGGCGATCATAACGTATACAGTGTGCGCATGCATTGTTGCACCCGCTAAAAAGTATTCGTTGGACGCCGATCACATCTACTTCAATTATCGTTCGTTTCTATTGATAGTCATAATATGCTTGGTTTTGACTAATTTAGTTCAGTACATTCTTGAGAAATTAGTTGCGATTAGTCGTGTGCGTTAAAATTTTTTAATTGGAAAAATAAAAAAAAAAATCAATTTCAAGGGAACTTCTCACTATATGGGGTAGTAAATCGATTTAAAATAAACATTACATTTAAATTTGAATACTGTGAATATTGCACAAATAAATTTATTCTTTTATTTTAGTTTGCCAAAAATACGTTTTGCTTTCAAAATCTTAGTGGTGAGCTAGAAATGCAGCCTACTTTAATTATTTCAAAGGTACAGTATTTTTGTTGGTATTATTTGGTGCGTTTTGTATTTACTTCAAAGAATTTCACTCTTCTTCACGTGCGCTACTTCGCTGTGCGTGTGTGGCAGAAATATTAAAATACTTAGAATTAATTAACTAAAAACCTCTCAATTACGTAGTGCTCAATCAAGAATGTCGGAAAAGAAACGAGCTCGTCGCCGTAAAGATGTAAGTCAATAGTTTTAGGGCGACCGACGTAAATGTCGCAAAAAAAAAAAACATTTACGTCTTGCGCGATGATATTGTATATATAAATATGTGATTGTGCAAATGTGTGAGTGTATGTGTGTGTATATATATTTGCCACAGTCCAATTGCCATGCACACTGTGTTTGTTTTCATTCCCATGCACAAAATATGAAGAAATATTGCCGAATCTTCAATAACAAAACGCTGATATGAATGTTCATATGTATATATATTGTCGCCGTATCTGAGCGGGGGGCAAGTTCAACTTTATGAAATGGAGCTGTCATGCGGCTGGCTGTATTTATATACCTATGATTTTTTGTATTTACATGCGTGTGTGCTTTGCAGCAATGCCCCCTGCTTGCGCTATTAACCATATATATGTATTTGTCACATTGAAGCTTGTAAAGCCAATTTTTACACATCTTTTGTAGTCAGTAAATTTTCAATTTATTCAGCTTTATTTGTTAAACAACACCTCCCCCTCACCAACGGTCAAAATCGTCATAATCAAACAGCTGTCAGCGCATGTAATGTTGTCACAGATCTGGCAACGCTGCCAATTGAAAAGCTTCTGTTGTAAACTGAACGCTTGAGTGAGTGTATTTGTGGATCACTTGTGTTGATGTCTTGCGCTCTCAAAACAGCTTGTGTGTGTGTGTGTGTGTGTGTGTGTGTGAAGCTTTGCAGAAGCTGGGCATTCGTTTTACGGTTAACGGTGCTCATCTGATCAGGCCTCTCTCTCGCTCTCTTTGAATCTGGCCTTTTCTCAGGTGCACCCACTTATCAGCGGATTAGTTTGTATTCTGCTGTGCCTGATTTTGTGCTGTTGTCGCTCTTTCTTGGGGAAAGTTTCTACCACAATTTACATGCACACGTATGTGTGTGTGTATGCACATATTGATCGTGAGCTGTTTTTATGGGTATAGGCACTTGTTTGACCAGCCAGCCAGCTGGCTGTCTACTGCTCAGATTTAATACTTTCTAGACTTGCTTAGCGATTGCAACACGTCACGGCTCGGGAAACAGAAATACAAAGATCTGCTTGCTGCATTTCTTATACTATATATTGTTATTGCTATACCATATTGTTTTCTATATAAATCAAACATAAGTGCATAATGAGCGACGAGGAGCGCCTTTCTCAAGGGGGCGGCGAAGAAGAGGAGGAACAAGAAATCTTCGATGATGGAATGGTATCTATTATAGGATTGAAATATATGTCAACACACACACACACACACACACACATACACACACGCACACACACACACACACACACACACACACACACACACACACACATACGCACACATACGCAGACACACACACATACGCAGACACATATACATGGGAGCATAAACATATGCTAATGAGTATACAGTGTGACGAAATACAATTTTGATGGCGTGGCCTAAATGCGTTGTTTGAAAGTGAAGTTTTACGAGGTTTTTTTTTCCATTAATATATTTACAATATACAAAATAAGTGTAAATATTATGCGAAATTAAACTTGATTCTTGATGAAAATCATTGTGCTTTACAGTCGTTTTGTCTTAAATTTATAATAATATATATCAAATATATAATTATAAATGAATCTTGATTATTAACAAAACTTATTGTGCGCGACATATAATATATATTGATTGCCTAGATTATTATTTATAATATACGATTTTTTTTTAAAGCCTGAATTGGATTTTTGATGATTTTGTAGTTAATTAGTCAGAAATAAAAAGTTGTATACCACATCACTTATTACAAATTTTTTCAGTTAAATAGTTAAAGGTTATAAAAGATCTGTTGCTGTAAAGAAAAATAAAAAACATGAATCGCCTATTTAGCAATTCAGTTATTTAAATATAAATACAATAATTTCAAATAATATTTATAAAATATATATTCATATTTTTAGGAATACACCGAACCCGGACAGCAAAAGGTCGACAAGCCTTCGAAAGATGAGAAGAATGTCGCCAAATGGTTGAAAAAGAACGTGAAGACAAAGAAGACGAAATTTCTGAGTCATGTTGTGGAATACTTTACATCGAGTAAAGCCATCGACGGGCTAATGAAGTCCAAATTTGCCGAGGGTGATAATGCATTGTTTACCACACGTGAGCAGGCCGTTGAATTTTTGGATGTAATGCTGGAGCATAAGTTTTTCCATCGCGCCAAAAAGGTGCCCGTGACGCTGGATGAGCTGCGCTGCAAGTCGGAGAAAAAATCGGATGGGAGCAAGACGCAGGAAAAGGATAAGACAGAAACGACTGGTGGCAAGAGCAATGCCAAGTCCTCATCGTCATCGGATAAAAAGGACACTGATCCAGAGGTCGATGGCGAAGCGGCACAGGCCGCCACTGGTGCTGATAAGAAAGAGAAAAAGAAACGCAAAATCCGTCTGGACATGCATCCGGAGCAGATCTTTGTGGACGGCTCCGAGGCATATGTGTGGATCTATGATCCCATTCCGCTGCACTATTGGATCTTTGGCTTTATATTGCTGCTCGGCGCCGTTGGCATTTGCCTGTTTCCTCTCTGGCCGCCGATGCTGCGCAAAGGCGTTTACTACTTGTCGATAGCCGCTGCCGGCTTCTTGGTGTTCATATTGGCTTTAACTGTTGTCCGTTTGGTCGTGTTTACCATTGTGTGGGCTCTGACCGGCGGCAAGCTGCATTTCTGGATCTTTCCGAATTTGACCGAAGATGTTGGCTTCTTTGCCTCCTTCTGGCCACTGTATGAGGTAAGTATATTAGAGAGTTCTGTGCGAAAATAAATTAATCGCACTAATCTCATTTCACAGAGCAATTACGTTAATGACGCATCCGCCGCCACATCCGGCTCGAAGGGTGATAAGAAATCCAAATCCAAATCAAAGAAAAAGGAAAAAGACAGTGACGGCGAGGAGGATACGGCTGTTGATGCCGATGGCGATGGTGACGCTGACGTCGATGGCGATGCTGAAGCTGATGCGGATGCAGATGCTGATGCAGATGCAGATGCGGATGCGGCACCATTGGAGCCCGAGAAAATTGAGCTAATTAAAGAGCATGATGCTGATATGGAGGTGCGAAAACGGCGTAAAGTCGGTGCTGATGAATACGAGGACGATGACGAAGATGTGGCTGAAGGGGATGAGAAGGAGGCAACGGCGAAAGCCAAGGATACCAAAGCTGGGTAAGCTGGCCGCTTATTTTGTTCCTTTTAACGAACGAATCTCGTTTGCTATGGCATTTGCTCGAATTTTAACCTATAATTTATTGGCCTTGATTTTGTTAACTCCACGCAATTCAAGTAACTTTAGCTGTTAATTGTGTAAATTTATGTTCCTTAATAAATTATAAACTCTTTGAATTCAATATACATTAAGTTTTGTTGCTCATTATTTTTCGTTTGCGAATTATGTCATTGTTTGCGTTTCATTTGATTATATTGATTTCCTTTTTTTTTAAGCATGTCATTCATTCATACCTCATACCAAAAGCTAAAATACACAAAGGATGCATTTCATTGAATATTCAAAATATAGTTAAGCGAGATGTTAACATTAATGGTAACTGGCAAATATTGATAAGACGCTAGATTGTGTATTATATATATAATTTTATTGGTAATAGGAAAAAAAGACATAGCTAAACCTATGTCAGCTTATTTGATATATATATATACGTTGATATATTTTATTTTTATATAATAAATATTAATTAACCGGAGACTTAGTCGTATTCATTCCCAAATCCGAACAGGTTGAAAGAGACCTTCAGAATTTCTATGAAAATAAAGTAAAATATTGTTGTATAATGTAAAATTAAGAATAGTGTAAATATAGACTAAGGCTAAACATGTTTAGTAACTTCAAGATTTCTATCTATAAAATCTCTCATTGTGTATTCGAAACGCTAATTGCATTTTGCCCAATTTGTAAATACTATGTAATTACTATATCGATATTCGATTTAGAGCATTTTGTAATTGGGTTAAACGTTTCTGATGGATATCAAATCCAAGCCATTCCCTTACCATATCAATTCCATTTGCCATTGAAACTCATTCAAGCAGCTCTATTGCAGTCTGTTCTGATTCTGATTGAATTTGAGCTTCTACCTAAAGTGTGGATATTAAGTTTCAAGATTAACCCATTTAACTGAGTAAGTTTGATCAATTTTAATTTATCACACACATACACACACACACACACACACACACCACATACACGCACATACAACACACACACAGTCACATTTTTTTGGCTTTTGTATTAAATTTCAATTGTTTACTATATATATATGATTTATTTTAAATTGATTTCGCTGATAGTCGCAGTCTATTGATAGTGGGACACTAATAATACCTTCCTCTCTTGCAGCACGCCGCGTAACTCGGAATCGGATTCGGAGAGCTCAAGCAAAGATTACGAAATAATTAGTTCAAGTGAAGTGCAGAACGTTTCGGACAATTGAGTGGGGATTAACTGTGTCAGCAACAGCAGCAGAAGCAGCAGCAGCAGCAGCAGCAGCAGCAGTAGCAGCAGCGTTAGCAAAACAAAACTCGGACAGAATCTATGCTTTAGTGTATTCAAATCAACCACATCCAATTCTAGTTAATTGATAAGGCAAATCTAAAAACAATTCACGTTGATTCCAAGCAGATTGAAACAAATGTCGGGCTTTTCCCGGTCATTAAGCAAACAGTCCATAAATAGAAATTCAAATTGTTTTCTTTATAGTAAATATATATATATATATATATATATATATATATATATATATATATATATATATATATATATATATATATATATATATATATATATATATATATATTATATATATATATATATATATATATATATATATATAATTTAATTTTTTGATATCGTGCCTAATGAATTCCTACCATAGACAGAGATGTGGCCCAGAAGCATTTCGGTTTTGCTATTATTTTTAAGCCTATTTACGGCACGAGCTCTCAAATTGTTTTCTAAAACAGCAATAATTATAATTGATTATATACAAACAAATTGCGTGCAGCTCAATGTTTTGTTTATTTGTAATAGTTTTTTTTTCGAATTGAGTGCAAGCAACAATTGCAATTGATAATAATGTTTACGCTATGTGCATGATTATGATTATATATAAATAAAATACATAAATATATACAAATATACTTATACATGAATATATATATATACACATACAATATATATATTTAATGTACACGATCATTTACTTTAAATGTAATTAAAGCATTGAAATTAGTAGTGTAAACATTTAATTAATTATTAAAATAAAGCTAGGCAATTCTGATGTGAGAAATCTTGAAAAAACAAAACACAAAATACTCGTTTCAATTACACAATAAAAACGCATTTAATTATTAATTATTTATACAAAATATATGTATGTATATTATATATATGTATATAGATTAAAGCTCATCTTTAAATTGACGCTCGATGTGGTATTGGCCCAGCAAATGATTGAGCCAGTACCAGATAAGGTCGGGTCTGAGCACTCCACATATAATGGTAAGGCCTGCTAGCTGCGGTAGCAAAGACGAATATGAATTATAAATTAGATTCTATACTACATTATATTGTGCATAAACTCACCACAATCAACCCATATGCCAAGTAATATATGATCCAAAATATGACGCTAGCACAGATACTCAAGTAGTTGGCTACAGCATTTTTTGGGACATTATTAGGGCGTTTCTTTAGACTTTGACACATTTTCTGCAATTTTTATTATTATACATTTTCCTAATTGAATTAAAAAAAAATAATATATATATATATATATATATATATATACTTTGTTTTCGGTACAAATCGGATGTGGGTGATTTTTTTTATATTTGTTAAGACTCGTAACTTGCTGAAAAAAAAAAAAACAAAATATATATTAATAAGATATGATATGATATATATTATATATATATATATATATATATATATATATATATATATATATATATATTTTATATCATAGTGTGATTTGGTTTGATATATATTTGATATATAATATTTACATATGTCAAAATGATTTCTAATTGTTCAGTGCCGCTGAGTAGATCGGAACTTGAAATATATTTCAATATATATATTCTCTATATGAACTGAAAAATATTAACTTTGTTTTCAGTAACAAGATACATCCAGGGAAATTACTTTAAACTTGTTTGTGATATTTCATAATTGGCATACTGCTGAAAAACAAAATGTATTTTAATTTTATAAGATAATATTCGGATATATGTCAGTTCTATATGTAATATTTATATATCATATCATTCATAGTAGATCGCGCATTAACCTAGATTGTCAATTCAAATCTAGTATTTTTATAGTATATAGCTATATGTTATATATAAATTACCATATCCTTATTTCCATTTCTATATCTATTGTCATTTAAAAATCTCTTCTCTATTGCGCTTCTATTTCTCTCTTATCATTCAGACTTAGCAGTTTGATGGGTTTGGTCATCATTTCCATTATCTTCTGATGCACCGACTCATCTACGATCCACGTATCGCGATGTTTTTTCTTGCGCTGCTTTGGCTCTTGCTGCTCATTGGATTTCGATTCGTTTGAGGAATTCTGATTAAGTTCTTCATCCATCGATTCATTAATTTCCAGCTGTACAGCTTCGAATTTGATGCTGCGTCTGTGATTCCTATACCTGAAGGGATGTGCTGGCCACACGGGTTGGTATTGTTTCCTCTTTTGCTCGAGCACTCTGCTCCATGCTGTACTTCCTGAGGAGTCCTCAGTTGGCGTAGGGCTTGACGTATGGGCGATGGGTGTAAAAAGCGCTTCCAAGATGATTGCATTACTCTTATTTTCCTCTAGCTGATTAGCTTGTATATCTGGAGTACGAAACTCGTAGATGCTCGAGGTCGATGGACTCTTGACAATAGTCGGATTTAGAATATATTGCTTCAATCGTCCCGTGCGTGGTGTTATGCTAGCCAACATCTTGGGCATGATTATCTCACTGCTGGCATATTGAAGAGTTGACATCGTCTTTACAACATGAACTTGTTTCGGCTGCCTTAGCTTCTGCCTCGACTTTTCCTTGAGCTTGTCTAGCAATTCCCACAGCAATTGATTTCTACGGTAAAGTTCGGGTGGAATGCTGTTGGACGTTGCTAGGCCAAAACACGATTCGTAAAGCGTGGAACCAGTTATCGTAGAGTTTGTGGGTGTTGGAAACGGAACTGGTTCATCTCGTGAACTTGCTCTATGAGTAGATTCATTGCCAATTTCAATGTTGAAATCTTGTTCGCAATAGACTTTTGGGGGTTCGTTCATAATAGTGCTTGGCTTTTGATTGGGTTCAGTATTTGGTTCCATTTTCTTGGAACTAGTTCGCGAGGCAAAATGCAGCTGACAGCTAGGCTTATGCTTGACTTGGCAACTTTTCGATTTCTCTTGACTCTTCTCATTCATGAATTTCATTTTATTTTTCCGATTCAAGCCACATTTCTGACAGCTTTGATTACTGTGAATAGATGCCTTGGATGTTTCGTTGGTATTGATGGTTCCATAGTGCTTTTTACGGACGTCTTTCAGTGGCTTCATCTCCTCCTGCTTCAGTTTTTTATTAGCAAAGAAACCACCAAGTAGAGACCACATTGAGTTGCGATTGCTCGAATTGTTCTGCCCCGCCTTCCGTGGCACTAAACCCCCCCGCGGATTGAGCTGATCAGTTGTGTAAACTTTGTGCGGATACTTTTCATCGGCTGCTGATTTATTGGTAGAATTTAAGGGCAATTCGTTAGACATGTCATTTGGTGAGTGTAATTCGTTTGACATGGCTATATCTAAACGCTTATAATCTTCGTCATTGTTATTCTTTAGGATGTCGGAACGGTTCTCGTCGCTATCGTTGGTCTCGCCGATCTGCAGGCTCTCCATGAACTGCAGCAGACCCTTTACGGACTCTGTGTGACTGCTCTCGATACGTTGCTCCTCCTGCTTGTCAATGAGGTTGCTCATCTGGTGCAAGGCGTCGTCTGTCAGGGGATTGCTTTGGCCGGCCTCGGCGGGCGGCTTCTGCTCCATTAGCCAGAGGATCTTCTCAATGATTGATATTGGTAGCATTTCCGGTTCGGGGACCGGCTTTTCCTCAACGTAGGGCGGCTCCTCGCCGCCACGGCTGCGCACCGACTGCTGATGCACGGGCAGCGTCGAGCTGACGCTCTTGTGGCTGCTGCTGCTCGTGCTGCTGCTGGAGGCGCTGCTGTCGGACAGACCCGATTGAGCCACAGCCTTCATCATCTCATGCAGACGCAGAGGAGCGCTCATGCTATAGTTGTGACGTTGGCGCTCCGCTGGCGGTGCCGTCGGCACATCGAAGGGCGACGACGACGAGCAGTCGCTGCTCGGCTCCGACTCGAAGCTCGAGAGCCGTGTGGGTGGCAAATCGGCACGCTGCTTGATATACAATGCCTTGGGCTGACGCAGCATCAGACGAGCGCTGTCGACGACCAGAGCATCCTCCGAGGGTCCCTCGTACACATCGAATGGCGAGAACTGGGTGGCCACATTGCATCCCGTGGGCTTCTCCACCTTGGGCGGCAGGCCGCCGCCCTTGGCGCGTACTTTCTGCTTGGCCAATAAGTCGGATAGAACCTGCGATAGAGGAGGCAGTGGGCGGCTGCAATGAGAGCGCAGTGGACGCCCGAAGAGGCGACGCCGCTTCGATATGGCGCCACCGGCGGTGTCAGTTATGGGCTTGTCAAGTGGTATAAAATCACTGACAAAGAGATTATCATAGAAACTTGGCTGACGCATGCGTAGATGCACTGGCCGATTGAATACCTCGTGCGCAAATGCCACTAGATTTGGCATATCCTCGGTGGGCTGCTCCCACAGCGACTCGGTGGCCTTGCTGGGACTAAGGGAGGGTGGCGGCGGCGGCGGTGGCGGCGACGAGGGCGGTGGCGATGGCGGTGGCGGTGGTGCCGTCAACTCGGGCTCAATCTCGAGCTGCTTCAGCTCGACTGCAGCTTCCTCCTCCGGCTTGCGCTGCTTGGACTGCAGTCGCTGCGGCTTGCGGTAATGGCCAAAGCGTCCCATGTATAGCCTATTGTTGCTCTTGTTGGTGTTGGTGTTATTGTTGTTGGTTCGGGGTTTCTCCTCCTGCTGCTGCTTCTCCTCTTGCTTTGGCTGCGGTTTTACAACAGTTCGATCCAGTCTTGGCGCCTTTGGCTCCCCGCCGCATTTCAAGCAATTGGCCTTGCGCTTGGACTTTGGCTTCTTGGCGCTCATCGCCACCTTCACGCGCACTGACCCCTGACGCGGCTCCTCGCTGCGGCGACGTTCGAACAGCACTTGTTGGCGCATCGTTGCCTTCTGCTCCTCATCGCTTGAGGAGCTGATGCAGGCGCGCGGACGTCGACGTCGGCCGCAGACCTCGCACCACAGCTCCGGTGGCGGAGCTATATGAAGAATGGAGCGAGGCAGCTTCTCGCAGAGGCAGTAGGTCGGCGTTGCTCCGTAGCTAGACATTTTCTTCAGATACAGGGTGTAGAGCTCATATAAACGAAACATGAACAATAATTCAACGCGCTCAGCAAAATTATTATTCAATTTTTTTCGAGTTTGTGCGTTGCGGGAAAGCCAGAGCTCGACTAAATATTTGCCGAACTCAATTGCTTCGGGTCGGCAGCCAGCTCTTGGCAGGTATTTCGACAGCTACTCTGATTTCGATTGAAGTGCAATTCTTTGCCTCACGGCTTGTGCAACTTTTAAATTCTAGATCCATCTGTGCGCAGTGCTGTAAGCTGCTGCAAAAAGTGCTGCCAATCAGGCAACAGAACTTGTAGATCTTCTGAACAGAATGGGAGAAACTTTTGCAGTAGATATTGTGAATTACTTAACGAAACGAACTTTAATGTAGAAATTAGTTCTAGCTGAATATATCGAATTACAATTGTGTATAGTTGTGTGAGGATAATGAAAATTTGTAATAATTATTTAATATATAAATATAAAATAGGCATGAAACTCAGGAATAATAATTGAAATATTTACAACATTTTACTTTACTATTTTTGATATAAATAATTAAAATTGTAATATTATACTTCATCTTATTTTAGTTTCAATTTTAAAAAATTTTAAGTTAAACTAAAATTTTATTATAATTGATATTTAAATTAAATTTAAATTTATGATTGGGTTCTTTTATTGAATTTTAACTTAAATTTTATTTATAATTTTGTTCTAGTATTAATTTTATTTTATTTATTAATTTTAACCAAAATTTTATTCAAATTTGTATTTAAATTTAGTGTAACATTTTATTTAAATTTTAATCTGAATATTTTTAAAATTTTGTTTTTAGTTTTAATTTTAATTTTAATTTAATATTTATTTTTTGTTCATAAATTTTATTTTAATTAATAATTTATTTTTAATCTTTATTTTAATCAAAATGTATTAATTTATATCGTTCACAATAAATAATACATTTTGTAATATTAATACATATATAATTCAATAATATTAAAAACAATTTTTAGTATTTTGTAGCACTAACCAGTTAGTCAAAGCACATATTTATTGACACTGATATTAAACAAAAAAATATGGGCAAGCAAGCCCACTCATATTTTTATTTTTAAATCACATTGCATGTCCTCCTAAGTGATTTTTCATGTACGAAAAGAAATTATATAAATGAGTGGAGCTGATTTTAAAAGTTTTTACTTTTGGAAAAAAGTTTTCTCTTCTAATATACTCTGTAAAGGAATGTTTGATTTCAATTTTAGTTATTTAGACCGATATATATATATATATATATATATATATATTTATTTATTTATTTATTGAAATTAAATGATTTATTAAATATAATTTAATGTTTATATTATATATTTATAATTATTATTTTTTTATATTAATAAATACTTAATTTTATAAATTACAATCACATATAACTAATATAAATTAATTTAACTAGATTAATATTATTATTATTATTATTATTAATATTACCATTAATTATTTTGAAACTTTTTTTTTTTAAATCAGATTTCGTGTGCCTTTGTTCCCATGAACTGTGCTGTATGAACACAGCAATTCGCTATTAGCTGTCTAAGGCTTCTAAGAGGGATAAACTGTGTTCGGTCATGATTAGGTCAAGGCCAAATGCCATATATTATAGGTCAATTGGATAAAGTAACCAGAAAACAGTTGGTATTTTGTCGAACTTTACTTGAATCGAAGTCAGAACTAATTTTAAAATGTAAATTGGATATGGACACAATTATTCCATCACAGTTAAATATATATATATTCAATAATTAAATTTATAAATAATCAAATAAACTTTTCGCACACGATATTGTCTACTGCCTTTTGCATTTTTTTAAGCAAAGTTTGCTTCGCCTACTAAATTGAACCAACAGAGTTAAATAATTTGTATTTTTAAGAAATATTTGTATGATTTTTTATTTTTGTTATTTTTATTTATTAATTTAACATTATTTGTATAATATATATATTTATATATAGCTTATGGATTAATGTGATTTGTATGATTATTTAAGTGCAATTAGATTACTAGCATCGATTTGTTTCCATTTAATGGCCTTAAATGCATTCAGCCTAACATTAGTTGAAATCTGAAATGTGGTTTGGCTGCGCGCCTCAGAGTCAAAGAACGCATTAAAAGCGCATTGGCCGCAGACAGGCGAGCGTAATGTTGTTCAGCATTTCCGGCTCATTGGATAGCAAAAGGCGTTGCATACTTTGGGGCGCGCGGCAAGCACATTGTACAGTCTATACAAAAATCAAGCTTGACCATAAATTATTAAACTATGTACTACTATTCGTTATGGAAGGCAAGAAGCACGTTTTGAATTACAGGCCAGTTGGAGCAGATTTATGCGAACTATTGGTCATAAAAAATCGTTGTCTATAAGATGTGAATGTATATATATATAAAGATATATATGTATATGTATATAATAATATATATTTATATTTTACATATATATATATATATATATATATATATATATATATATATATATATATATATATATATATATATATATATATATATATATATATATATATATATATATATATATATATATATATATATATATATATATAATATATATATATATATATATATATATATATATATATATATATATATTCTCAATGGGATCTACAATTGTTGCTGGCCATAGAAATTGTTTGGTTGCTCTCGTTTGGCATTTTAATGCATTTTTATTGCATGACTTCTGGCTTTTCTTTATTTTCTGCATTTTTGCTTTACCCTGGAATTTTCGTATGTTTCTTTTACTGTTTATATATATTTAAGTTTTTTTTTTTTTTATATTTTTGTTTATGCTTCTTTAAAAAGTTTAAAAGAGAGTATATTGGTTTTGTATGCGTCTAGCTTATCTGGCCATATAAAATCTTCACATCTTCAGACTTGATATTTCTAATATATGCGCTTATATATAAATTTCTAATAAATCTTTAAGGTCTATTATATAGATTTAAAATCATCCATTGGGTGATTAGTTACAGTTAGTGTCCTTATCTTATTTTATTTGTTAAAAATCGTTTACAGGTCAAACAAATCTAGCCATAGCTAGAGGTTTTACTATATAAAGTTGACTATACATTCTTAATATTGAAAGCCCATTTGCATTACATTTATATTTCTAGTCAAGGTCTATTCATTGTCCAGTCGGATATGCCCGACTGTAAAATTCTTATTTGTTTTGTTGTTGTTGATTTTTGCTTTACTCTGTTGGCCTGGCTTTTAGTTGGCGTTTATTGCATTTGGTCAGCATTTAAAACGCGAATGGGTTGCCGTAACTCAATGTGTGCCAACTATTTCGAGGGCGCGTGCCGCACACACTGAATGGGCGTGGCCAGCAGTCTGGTCATGAATTTTTACTGGGCATGCAAGTCTGTAAAGAGTAAGAGAAAGAGACAGGCAGAGTTAAAATCGTAAGGTTTTAAATTAATTTTTTATTCTTGTTTAAATATTTAAGTGGAATCCTTTAATGATTGCTGGATTGATTAATGTTATATATTGGCTTAATTGGTTGCTGCACATTTCACTCTTCTCCTATAAGTATATCCAACAATTCCGCTTTAAGATTGGAAAGCATTTTAATTGGCATTTTGCGCTTCTGCTCCGCGTTTCAATAACAAATTCCGCTTTGGTTCAAGAGTTATTAGAAGGGCAAAAAATATATTAAATTGGATTTAAAGTCAAATAAACATAAAGAAAAATTAATATAAAATATAAAAAGTAAAATTAAAATTAAAATTAAAATTAAAATTAAAATTAAAATTAAAATTAAAATTAAAATAAAAATAAAAATTAAATTAAAATTAAAATTAAAATTAAAATTAAAATTAAAATTAAAATTAAAATTAAAATTAAAATTAAAATTAAAATTAAAATTAAAATTAAAATTAAAATTAAAATTAAAATTAAAATGAAAATGAAAATGAAAATGAAAATGAAAATGAAAATGAAAATGAAAATGAAAATGAAAATGAAACTTAAAAATAAAATTAAAATTAGAAATAAAATTAAATTTAAAAATAAATTAAAATTAAAATTAAAATTAAAATTAAAATTAAAATTAAAATTAAAATTAAAATTAAAATTAAAATTAAAATTAAAATGAAAATGAAAATGAAAATGAAAATGAAAATGAAAATGAAAATAAAAATGAAAATGAAAATGAAAATTAAAATGAAACTTAAAAATAAAATTAAAATTAGAAATAAAATTAAATTTAAAAATAACATTAAAACTAAAATTAAAATTAATACTAATATTGAAATAAAATTAATAAAAATAAAAATTAAAATTAAATTAAAATGTAAGTTAAAATTAAAATTAATACTAACATTAAAATTGAAATTAAAATTAACAGTAAAACTAATACTAATATTCTGAATAAAAATAATAAAAATAAAAATGAATACTAATATTACAATTAAATTAAAATTAAAAATAAAATTAAATTAAAAATTAAAATAAAATTAAAATTAAAATTAATACTAATTTTTAAATACAAATAATAACAATTAAAATTATTACTTATATTTAAATTAAAATTTCAAAAATAAACTCATATTAAATTACTACTACTATTTCTTAACAAAGATACATTTACATTTATATATTATATAGTTTCCATTTTGAGTTACGTTCAAGGCTTTAACGTGGTCTAGCCCTTTCAGCCTGGTTGTAGCACCATGAAATTTAAAAGTCAGCTTCTGTTGACTGCAGCTACGTGACTGCTGCGTGTCTGAGCATTCGTGTCTGTGTTTCTGTCTGTGACGATGTCTGTGGCATGTGGCATATGCATCAGAGAGCACACATACATATGTGCAACGCACCAACTGTTTATTTATTTAACACAATTTGTACATTTCATAACTCAAGACGATGCCAGCTATGTTGCACACGTGGCAAGTGGATGTGGCAGCATGGCGCGTCTTGCTGCCACGCATGCGTAACTGCCACGCCTTTCGATTCGGGGTTTTTTTTTGGGGCGTCTTCTTATTTAATGGAATTTTAAATGCAACTATCCCGTTTTGGGCGCTGTGCATTGTGCGGCTTCCTCTACGGCTGTCGTTGCAACTTTGTTGCCATAAGTGGAAAGTGTTGTCAGGCATCTTGAAAAGGTGTTGTAGCCAGCGAGAGGAGCAACAGCAACAGCAGCAGCAGAAGCAGCAACAGCAACAGCGGCACTGACCCAAGTCTCTAAGCGTTGTGAAAACCTTGAAAAGCACTCAACAAATAATGCCACCGAAATTTCATACTTCCACTCATATACACATATACTCATATGCCCACACACACACACACACACACACACACACACACACACACACACACACACACACACACACACACACTGACATATTGGCCAAACAATGAAGTATTCAGCCAAGTTTTTCGTTCATAATTATGAAACACTCTCGTGTTGATGTTGTTGGAAAAAGCTCACGTATTCGTTGCTTCGACACTTCACCGTTAGAAATGCTTCATTCGAGTCCGTTTCAGCTTTTAGGGTGACCATGAAAAGTATTAAGTCACTGCTCTTGAGCACTGGAAACGAAAATATTTAAAAAGGACGAAAATAGAAAAACACAGGAAAGCCAGTTAAAGTTGATGGAGTTATTAAATGTATATAACAAATATATTTATTGTATATAATTTAAATATGTGAGTCAGTAAAAATATTTTTATAAATATAAATATATATATTTATATATATAAATATATATATATTATTTTGTTATGGTGTACATTTAAAATAACATAAATTGCTGTTAAATATTGCCTGAAAATTACTTGAACAACATACAAAATTATACTTACATACTATTGTTTGCTTGCTATTAAAAAAATAAATAAATGACTAAATTTTAATATTTAAAAAAATTACAATTATTGAAATTTACATTCGAAAATAATGTTTAATATTCAAAAATAATAAGAAAATATAATTAATGTTAAAAAAATAAATAAATAAAAAAACACAGTAACCAACACTTATTTTAATAATTAAGTTTAAGAGCTTGATCATGCTAAGTTGGCATTCGCTGTTCCAGTTCGAATTGGTTGCTCTAGCTGCTATATCGACATCGACAGCACAGAAAAAATATCTGAATTGAGTACATCATCGTTTATATACTACATTTAGATAGTAGGCAGGCCAATGCAGATAAACGAAACTTATTATAAATCGGCTTAAAATGTAGTTGCATTGAAATATCAAAATAGTTTAAAAACTATAAACATGTATAAAATATATAAAGAATATTTAAAAATATAAAAACTATAATTATAAATATGAAAATAAGTAAAAACTTATAAAAGTATTTGCTGAATATACATATGTGAAAATATTTAAAGTTACATATTCCACAAAAATTTAATTTCAATAAAAAATAAATAAATGAAAAATTATAATTATTATAATGATAAGTGTTGGTCACAATTGTTGTCCCAGTAACCAGCTCTTCTTTTGACATATTAATTTAAAAGCGCTAGTTGATCCAATAAATTCGTAGTTATATGAGTCTAATGTAATCGTATTGTAAAGATATTGTGAACAGTCGTGTCCTTTTTATCTCTATGCTTTACAGACTTCTTTCGCGCTCTCAGCAACAACGGCTTGATCATGCTAAGTCGGCATTCGCTGTTTCAGTTTGAATCGATTGCCGCAGCTGCTGTCATATATATATATATATATATATATATATATATATATATATATATATATATATATATGTAAATACATACATATATATAGTAGGAGAACCAGAGTCATATACAAGTAATATACGCAAATTAATGAACTTATTACAAAGTGATTTAAAGTGTAGTTGAAAGTAGATAGAAAGATCACGATAGCTCAACAATTATAAACATATAAAAATATATAAAAAAATATAAATTAAAATAACCAAATAAATAAAAACATATATATATATATATATATTTATAAATTATATATTTAAAAATAAATAAAGTTTTTTTTTTCTTTTTAAATATACATATAAAATATATAAAAATTGCTCAAAATATGTAAAAATATGAGTAAATCAAATTGTATACAAATATAACAAATATATTAAAAATAAATTAAATTTATATGAATGCAAATTATAAAACAAATATATTTAAATTAATGCACATAGATTTTTGTTCGCCTTATAAGGCAAATATATTTTTTATTTGGGTTTCGTTTGCATAATTAAGCTTTAAAAGATTTTCTTGAAAAAAAAAAAAAACTGAAATTTAAGTTTTAGGTCGATATTATAAATAAGCTTCTATTTACAATTCTAATATTAATCCTGCCATATCCATTTACTAAATACTCAATTAAATTAAAAAAAATATATATATTTTTATTAAATATTCCATATATCTATTTTCAAACTTTTTTGCATAAATATATTTTTTATAAATGGATAAATTTAATTTTAATTTCCATTGAATAATTTTTATTTATTTTTTATTTAATAAATAAATTAAAATAAATGAGAATAATAATGAAAGAGTTGTCTAAATTCTTTAGAATATTTTTTGAATAGAATTTTACTGACATTTATGCTTAAGCCTTTCATAAAAGCTAAATTGTTCTGTGGCTCTCGGCTTATTATTTATTTTTTGGTGTTGAGCGAATATTATAGATAAAAACGTGCTTGCCCACAAAGTGCTTAAAACATATCTATATATTTATACATATATATATATATATATATATATATATAGGTTTGTATGTATATAGAGTACTCTGAATGCAGTTTTTAGCTGCTGAGGCTTTGCTGGTTAGCCAGGAACTTCCGCTTTCATAAAAGCACTCCTAAAGGTAATTGTTTAAAAATATATTTCATTTTATTATGGCGCACTGCTGCATAGCTGCAAATGCCTCTCCACTTCAGTCCGGTCGCATGCTCAGACCTGTCTAGTCATGTTTGAGCCTGTGTGTGTGTGTGTGTGTGTGTGTATGTGTGTGTGTGTGCTATGCCCATGTCAATTTCAGCAACTCTCCCAAACTAACCAACAAAATTTGCTGCTGTTGCGGTTTATTTTGTGTTGTAAAAATATGTAGCAGCCCCTTTGCCATCATACTGATGCACACACACACACACCCCCTGCCCCTTGCTGTGCCCCCCTCACCACATGATTTGAATGTTCAGTGGCGCATTGTTGAGCTTGACTTTTTGTTGGTCGCGCGAGGAACTCCAGTTTGTTGTGCTGTGTGCAATGCACTGTTTTCTGTTGTTAGTTGGCCTGGCTTGTTATTTTAGCCAAAAGCTGTTAAATTGCACAAAACAAAACAAAATAACAGCGGAAAGTGTATGTGCCATAAGTAAGTGTGTCTGGGTCTCTCTGTGTGCATGTGCGTGTGTAAAAGGTGGCTGCAAATGTGCATTTAGCTTTGGCAGTCGAGTGACCAAGTGCGAAACATTCAACAGCAACTATTTCGCCTACAAAGCCCAACCCTAAATTGGGCTATAAATATTACAGTGGCTGTCTAGAGTAACGTATATGTATATGTATTTGTTACATATATTCGAGTACATATACATACATGTTGTTGATTGACTGAAAAGGAATCTAAAAATACTTTATAAAAGTCGCTCTCTCTTAAATGCTAAATGGCTGCAGATATGTAGCTTAAAACAAAAGCCACAAAATTTTTGAAATAGTTGAGAAACTTTAAATTTGTGCTTTGCATTTAAATGTGATAGATGTCTTAGGTTTTGCAAATATTTGTAATGTATTTCTGAAAATTATTGTAGATTTAAGAATAATTTTTTTTCGCAATTTTAATTCTAAGATTTTTTCATTATTCAAGATAATAAAAATCATCCATTTAGTTATTGATACCTTTTATTTTTTTTTTTTCATTAATAATTTCTGTTTACAAAGTTAAATTAAACCTTAAAAAGAGTTCCTCCCTTTTAAATCTACAATAATTTTCACACATTTATAAATACATTATTAAATTTAAAGATCTAAGATTTCAGACATCAATCACATTTAAATGTAAAGAACAAATTTAAAGATTTGGAATTGTAAAAAAAAATAACAAATAAATAAATATTTTTTTTTTTTTACAAATTTAGTTATATAAGTTGATCATGCATGAAGCTTGCATTTACAGAAAGTTTAATTAATTTTGAATATTTACGGTATATTTTACTGGGCTTTCATCAATAAGATCTGAAAACTGTAGAGAGAGCAAACATTAACTTATTTAATAAATTTCTATATATAATTTGTTTAAGAATGAATGTGGCAAAAATGTACTTTGTTACTTTTGCTCCGTGGTAAGATTTTGACCAATATATAATGTTTGGTCGATCTGTAGGCAATGACCGTTTGGCTGGCGATTTAAGAATATGGATATCACAGTGGTCAAAGCTTCTCGTATGAGTTGGGGAGGTTGAGGATATAGATTGTTAATTGTTGATAAATGATAAAATAATCTTCATGTTCATTTTGTTTAATTATTGTTGTAAAAGTAAAAGTAAAAGTAAAAGTAAATTCTTTAAGGTTTTCATACTAATTTTAAAATGAAGAAATAAAGTTATTTATTTATTTGTTTGCTAATAAATATTAAAACTAATATACAAAATTAGTTGAAAAATTTATTTTTAAATTAAATTTTATTAAAATTAAATATTGTTAAAATAAATTAATATTTAAATTATATGTATTCATTAATTTATAAATACAAAATAATAAATTGACAATATTGAATTTATGTATGTATATATTTAAATATTTATTTTTAATGAATTGTATTTATTTATATTAAAATTATATTTTATTCAAATCAAATTAATATTTAAAAAAATATTCATTAATTTATAAATTAAAATTTATAATGAAAATAAATAATTAAAAATTAATTTATTATATTTTGTTTAAAAGCATTGAAAGCTCTTTGAACTACCTTAATTTTTATTAAAAATTCTTTGGCCATTTTTAGTTCAGGTATTTTGTGTGTGGTTTTTTTATGTTTTTTTTTGTGCTCTTTAGAGTTTTGGTTCTGGGAACTTTTCAAGAAAACTCTATTTATATTTGGTCAAGAAAAATAATTAAAATATCTTTACAAGTTGGGCACACACATAATATTTTAATCAAGAGCCTTAATGCGAATATAAAAGAAAAGTATAGAAAATTATGATAGTTTTACTTTTTTCCGCGCTTTCAAAGGATTCGTTAAAAAACAAATTTTTTTGTATAATTTATGTTTAAGATGTGTTAAAAACTTTTGCATTGAACCACGCTTTTTTCACTTTATTGAGATGGAAAAGTTTTACGGCGTTTGAGCCGTTTGCATTCTATCTGACTGGCCGAGCTTAACTTTCGGCTACTCAAAGTATCGGGCCACGCTTATTTGTTATGAAAACTTCAAGTTGAGCGTAGCTGAGGCACACGCTCTGGCAAGGACGAGAGCTATTGCCACGACCTAACGTCTATGAAAAGCTGCTCAAGTGCAGCCCTTTGACTAGGAGGCAAACTGAAAAAAAAAACGCGTGCGTCCCGGCCTCAACTTTTATTCTTTGGCTGCCAGTAGTTGATTTCCTGTGTGTGTATGCGTTGGTGTTAGTATGTACTTACTAGTACTTATGTACCAGGAAGTTGTTGGCTTCCTAAACGGATATACTGACTTCAAATAGTATGTTTTGTTGTTGTTGTTGTTGTTATTGTTACTCCTGCTAAGCTGCATTCTTTTATGCCATTTTTGTGGCACTCTTTGCTGTTGCTGTTGTTTGCTAACAGGGAAGCAGGCAAAGGAGCAAACGATGATTTCTTTTTGCCACAAAAAGGCGAAGCACTGGCGATGGTGGTAGCATGTGGCATGTTACACGTGCCTGAAATGTGCATAGTGGGCATTGTGCAAAGATTTGCATGCAGAAAAATTGCTAAGAAAAATCGCTTTATTTACAGAATTATTATTATTAATTAAATAAAATTTAATTATTCATAATTTCGTTTCAGTAAACAATAATAGAATTTATTCTTTTGTTTATTGCTTATATTTAAAAAAAAATTAATTTACTTACTTTTATTAATAATAATTTAGTTTCAGTAAGCCATAAAAGAATTTATTATTATATTTATTTTGTTATAGGCAATATAAAAAAAAATTAATTAATTTGTATTGCTTATATTTAAAAAAAATTTACCTTATAAAAATTATTAATTAAACTAAATGCAATTTTCAATAATTTATTTAATCTTAACATTTTCCTTTTTTAATGTGTTTTTCATTGCTTGTTTCTTGCTTCTGTTTAGTACCCAACGAAAATCGATTTTAAATCGGTTTAAAGTTTCAAGAATTCAGTTCTGCTTCAATATATTATGAATTTTGAAGTGTTCTTAATTATTATTTCTATCAATCTTAATTTTCTTTGATTTCTTTTTAATTTTTAAACGATGTGCCAGAGTTGAAAATATGTAGGAAATAGTGAGAAGTGGTGAATGTAATAGAACTGAAATGAAAAGTTTAATAGAAGAGAAATAAACCATTTTTGTTGAACTTTATTTAAATTTTATAATATTTGTTTTTTATTTTCTCGTATATTTTTTATTTTTATTTTTTAAAATTAATTTTGTTGCTTTTGTTAAACTTTTATATTTTCTCATTGCATCGCCTCTCTTTTAATTACTGATATTTTCTAGCCCCATCATTTCTTCGCTTTATTTTTTTTATATTTTTCGCAATATTATTATTTCGCTTTAATTTAATTTTTATATATATATTTTTTTTGTTTTATTTACATTTTCATTTTTATTTCAACTAATTTTTTTTTCTTTTTTTTTTCTACTATATTTCTCTAATTTTGCTTATTTCTTTTAATCTATTTTTGTCTTATCTTATTTGCATTATTGATATTTGCAAATATCTTATCCGCTGTTTTTATTTTATTTTATTTTATTTTATCTATTTTTTTTTTTACAAATGGATTATCTGCTTCTTTTGCTTTTCTTTCTGATTTTGTTTGGTTGGCATTTAGTTCCATGTTCCTCTCTAAAATTCTTTTTCCTTATCTTCACTTTGTCATCTTCACTTTTTCTCCTCTTCTTCAATTTCTCATCTTCTTTTCTCATCTACTTTATCTATGTTTTTAATATTTTATTTTCTTTTATCCTTCATCCTTTAAATACTATATATTTTTTTGTATCTCCTATACGCTGCTACTCTTTCTTTTTTCCTCCCTCCTGTCTCTCTATTGTAATAGTAAATAATAATAATAAAAACAAAATAAGTTTTCGGTATATTCTCGCCTCCACTGTAAGCAATATTTGTGTTGCAGCTCCCAAACGCAACTGACACCATTGGCGACTACGACTACCTTCAAGAGCTTAAGTTAACTTTGGCTAGTTCATAGATATTCACTAACAGCCACTCGAACTAGAACTTTTTGCAACATATTTTAGCTGGCAATGTGGGCGGGCCATGGGGAAGAGCCGGAGGCGCTGTGCTTATCGCATGCTGTTTTTTTTTTGTGCTGCTGCAACGTTAAATGTGGCCTTTGATCTGGTTATTATATATTGGAAAGTGCTCAATCTTGTCTACCATAAATCATGGCCAACAACGATGTTCAAGAAGTCCATTGGGCCAGGCTTTAAGCCAACAAGGAAGACTACTTTTATAGTTAAAAATAAAAAAACTGATGCTGATTACCTTAAATGGTCGGGCTCGCTTCTCGTCTATTTAGCATAATTAAAGCTGCTGAAAAATGAAAGAAGGAAAGAGCAGAAGAAAAAAAAGAAGCAAGATGTAGAAAAATGTGCGCAATGTAAATTCATTTCGTTTATTACAACACGCAGAGGCAGTGGCAGCGCCGACGCCAACTCGGACACCAAAGACAAAGGTGGAGCATAATCACGCCCAGACCGAGATTCTAAACCCACCTGTCCGCGCTGACAGTTTGCCACGTTCCCTTGCAGCAGCCGTCGAGTCCCTGCAACTGTCGGGCATTTAATCTCGACAACATTTCCTTTGCCTGTGCCTGCGGTATGACATTTCCTAACAGTGACCAGCACACAGCACACAGTACATAGCAGCCAGCAGTCAGTCGCTTTCGCCCCCGTCTGTCCTGCGATAGCCCCTTTGTCGTTGTCGAAAACAAAAATTAGCCGTGCAGCAAAATGGCCGAAAGGAAGTGGCTAGTAACTACCTTGCTGCAGTAACTAGCTCCAACTACCGTTACTCTCTATCTGGCAACCAACCCACCACCGCCACCACCACCACCACCATTAGCAACTGCCACATGCAGTAAAAATTCGTTAATGTGCGCCTAATTAAGTTCAAAGCATGGCTCCGGGCCAGGCCCGGTTAGAGTCAGGGTTCCGTCTAGCAGCTCCCCTTCATTGCCGCAGTCTCTGACTGTTGTTGTTGTCTTTTTTTTCTTCTTCTTCTATGCAACTAGCCTTGCAGCAGGCTTGCCTGATAAAGCCTCTGACCAAGTTGACGAAACGCTTCTGAGACCCATAATATATAGCCTGACTCAATTAGCAGCCTCGTTTGTTCAATTATTCAAATTGTTGTCATTATCATAAGGATGCAGTGTTCAGAAAGGCAGAGATATGCTTAATCAAAAAACTTTAAAAATACATTCCGCAATATCAAATATAAAATATACACAAGTTTTAGTTATATACATAAATTGCCATTCGATTTCCCTTTAACAATTGAGACTTCTAAATAATGTGCACACAATAAGGTAAATTATTTATTATACAGCAGTTCTACTCGCTTAAGCCTCATACAAATTTATTCTTTCGAAGAGATTTTAAAAAATAATTTAATTTTATTAATTATCAATCGACTGTTTTGAAAAACAAATCAATCACTTTAAATTAGTAAATTAAATAAAATTTAGAATTTGCTTTTTAAAAAGAACAATCAAGTTTTCTTTGGACTATAAATGAAATATCCATATAAATCTAAAATAGCTACAATTTTGAATATTATGTTGAATATTAAACATAAATAATATATGCGTAAATAAAAAAAATAAATAAAATATAATGAAACAAAAATAAGAATGTAAAATATTAATTAAGTTGCTACTAAAGGTAGAAAACTTGTTAAATGAAATGTAATATATGTTAATGCACTGTTAAATCAATTTTTCAGTCGCCCCCCGAAAGCTATGCTACGATATTTTAATAAAAATATCGATACCAGGCGAACAGAAAGCAGTCGTAGGCCAACAAATGTCAGTTAACACTTTGTTAACAGTGTACTGTAAAATCACTGTTAACTAACAGAAATAGGTTAATATACTGTTAAATAACAGTATATTAACATTTTGCTGTTAGCTAGCTATTTTACGTATGCTACTCATTTCTGTTCGCCTGGTATTTCAGCAGAATTTCTGAATGCTAATTAATGCAAGGAAATTTTTTCTACACTTAATTTTATAGTAGTAGTAATAGTAGGATAGTAAGTAGTATACAAAATATTATTAACTTTTCACATTTTTAGTGAATTGTATGATATAAATTTTTAGTGTAGAAAATTTCGTTCATAATCATGAAAATTTTTAATAGACTCTAGATCTAGATTCTTAGATGCCAATAATATTTATCAGCATTTCATTAATTCTCTAAGAATTTTTAATTCCAGAAATCATCAAAAATTCAAATTATCTGGCTATAAATAATTATTCATTTTATAATATAAATAGTTGAACAATAGTTGAACAAATTTATAGAATATTGGATATATTTATTATAGATCGGGGAAAATACAATAATAGCATCAATGATAAATAAGGCAGCAAAAATTTCATTTGTTGTCTATGTTAAATAACATAGATGCGTAGATATATCAAGGATATGCAATTTGTTTATCAATATGATTATCAGGTCCAAATATGTTATATTATTCCAAAATTCAGCCGAATTTATATTTTAGAGAGCTCAAGTTGTTTGAGATCCTAATGGAAAGTATTCTAAATAAATCATCATTTAAATTGAATATTGAAAATATGGCTAGAAGTGTATTTGGCGAGTTAGTCAACAGTTATCGCCGTTATAGTCTATCTAGTGCTACATCTATTTAGTGTCCAGCCACTGTTATGCTATTCAATTTGTGGCTGCATAATTTGTTGCGCCATTAAAAATGCAAATCGCAAAGTTGTGGCAGACGTGAATACTTTGCTTCATCAGGCGCATTAGAAACGTTTTTTTTTATTTATTTTTTATGCAGACTGTATGTATTTATTATTATTATTATTTTTTATTCACAATCATATACAAATTGCCAGTGGACTTCGGTGGGGCGTTGATTAAATACTTTTGCCAAGTGTCACTTAATGAAGGAATATTTTTTTTTTTTTTATTTCGGTGAATTCAGTTCGCTATCGCAGCTCCAAGGACTTGGCACAAACTTGAAGACAAGTTCCATGGGGCCGCTGGGCAGCTGAACAACAATTACAGCAACAACAACGACAACAACAACAACAAATGTAACAACAATGAGAAGACTCGTATTTGGTATTGCAGCAGTTGATAAAACTCAGTTCTCAACTGGCGTCTGATGTTGATTGCAATTGCAATGCCGTCTTTGGCCATGCCGCATTGTCGTTTGTCTGATGAGTTTTTAAGTACAAACAATTACAAAACGACAAGCAACAAGAATTGCAACAGCAACAGCAACAGCAACAGGAACAACTTGAAGTGTAATCCTAGAATCATGCCACAGTCGCTTAGCCACTCACTCAATCCTGTGGCCCTTTGCGTTGTGGTTAACACAGTCTGTTGGCCAGTTTAGTTGCGTAATTGAATTAAATTCCATTTTCGAATGCAAATGCTTTTCATTTGCCTTTTCTCTGCGGCTACGTCTGGTCCTTTAATTTCAGCTAATTCTTAATTGCCATTTGTTTGCCAGTGTCTATCTGCATTTTGTATATTGCATTTGATGATGGCAAAAAGCCCACATAGAATTCCAATTGAAACTGAGAATATTTTACGCGATTGCATAACTATTTTTCAAGCCAAAATAGGCTTTGTACGGTTAGCGGGCATAATGAATTAAACCCCATTTAGCAACACTGTTCAAGCGTGTTCATCAAGCTAAACTATTTCCGTTACTACACTGTGACAAATAATGAGAGCTTACACATGATAGTAGAAAAAGCAGTTTAAAGTGATAAAAACCATTTGACTATTTTTTTTAACTTATATATTTATTTTTATACTTGAGAGTTCACTTTCCAACACTGTCTTCATTTAAGCACTTTCTTCGAATGACATTGGAAAAATCGATGCGCACTTACAAATCATAAAAGAATTATGGACTAGAGTTCACAGCAAGCTTATATACCTTGTACTACTCTAGCTAAAGCCACTTAACAACACTGTTCAGTTGAGAAAATTTTATATATTTTTTCCGTATGCACTGTACAAAAAAAGTAGGCAGCTTTTAATTTAAGAAAAAAAAAAAAACAATTATAACATGTGACAAGATATATTTATTTATTAATTATTTTATTATTGTATATTATTTAATATATATTTATTAATTATTGTATATTATTTAATATTTATTTATTGATTATTGTATATATTTAGCAACACTATTTATATTTAAATTTTAGCTACACTTTTTTTTGCTGACTGTATGAAATCCCTAGTTTGATCTAACCAATTTAAAATGAAAAATTCTGTTTTTAATTAGAAAACATATAAAAAGAATTATCAAGAGCCAAATTTTATTCACTCAAAAGAAAATTCCAATTTATTTAGTAAATTCAAATTTAAATAAGTGCAAATGAAATAAGAATAAAAGCCAAGGCACAAATATAGTTTATAAATGTTATATCCATAAATACAGCTAATAGGACTGATTTCTTTAAAAATGTATCTGCACCACAGAAGATTAGTTGTTTTGACTACATATATATATTTATATATATATATATATATATATATATATATATATATATATATATATATATTTATATATATATATATATATATATATATATATCTCAGAATTTACTTTACAAAAATATTTTTCTTTAAAAGTTTTTTACTGAAATTTTTCCATGCATAAAATCATCTGGAAAATTCTTAAATATACAAATATTGCATTACAAACTCTAGCAAAAAAAATAGAAAGGCTAAGCAAATACAACACTGATTTTTTTTTTCAGTGCACACGACAAATCGAATTCAAACAGAGATGCACGCAATTAAATATGCAGATACCCTGTCGCAGTTGAGGGACTTAAGCGAAATAGACAAAATAAAAGGCAAACATGGCCAAAAAGCTGCTTAGTTACAAAATGAACAAATTTACCTGCCATACCAACACGTGTGCATGTGTGTGTGTGTGTGTGTGTTGGCCGTAGCGGGACACATGCGAGGTCGATGGCATGCAACAGAGATGACATGTAAACATTTGTGCCACGCACGGCCATCGCTCATTAATTTAAAATTGGAAAGCAACAACAACAACGGAAATAATAAAAGCAACAACAACAACAACAACACTGATAACAATGCTGTAGCGGTTACCCTATGACATGGACACACACACACACACACACATCGCTCTGACACGGCGCCAAGACTGACTGACTGCCTGACAGCGAATGCCACACAGATGCCGCAGATGCCGCTGATGGGCTGAACAGTGCCTAGCAGAAGTTTATGTATTAAATCACTAAAGCATATGACAGGATTACACTCATGTGCGCCTCCATATAACATACATACATACATATAAATCATGCCAAACTCTTTAGCGTACGCAGTGTTGAAATGTAAATGCTTGCAATGGTTCAATTGAATTAATGAGATATATGGACTGATTCATGTGTTGGAAAATTCGAAAATATATTAAGTAAAATGTATATGACAGTATGATAGATATGCAAACTTATGCATATGTTGCTCTATAGAGCTAACTCGCAATGAATGCAAAGCTTAAACTGAATAAATGAGATATTTGATTTACTTTCAGTATTGAAAAATTCTAAAATATCTTAAGAAAAAATATATATATATCACAGATATGTATGCTTATGCATATGTTGCTCTATAGAGCTAACTCGCAATAAATGTAAAGCTTAAACTGAATAAATTAACTACATTTAGTATTCGAAAAGTCGAAAATATATTAAATAAATGATATTACAGAATTATATGTATGTGTGGATATATATTTTCGTAGAGCTGCATTAAATTCTTCCAAAGTAATATAATATATATATGAATGGAAATATAATATATTTTAGTATAAAAATATTTACAGTATTAAATATTTTTTTAATCGGATGCATTCAAGAGCTCAGTCTAATGAATATGTTTATATGTTATCAGTGTTGGAAATTTCAAAAATATTAGCTACAAAATATTGTATGTGAAGTATTATGTAAAAATTTATAATTATATAAAAATGTTGTATTTTATGTACATAATATCAAATAAATTATATGCTTCTTGGGCTATAAGTTTTTGTAAATTAAAAATAAAGCAACTCATTTTATATTTGACAGAAATATTTAATTTTTATATATAAATAAATTACAGAAGATATGAATATATTTTATATAAATTTATTTTATATTAATATATATTAAAAATAAAGAAACTAATTTTATTGTTGACAGAAATATTTAATTTTTATATATTATATATTAATATATTCATTATAGCAGATATAAATATATTAAATATTAATATATATTATATATTAATTTATTTTTTATTAATATATATATTATAAATTAATGTCTACTACATATATATAATACTACATAAAAATAATTATATATATTAATATCTACTCAGTTCATCTGAGTAAAAGAGTACAGTTTAAAGTGTTGAAAAATTCAAAATAAATTTACATTGAAAATAATTTAAACAAGCTGGGATTGATATATAGTTACTTAGTATTTAAAGTGTTGTAAAATGCACGCAAAGGAAGTGTTTTATATCCGAATATCAAAGAATTATAATTGACAATATTGTATTGGGCCTTTAATTGGCATACATCGGCTTTAATTGTTGGCCAAGTTGCAGCTCGGGAAAAAGCCCGAACTAAAAGTATTTAAAATTATATGACAGGATTATGTTTATGTAAGCCCTGGTACGTGGAATTAATTGGTTTAAGTCGACTGTGCAACTGAACAGAGTTGGCACAACTTGCAGTGTTGTAAAATACACAAATGATAACATTTCGATCACATGACGGGATTACACTTATGTAAGATGCCATTACTGGGACGGGCATATTCGTTATCAGGACAAGTTGCAAAGCGCAGTTAGCTGCAAATCGAGCTAATAGACATGGATATAGAAAACTAGCCAAAATATATATTTATTTTTTACTATTCAAACGTGCTCTTGAGCTCACTCAGCTAATGCCCAAGAAGAACAATGCATACAAAAAAAAAAAAAACTTTGTTGACCTTCGAAAAAAAAAAAAAAGAAAACTAGAAGCGAACCCTTGCACATTGGGAATACTCGCCGCGGCGTGCATTGTTACTCGATGTTGCAAGCGCAGCACAAAAGTGCCAGATAATCGCTGGCTAATACATTGAATGACCGCCCCCGGATGCGGATCCATTCGTACTGCCATTAAATTCAATTACATGACAATAACGTGGCGCTTATGGCGCTGCGGTTCACGAAAAATTGAATATAAAAATAAAGCTGCAGCTGATAAAAACTGCAACCAAAAGCTAAACTAAAGCTGCTGCGGCGCGTGCACAAGTGGCAGACAGACAGACAGCGAAAGAGAGAGAGAGAGACAGAGGTAGGGAGAGTGAGAGAGAGAGAGAGTGGGAGAGAGCTGAAGCTATCTGTGAGAAAATTATGATTAGCTTTTGGTAAAGTTTTCGAGCGCAGTCAGCAGGCACTTGAGAGCTGCCATTGCATACTTTGCGACAGCCGAGCCGCTGCACATGCCGCGCCGTTAGTGAAGCGTGCACAGCAACCCTGGACATGGAGACAACTCTAAGCGTGCAACGTTCACAGTCCCGTGACAATGGAAGTGGTCCGAAAATTCCGCAACGTTTGAATTTCAATCTTCATTCTAATGGCGGGCGCATTGTGCAGCGTCGCTTTGTGTAATCGCTTCATAAGCCAACCGAAATCACAATAAACTTTACTTTGTCGCCGTTTTGGATGATAGCAGGGATTATGCTTAAGTCGTCTATGATGAAGAGAAACATATTTAAATTCCAATTGCCGCTGAACAGGGCCTAAACTATGGAAGTAGACATTAAATTATATTTCATATTGCGTGTTAATGATGTGTTTAAACATTATAATTTTTCGATAGATTTAGTCAGATATTCATGTATGAAATTCATGAGACTACAAAAATACCCTATATTTTGAAGTTTGTTTAATAAATTAGGTCAACTTTCATAAGACATTAAATTATATATTTCATATTGCGTTTTAATGATGTGTTTAAACTGTACAATTTTTATTCACATTTAGGCAGATATAATGATTCATGTATGCAATTTTTAAGATTTTTAAAAAAATATAAATAAAGTTTTTTTTTTTAATATTTTAAAATTCTTACAAAGTTAAATTTAAATGATTTAAAATTATACCTCTCTCTCTCTTTCAATTTTTCTTCCGATTAAGTCAGATGTATGTATTCGTATGAAATTTATTTATTTTTTTATTTAAATACATAAATACCCTGTATTTTCAAGTATGTTTAGTAAAATAAATCATTTTTTTAAATTTATTAAATTTAGCTATGTATGTAATAGTAATATTTGCTAATACTATATTTGGTATGCTGACAGAATATGTAATTTCAAGTATAGTAGAAAATTACTGTATTTAATTTTACAGAAATATGCTGCATATTGAAGTATACAATATAATCTTTAAAATACATCAAAATAGAGTTATTGTATTATAAGTATAAAAAAATATACTACATTTGTCAAGTATGTTGAAATATCCTGTAATTTTAGATGCATTGAAATTATTTTTTATTTACTTATTTATTTATTTATATATTTATTTATTAATTAAATAAGTTAATTAAAAATACAAAAAATTAATTAAATAAATTTAATTTTTTTTTATTAGTTGTGGAATGTGTTTATTCTCATTTGGTACCTTATCAATATCTAATAGAAATGCATTGCAGTTTCAAATATATATATATAATTGCAAGCATACAAAAATAAATCAAATAAAATAAATATTAAAATTCCCTACAGTCTCATGTATTTATTAAAATACAGTTACTATTTGTATTGATTTGTATTTAAATGCCGTATCAAAGATTAATTGACGCGAGAAAAGATGAAAGCTAAGCTGCAGCCTTTATAATAATTTTTCTACAGAAAGACAAAGGCATTGGTATATATGTTATACAGTAAGTATAAGAGAATATTACATTCATGTATATATATAGCTCTGCTTATCTATATATATAAAAATAACTGTTGATCGTATCTCAATGTCTGCATCGAAATTTGCTTAGCTGTCTCTCACTCACACTCTACGAAAAGACTCTCAGAGCAATCACGATTGACTCCTAGTTTTTTAAACAGTAAAGAGAAACCTTTTGCATCGGTTCTTAAGAGAGACGATCAGCTTAAGCGATTATAAGAGTATTTAAAAGCTGCTGCACCGAATAGACGTTTTTAGAATTGCACAAAAGTGGGAGTAATGTGATTTATTGTATTATTTTCATTACATATTATTATTTTATCAAATTTATATATATTATATATTCTAAATACTACCTTGTAATATGATTCATAGTTAGTTTTTTCATTACTAGTTTTTTTCCTTAAATTTCTAACAAACCATACTTTCACACCAAATATCCCTAGGAGCTACTGCTCTTTGTTAAGTCAAAGTGTTGCTCTAAACCTTATTTAATATATATATTTAAATATTTTTGTTGTCTATGATAATATTTGAATATAATAATAAAATAAATTTTTCGTACAGATTTGCAGTTTATTTTCCGCTTTCAATTTGCTTATTTCCTTTCACGCCCATAATCGGTTATCTAAACGCACAGTATTTACATAATATAGCCAATTTACATATATTTGGCTAAATAAAATGGGACGCTTTAAATGCGAACAGGAGATGCGGCCGAGTAAATTTAGCACAAAAAGACAATTTGTCACAATCACAATTATTACGCACACACACACACACACACACATACACAGTGACATGGCAAATGTTTGCCAAGCAGCTGGAAAACAAGCCAAGGGAAGTTTTGGTAGTTTGAGGCCTGACCTGGAGGTGGATGAGGCCTGAACAATGATGCAGCAAACATGACCAGAGCTCGGCATGCAGCCGGCGACACCTGAAGCTGTCCACACAAACATTTTGTCATAATTTTTAGTTAATTTTTAAAATGCAAATCATCGATGCCTGGTCGAGCCTGGCCATGCCTGGCCTGGGAGCCACAGGCCATATGCTAGCCTGGTGTCCTGACAGCTTTCAGCCTTTTGACAAATTCTGGCATCGTTGTTATTGGACGCACGCTCGTTACAAATATGCAATATTTCAACGAGCGTTTCGTGTTGGATTTCCATTATGTTTCTCCTAGAATATACAAATTGTTGCCTCCGGGTCTGGTTCTGGAACCTGGTCCGGGTCCGGGTCCAGTTCAGTTCGGTTCGCATCGTCAACTCTTATAAAGTGCGTCATGTACTCTTTGGGCTACTGTTTGCTTTTGTTTTCATACATATTTAGTTCGTGTTCTAATTTCATCAAACTTACACATTCCCTTTAAGGCTGTTAGTAATTTGATATATGTATGTTATTTTTTCTCTCTGCCAGAATATGCAGAAATTTAAGTCAATTTGAAAACTACGCATTGCCAAGGGAAAGCAACTTTAAAGATATTTCATATTTTATTTTAAGAATAAATTTAAATTTTCTTCTTATTTTGTGTAGGGAAATCAAAATTTTTTAGTTGAAATTTTTATATATTTAAAATACCATTTATATTTAAATATATAATATATAAATATTTTACTTTTTAAAATTATTAATTAAGTTTCATATATCTCTATTTATATATTTAAATTAATAATTGTATTTAAATATATAAAATATAAATATTTAAAAAATTTATTTAATATACTTTTGAATATTCATTATTTAGTAAAAAGAAGTAAAAATTGTTTTTTATGAATACTTGATTTCTGAAATAACTTTTTAGATGTTTTAATTTTAAATAATTTTTTAATAATAAATAATAACTTAAAAAACTCGTTGATTTAAAATAGGCTTACTTAACATGTAAATATATTTATAATATTCATATAGTATGAAAAAAATTATAATTTGTAATATAATAAAATATTAATAATAAGTAATAATAAGCAAGCACATGTAAATACTATATATTTATTACAAATTATTATTGTATTTAAATTTTTAATCAAGCAATTGAATTAGGAAATAAGAAAAAAAAATACTGAAACATTTTTGGCAAAAATTGAGTGATAATTCCTAAAACATTATTTCGTAAATTCCGAATTTTTAGTATGCCAATAATATACAAATAGTAACTTTTTCTTCTTTTAGTCTTATCCTTTTACCTCTTTGCTATTTATGCCAATTCTTTTAGTCTTATCCTTTTACCTCTTTGCTATTTATGCCAATTAATTAAATATGTATAAAAACAGAAAACATTGCATTATTATATTATAATATGCTCCACAGTTAGGATTTTATTTTCAATATAAATACAAATATTAAGGCAATTTACCTACTTTGATATTCATATAAAGTAGATAAGTTGTCTTAGGAGAGGGAAAATTCAAAGAAATTCTAGTAATTATTATATTGTAAATATCTTCAATTTGAAAACTCTTTATAAGTAACGTTTTTTAATGAGTTCAAGCTTTCTGAAACATTTCAAACTTGGTTTTGCAGAGCTTTCTTCAAGCAAAACATTTAAACAAAAGCTTTGAGTTAAGCCGGTTTTGGTAATTGCGTATGCGACACCGAAGCCGAAGCCGAAGTCGAAGTCGAAGTCGAAGTCGTCAGCCAAGATGCATTTTGCATAAAGTATTTAACACATTTTGCTTCGCTTGCTTCAAGCTGTTGTTGTTTGAGGGAGCAGCAACAAGAGCAACAACAACACAAACAGGTCGCAAAGCATATTTAAAAAGTATTTGAGCCAGGCGAAAAGCGAACAGTTGGCTTTGAGACGGCGACGCGTGCGCATTAAGAAATACAGAAAAGCAAACGGTAAATAGTGCAATTGATGAAATGTGAAACGAATGGAATCGAAACACTCGCCAAGTGCTGCAAAGTGTGCAAAGTCTTGTGGGAAATCCAATTAACTCGTATGACTTGTGTTGGCAAAAGATTCTCGTGTTCTTGCGAAATAATTAATAGAAATAAATAATAAACAAAAAGACAATAAAATTTTAATACTTCTCTTTGCACAGGTCGAACTGTTGAACAAAATGGCGTCAATAAAAATCTGCATATTTGCGCTGCTCGTGGGTAAGTGAAGGCTGCTGCTGCTGCTGCTACTCTCTCCCATGGCAATTAATGAAATGGCATCAGCAGTCAGCATAATGAGTAATTTTATTCAAATAGATTTGACATCGCCAAACAATTAGCATTCATTTCGAGCCTCAGCTGAAACAGTTGTTTGCCAAATGCATATTAATAGCCTCAACAAATGTAATTTTTCCCCAATAATTCAACATCGAATTGGAAACTGTCGTCAAATGTGAATTTCAAAACAATGCTTTATAATACCCTGCATTTACTGATAGTGTATATTATTTTTTAGCCAAAGAATGCAATAGGCAGAAGTTGCTCTGCGTGACCTTATAGAATATGTTGATGTATATATAAGATTAGTCGATAGACTTATGTGCTTGTTCGTCACTAACAGGTTGAACCTGTCCATGATCAACTTTATAGAGCATATGATAATAGAAGTAAGAAGTCGGTCGGCTTAGCCATGTGCTCTATGTGTGTCTGTTAGTCTCGTCAGCTATATGAATATAATTTAAATAAAATATATCATTTTTTTTTATTAAATACACGGTACACTTTGACAGTCAAAATATTTCAAAATATCGTATTTCATTTTTCATTATTATTGATACAAACTTGAAGATTATCCAAGCAAGAGTCTCCAAATTCAATATTTTGTTTCTAGTATTACTCAGCTGTAACTTTTCCCATTTTGCCGTACATTAAAAAAAAATAATATAATAAAAATAAATATAATATAAAAAAATATAATAATAAATAAATAAATAAAAAATTAAAATAAAAAATAAAATAAAATAAATATAAAAAAAAACAAATATATACATATGTATATGTATGTATATAAATGATATGACATTTAAAAATAAATTTGATGAAAAATTAGAAAAAAAATAAATTTTATTAATAGTTGAACTATATATGAAATTGTTTTTACATATATTATATTTTATTATTTATCATTTAGTTTATTTAGTCTGACACGAATTAAAAAGTTTTATTTTGACATAACATGTTTGTCATAATTTATAGAATAGTATATCAATCAAATGGGTTTCCCACAATTCCTGACAGTGTTTTAAGCATGAAATTAAAATATTCGTATTTTGGTTTATATGTAAGATATTAATATTGCTTATCTTCTGGAATATGTGTTAAAGTACAATAAATGTGTATTAAATTTAATTATTTGAGTAGTTGAGTAACCTAACTTGATGGAATAGACCCAAAGATCATATTTCTTTAGAACTTGAAGTTGAATTACTGCTAAGAATTATTTTTTTAAATAATTATTTTAATTACATATATATAATTAAATGGAAAATGTAAAAAATTTACCTTTCTTTATAGCTTAAACAATTGCTGAAATATAGCGATTGGAAATAGTATCACTCTCGCTTGGTCGCCCTTTGCAGCTATTTCCCATTTAGGGTATTTCATAGTCTGGCACAATCACTTACATATCTTTTACATATTTTTTGTTGGCATTTCATGCATTATATTTAAATTGCATTTACATATGTGTGCATAATTTTGGTGAGCAAATAAATAGACGTGTCAGCACACATGCATTTCATTTTAATTCATAATGTTCGACAATTAATATATAGTTTTTGCCCAGCTGGAAATACTAGGAGAGTATTTAGTTAGCATATTTTGTTTGGTGTGGCGCTTCATTAAAATTGTTTTCTGTTCGCTCCCTCCCCTCACAAATACGTTTTAAATTGTATTTTTGTTAATTTTCACTGTTTACACAAAAGTTATATTGATATATAAATATATATATATGACTCTATATATGTGTGTGTGTGTGTGTGTGTGTGGGAGTGTAAAACATATTTTGTAATCATGTTAAAATGGCCATGAAAATTATTGGCAAATGTTTATATGCCGCTCCTCATTAAATATCATCTCTGTGCATATGTGGGCATCACGATTAGAATTCTTGTTTAATTACGGCTGCAAAAATTGTGTGTGTGTATGTGTGGAATAGCAACTAGTTCTGATGGCCACAAATACAACAATCAAAATAAATTAGATTGTTATTATGTTTGGTTGTAGCAGAATCTTTAATAATTTAAATATTTGTGTTTGCGCCGTTCTACGTGCTTCTCATGTTTTTGGTTTGCCCTTTTTGTGGACTGTCTAGACAACTTAAATGTCGTCCCGTTTCGTGTGAATACTTTGATTAATTCCCGGCTCAAAACAGTTGAATAAGCGACCTAAAAAACATATATTTATATATATATGCTGCAAGCTGTTTCTATTTCATCTGGTAAATGTTCAATGAACTTCACACGCATGTTTCACGCCCATTTTGTTTCTGTGTGACGACAGCCTCGACCACCCACAAAATTGTGTGACTCGCATTCGATTCGACGATGAAAGCAAACAAGGCAAAGAAGAAAAAAAAAAAAACTTTGGTTTATTTTTTTTTTTTCTTTGCAATTCCATCAGCACGGCAGCTAAGGCACTCAATTAATCTAGTTTAACCGGACTGGAAATAGAGTCAAAGGGGACGCGGATAGTCGACTGAGCGAGCACAAGGAATGGGGGACAACAGACGGGGACTGCGGGCAAGAGACGACAGTTGTCGCCAGCGGGACTCTATGATAAACTTGTTGACAAGCTGTCAGAACAACGGAAAACTTTAAGCGCACATGGCCAACCGATATACACGGCATAGTTGAGCATATTCCAAAGGGAAGATAATGTATGGCAGAAGTCTATAGACATTCAAATAAACATGTATGGAAAGTTGAACGGGTAAATTAAGAGAGCAAAAGTATAGAGAGAACTTTATGTATAGATAGAGAAAAAATTTTAAAAATATTATTTATAGTATACGTAGGTAGATAGATTATATATTATATTATATATTATTAATTGATTCCTGAATAAATATGAAGATCATTCGAAGAGTACAGATAATTTGTAGTTAGCTATTTGGTGATATATATTCAAAATATCGATATAGTTTTTATTTATTTATTTAAAAAATATATTGACAACACTGGAGCCAACTTAAAGATGAACTATTTATATGTGTGTTTTATAAACTGAAATCTATGTACACATTAATAGATCAATATATTAGTTATTTAATTAATTTGTTAATTTATTTATATAGAATAAATATTTATTAATCTTTGTATTCATGTTTTCAATATATAAATAAATTGATTTGCCATTGCGACATTTTCAAATATGATTTTTTAGCAAAAATTCCGATTTTAACTATTTTATTTTTAGCATTTTTCATTTAGTTGATTTTTATTTTATATTATTTATACTAACTTTAGCAGGAAAGGCTTTATATTTTTATTACCTGAATATATATGAACATTGTAAATTGTAGCAAGTAATGAAAATATATCGATAATTAGATCAATAATTAGACAAGATATATAAATCTTTGGTTATATATATTTACTATATCTATGTAAAGGGCAACTTTCAACCTTGTTAAATAAAGTCTTGGCTCACTTATTCACATCGCAAAGCTCTTCACATAGCTGAAGTGCTGCTGTCTGTCAGCTAGAGTATAGCCAAAATCAACTACGAAAGTCATAGCAACTTTTTCTGCTGTTGTGAGTTTTTTCTCAGCGTTTTTTTTTTTTTTGTATTTTTCTCCTCTATTTTTGTGTTTTTTTTTTTTTTTTGGTCAAGTCGTGTACGAAAACGTGTTTCAATGACAAGCGGCAACTGCAGTGGCAACAACTTGTTTTTTTTTTATTGTTGTTGTTGTTGTTGGTGTTGGTGTTGGTGTCGGCTTAAATGTTGCCTGACACTTTACGCACTAATTGCTCTGTGGAATTGTTTCTTTATTAACGTTTAATCGAATGTCAGGCAGCCGCAGTCGTCGCATTCACACTCCAATAGGCAACAACAAGAGCGGCTCTCAGTTCGGTTCGGCTTGAAATTGAATTGGATTCGTCTTTTCTTGTATTTTTCGTGGCTTAATCGTGTTTCATACATATTTTGTATTTCTTTTGTTATTTATTTATTTTTATTTTTTATTTTTGCAATGCTGCCATTTAAAGTGGTTCACCTTGAAGTGCCACCACGAGCTGTTGCAATTCGCTGCAGCTTGTCGGAAGTGCACGGCAATGGCTTTGTTTGTTGTCTGAGCGAATGGATGATGCCTTGGCCACGTCTTAAGCATGCCTGGCCATCAGCTAGCGCCGCAGCTGATTGCCAGCAAAAAAAACAGCTGATTTGGCGCTTCTTTAGACATTTTTTACAACTTGTAACTTTCACTTTTGAGGTCGCTTGCCCGATTAGCCCATGTCGCAATCCCCATTCCGTACATAAAACAACGAAATAACACGCTAACTCATATACATATCGGCATATATTAAGTTCCAACAACTGGTTTTAAGCGTCTAAAAATTAAGCAAAAATATGAGAAAAAAAAACTTGTGTTATGCACTGAACAAAATTGTGACTATAGTTCGTGTTAATATTTACCGGCCGGTAAATGAGAAAATTAATTACGAATTTAAATTAAATTTAATTTAAATAAATAAATGGTAATTTTTCAGTTTTCTGCTGATTGATAGAATAATATAAAATTAGAGTTATCATTTATTTTAATTATAATAATTTTTTTTGTAGTCATTTAATTTTTTTAAATTCCTTTAACAAAAGAAACATGTGATTATTGTTTAATTTGAAAACGTATTTATTAATATTTAATATTAACTATTTATTAATAGTTAAAATATTTTCAGTTTTATAAAATTTTTATCAATTTTTATCAAATGCTATTTTCTTTTTTTTTTAATATTTAAAGTCTCTCAAATTTTGTTCATTTATTTTATTTTTTTTTATTTAAATATCCAAAAAAAAATCTAATTTATATTTTGACTAAATTTCCATAAAATTCGTTGAATTCTCTTTGCAATATTTGGAAATCTAACACATGTCAGATATTTTGAATATTTATAAGCAGTCTATTTTCGGAGCACTTCCGATTTAATTTCCATTCAATTAAATCATTTAACTACATTTCTAGCTAATTTTATTCCTTTTCGCTTGCACAGGAACAACGCTTGCTCAGCGCGCATATATGCGCGTGGGTCCGGGCCATCCAGCCTCGCAGCGTCATTTACCGCCAAGGACACGTGATCCCGTTCAGGAAGCAGCAGTGGAGCCGAAACGGAAACAAGTGCAGGCAGCGGCAGAGTATGAGCCCACCGAGGAGTGCCCGGAGCCAAATGGTTTCTATCCGGATACCAAACAGTGCGATAAATACTATGCGTGCTTGTAAGTTTCATATATACAACATTTCGATAAATATGTATAGGAAATTGAGAAATTGGGGTAAAGAAATTTAGAATTCAAGTTAACTAACAAAGTTCATATGCATATTAGTATCTATAGACAAAGCTGACTTATTTTATACGTATTGAAAATGTAACTGTTCAAAATACATTTTGTTATTCATATATAATCAATATCTAGAAATACTTCAATTTTAAAAAATATTTTTAATTTTGTTTGACATTCAGGCTAGGCTTTTTGGTAATATAAAGAGGATATGCAAAAAAAACTTTATTATAAACTTTTCTATATTCGAAACTGTTTACAAAATCTTTTTTATTTTTATTTTATTTTATTTTTATTTTTTTCTTTTTATTTATTAAGTCACACGGGACTTCGTCTTCTATAATTTCTTTCAAAAATTAGCCAGCGAGCACAAAAGGACAGAAATTTAAATCTAATATGCTTCTAGTTCAATTAAATTTTTGAACTATGTATGTGCGATAAAAAGTAGAGCGAAATAAGTAAATGGTACATTAAGTTGAATATTATAAAAGCTTAATGACTTAATATATAAAAAAAAAATAATTAGAAAAAATAAAATAAATAAATAAATAATAAACGATAAAACACTCATTTAAACTCTTAGCCTTACAAAGTTTACGAAAGTATAATACAAAATTAAAAAAATATATTTCAAACGAAAAACTCGAGCAAATTCATATGAAAATTCTCAATAGGTCCTTTTCAACATTTCAACTTTTGAATTTATAAAATATATATATATAGATATTTCAATTGCTTTTCGCAGTTAGCAATTTTTAATTTTAATAATATATATACATATTTTTATTCCTATAAATTTTCAGATAAATTTGATTTGAATTTAAATTACTAAAACTGATTGGACTTTATTATATTACAAAATAAAACATATATTTTTTTAATTATTCAAAAATATACTTTTATATATCAGCAATTATAAACTATTGAGATATATACCACCCATAAATTTTGCAGATATATATTTGAATAATTTATAATATTAAATAATTATTTATATATTTTTGCTTGTTATTTGTATCAAAACTTTGCTTGCAAATTCCAATACAGAATTTAAAAATTATTTAATTATTATTTTTAATTTTTTTCGTTATAATGAAAAGGAGTACAGAAGAGTTATAATGTATTATAGTATTATATAGCATAGATACTTAATTTTTACTATATTATAACAAGTACTACATTTAAAAACATTTAGGTATAGCTAGCTAATAAAAATACGAGTTAATACTTCACCTATTAATATTTATAATATTTTTTTTGTATATTACAATTTGAATACAAAGTGTTTTTTGTGCATTAGCCAAGTCTCACACTTTGAACTGCTTTGGTTAGCTTACATATTTTGTTCGCTTTAATCAATGATGCGTACAAATGCGCGTTTGCTCATCTCTCGCACCATTGGCTCTTCAGGCTGGCAGCATTAATAATTCAGGTGTGCTGCATAAAAAGTGTTAAAATATGACACGAATCAAATGATGTGTAAGCGCTTTGTGAACATAAAAGTAGCAAGAGAAAAGGTGAATACGTAGGGAACTGACTTGCAGTGAATTCACTAGATAAACTCTAAGATATTTATTAAAGTTATTTAATATATTTTTTTATTATTCATGCTCAAATTAAGTTCTGGCTTTCGTCTAATTACAGAGATGGTGTGCCCACGGAGCGTCTGTGTGCCGATGGCATGGTCTTCAACGACTACACACCCATCGAGGAGAAATGCGATTTGCCGTATAACATCGATTGCACCAAGCGTTCCAAGCTGCGTAAGTATCAAGCCAAGTTCTGTGCTCCAAATTTATTTTAAGTATGCAGAGCGTGTGGCTCAACGTGGAATCTCACGCTCACGCCGCTATATTTAAACCTGACTAAAATCAGACCAATAAACACAACGGCCGTACTCACACCTATTTGCTCGTTACGCGTACCTTTAAAGCTGGAAAAGAATACGAAAAAAACAAATCTTAACTTATTTATTATGCAAAACAGCATGCGAGATGGTTAACCCAAATTGTTGTCGTCAATAGGTCTTTGGTCCCCATGGCTTGAAAGAAGAACTCTCTCTCTCTCTCTCTTTCTCTCTTTCTCTGTTGTCTTGGGTGCTTTATTTTTATTTCAGCCATTTCTTTGTTAGACTTGTTTTATTTCTTATTTTATTTTATTATTTTATTTTGTCACGCTCAGTATGATTTTATTGTCGTTGGCGGTGGGGAAGGGCGGAAGCCTTTGGGCCGACACGTGCCCTTCAAGGCTTTTGGCTTTTACACTGGCAGCAAAGAGGCTTAAAGTTGACTATATTTTCTAATTTGCAATTAGTGATATTTTCACATGAGCTCCATTACATGTTCATTTGATATGCTCATATTGACTGCAATTCCGAGTTGAAAGCTCTCAACAAATTTAAATAAATAATTGTTCGTCCATCGAAGCAATTAGCACACTTAATATTCGCCCACTGGCCATATCAATTACCTTTGTCTTTGACCAGCATATGAATTTCTTTTTTTTTTTTGTTTCTTCTCCTTTGCCTAAGTACTGCAGCATAATCGATTTAACTCTTTGCTCCAACATGGTCCTGGCCAAAGGAAACTCCCAACGTTGGGCCACAGGAAGTTGCTCTTGCTAAGATATGTACTTCCAGTACGTTGCACTGTTGGCAAACGGCTGCGGCAGTAAACTTTCAGTTTAAGGCATAAACAACTGCAGCCACAGAATGTAGCCTCGACACTGCAAACTATGCTGGCAACGAATAAAAAACACACGACTTCATATGCAAAGTGCACCATATAAATTAAAAAAGAAAATACTCTGTTAAAGCATTAAAGAATGTAAATATATAGGCTTACTAGTAGTAGCAATAGAGGGTTGTTGCAGTAGTAGTTAAACGCGAACAAAAGAAAGAAGAAGCATTAGAAGGTATACTAAGAAGTAGTAGTAGAAGTAGAAGTAGTAGAGGAAGTAGTAGAAGAAGTAGTAGTAGAAGTAGTAGAAGAAGTAGTATAAAGTAGTAATATTAGAAGTAGTAGTAGAAGGTCTACTAAGAAGTAGTAGTTGAAGTTATACTAAGAAGTTGTAGATGTTGTAGTAGAGGTTCAACTAAGAAGTAATAGTAGTAGTAGAAGAAGTACTAGAAGTAGTACTAGTAGAAGTAAAAGTAGAAGTCTTTTAATTCTAGTAGAAGTTGTAGTAAAAGTAATAGTAGTAGAAGTAGTAGTAGTAGTAGTAGTAGTAGTAGTAGAAGCAGTGTTAGGAGTAGTAGTAGAAGTAGTAGTAGAAGTAGTAGAAGAAGTAGTAGAAGTAGTAGTACTAGTAGTAGTAAGTAGTAGCAGTGCTAGCAGTAGTAGAAGAAGTAGTAGTAGAAGTAGTAGTAAGTAGAAGCAGTGCTAGGAGTAGTAGTAGAAGTAGTAGTACTAGTAGTAGTAAGTAGAAGCAGTGCTAGGAGTAGTAGTAGAAGTAGTAGTACTAGTAGTAGTAAGTAGAAGCAGTGCTAGGAGTAGTAGTAGAAGTAGTAGTACTAGTAGTAGTAAGTAGAAGCAGTGCTAGGAGTAGTAGTAGAAGTAGTAGTACTAGTAGTAGTAAGTAGAAGCAGTGCTAGGAGTAGTAGTAGAAGTAGTAGTAGAAGTAATAGTACTAGTAGTAGTAAGTAGAAGCAGTGCTAGGAGTAGTAGTAGAAGTAGTAGTACTAGTAGTAGTAAGTAGAAGCAGTGCTAGGAGTAGTAGTAGAAGTAGTAGTACTAGTAGTAGTAAGTAGAAGCAGAAGTAGTAGTAGAAGTAGTAGTACTAGTAGTAGTAAGTAGTAGCAGAAGTAGTAGTAGAAGTAGTAGTACTAGTAGTAGTAAGTAGTAGCAGTGCTAGGAGTAGTAGTAGAAGTAGTAGAAGTAGTAGAAGTAGTAGTAGAAGTAGTAGAAGAAGTAGTAGAAGTAGTAGTACTAGTAGTAGTAAGTAGTAGCAGTGCTAGGAGTAGTAGTAGAAGTAGAAGAAGTAGTAGAAGTAGTAGTACTAGTAGTAGTAAGTAGTAGCAGTGCTAGGAGTAGTAGTTGAAGTAGAAGAAGAAGTAGTAGAAGTAGTAGTACTAGTAGTAGTAAGTAGAAGCAGTGCTAGGAGTAGTAGTAGAAGTAGTAGTACTAGTAGTAGTAAGTAGAAGCAGTGCTAGGAGTAGTAGTAGAAGTAGTAGTACTAGTAGTAGTAAGTAGAAGCAGTGCTAGGAGTAGTAGTAGAAGTAGTAGTACTAGTAGTAGTAAGTAGAAGCAGTGCTAGGAGTAGTAGTAGAAGTAGTAGTAGAAGTAATAGTACTAGTAGTAGTAAGTAGAAGCAGTGCTAGGAGTAGTAGTAGAAGTAGTAGTACTAGTAGTAGTAAGTAGAAGCAGTGCTAGGAGTAGTAGTAGAAGTAGTAGTACTAGTAGTAGTAAGTAGAAGCAGTGCTAGGAGTAGTAGTAGAAGTAGTAGTACTAGTAGTAGTAAGTAGTAGCAGTGCTAGGAGTAGTAGTTGAAGTAGAAGAAGAAGTAGTAGAAGTAGTAGTACTAGTAGTAGTAAGTAGTAGCAGGAGTAGTAGTAGAAGTAGTAGTACTAGTAGTAGTAAGTAGAAGCAGTGCTAGGAGTAGTAGTAGAAGTAGTAGTAGCAGCAGTACTAGGAGTAATAAAAAGTGAAAGTAATATAAAGAGTTTTAGTAGAAATAGTGGTAGGAGTAGTATAAAGAGTTGTAGTAGAAGTAGTATATAGAATATTAGTAGAATTAGTAGTAGAAGTAATATAAAAAATAGTTGTAGTAGTAGAAATAGTAGTATTTGAAGTAGTAGTAAAAGTAGTAGCACAACTGGTGGAAAAAGAAGTAGAATATTAACTATATATCCATTCTGTCATCTAGATCACTGCAGTCTACACTCACAAAAAAAAGTAATACAATTGGTAGAAGTAAGAGGCAGAAATAGTAATAAAAGTACAGAAATATTAATTATAATAGTAAAAGAATTATATAAATATTTTTTTAAGCTTACACATTTACATAATTTAATAATAATAATCTAATAATCATATAATTTTTTTTATAGAAACTCCCCAACCCTCTTTGCACTGTCCACGCAAGAACGGATACTTTGGTCACGAGAAGCCCGGCATTTGCGACAAGTTCTACTTCTGTGTGGATGGTCAGTTCAATATGATCACCTGCCCATCGGGTTTGGTATTCAATCCCAAGACTGGCATCTGCACGTGGCCCGATGAGGTGGGCGTCACTGGCTGCAAGTCCGAGGACATCTTTGAGTTCCAGTGCCCCAAGGTGAACGAGAGCATTGCTGTGACCCATCCCAGATACGCTGATCCCGATGACTGCCAATTCTTCTATGTGTGCGTGAACGGAGATGTGCCGCGACGCAATGGCTGCAAGCTGGGCCAGGTGTTCGATGATGAAAACAAAACCTGTGACTGGGCGCGCAAGGTGCCCGACTGGTAAGAGAAGTGCTAGTTGTATAAATATTAATTGAAAACATGCTAAAACATTCTCAATGCAGCGCTGATTGGTATAAGGATCGTCTAACCGATGCGGAGCTGGATGAGCTGGAGAATCCCAAGCCAAAGTCAACGACCACCAAGAGGCCAGCTCGAGTGCGTGGCGCCTCCAGGCGCAAGCCGAAGCCAAAGGTTGTCCAGGAGGAGGAGGCTCCTGAGGAGGAGTAACTGCTGGTCCCATTGCTGACTGTGTTTAGTCTTAAGTCTGTGCATTCCTGTTAACAAATAAATGTCAAATGTCGTCAATTATAAATTCCGTAAATCCGTCATTGATAAACGGAACTATTTAAAGCCAACTAAATATATATGTATGTATTTTTTTTTTATTTTTATGCTCAGATTTCTTCGAACTTAATATAAGCTGACAGCAACGATTGTATTACTCTAAAGGGAGAGACAGGGAGAGAGAGAGAAACAAGGACAGCCATAGAGGCACTCCCTGGCAGCTCCATAGCTTACCAGAATACAATCAATGCGGTCCCTGCTCTGCTTTAAATGTGCCTGCAGCGCATAAATTCAATTTGCCGTCGAGCATGCACAAAAGTATGCAACAAAATAGCAACAACTCGAAAAACACACACACACACACACATGAATACACACAGCCACACTCACTTGGATTGGACATGTGTATGACGTTTGGCAGACACGAAGCATTCGATAAAACGCATCGAAAATTGTATTGTGCGAATTGTGAAGAAAAGACGAGATTTACAGTGGCCAGTGTGAGTGTGTGTGTGTGTGTGTGAGTGTGTGTGTGTGTGTGTGAGTGTGTGTGTGTGTGTGTGAGTGTGTGTGTGTTTGTGAGAGGGGGATAAGCTGACTGGGGCGTCCATGGTGGCAAAATCGTAAAATTGTATTGTTTAAGCAGCAAAGTAAAATCTCCGACAAGCGATAAGACATTTCACTTGGCCATGCTGCAGCATTTGTTTATGCGAACAATTGCCAATTGCCAAGAGGATGGCAAATAAAAGTTGATATGGAAATCGACATAATATGATTGGAGGTAAACATTTATAGGATTTCCAAGTGGGCTAGCTAATATGAAGCAGATGATATTCTATATCTCTTATGCTATATAAATGGAATGACAGTGCAAAAGGCTAACAAATCTTTTGTAGTAATAGGAAATTTATGTGATTTTTTAAATGAAACATATTCGAATTTAAAGCGTATCGATCATAGTTTGTTATGAGTATATAAAAAAAGCTAAAAATTAAATTGAGTATTTTTCGAATATTGTATATTAGTATTAATAAAAAAATGCTAAATGCTTTTCAAATAGTTAATAATATTATTTATTGAAAAATATTAAATTTTTGCTTTCATTTAGTCAAAACAAACTAGAGACCGATATGAACTATGTTTTAGATCCATTTAATTATTGTGCTTCATGTCTTTTTTAATTTCTGTTTCTTGTCAACTTATATTTCTCCATTAAGTAAAGAAGCTTTTCCTAATATTCATTTATTTATTTATTTTATTTTTCATTTATTTTATTTATTTTTGTTTTGATTAGTAACTCTTCTAATATCAATAAAAAGTTATAAGTGAATTCAAGAGAATGAGTAATTTAAGATCAGATCTTCTTTGTGAATTTTAATAAATATACCAAAAATAATTATATAATATGTATATAAATATTTATCAATTAAAAACAAAAAACTGCAGAACAAAATTTATTCGGCTGAATTTTACACAGGGTAAGTTAAAGTAAAAAAAAGTTTATATATGTATTATTATATATACATACATATGTTTTTATAGTTATACATATATATATATATATATATATATATATATATATATATATATATATATATATATATATTTATATATTCTATGCATTTGACTAACACTAAATTATATGACTTTTTAGCATAACTCGCAACTCGATGACTGCAAAACATATGTATACATACATACAATATTAAAAAGAAAAAATCTTTTACTAAGTGCCTTGTAGCGAATGCAACAACTGAATACAAAAAATGTGTGCGCAGAGTTATGCGAGCAAGTGTATGCAAGTGCCTTTTACTCAAGAAAAAAAACTCAGAGAACAAGCGACTGCAACGGTTCTTCAGCGAGTTCCTTTGCGATCGGCTTGCAATTGTTTTATCTTGCTTTGCTTTGGTCTGCCTGTTCACATTTGGTTGAGTCGAAAAGACTTTTGTATATGTATTGGTATAAAGCGAGCGCCGCTCAACGCATCAAATGTGCATGTGTATGTGAATGTGAACACCGTTTGCAATCGCTTGACTTGAGTTTTTTCTCGCGACCGTCACTCGGATCGCATTCGTAAATATTGCTCAACAGAAAGAAGAAACGAAAAGAAACGAAGTCCAGTCCAAACGAAGCTCACAGCGAGAGTGAGTGAGTGAGTATAATTTGCTTCGGTTGATCGGTCAACTCTTATTTGCAACCTTACATATGTAAGTACATGCATGTATATAAGTATAAACAGTGTGCAAGTAAAGTTATCGTACCGCTGGTACATTTTTAATAAATACAGTAAGCTTTTGTCAAATTTTAATAAAGCAAAACGGTTTGGATGTATATTGATAAAATGGTATTTTAATCATAAAAAACATTTTAATAATAGTAAAATTTTATTGTAGTCTAATATTAAAACAATACATTTAAAAGGCTGATACAAGTTCTGTGCACTTGATTTATATAGGACTTTACAAATAAATTTAGAGGTTCGTTTCATAGAGAAACTTTAAAGAATTTTGACATTAAAATTGGCATTGTTTAATGAAATGTGTGTGTTATTGTTATGAAATAAATGTATAAAATACTTAATCATAATTAGAATAAATATACGTGTGCTATTTTTTAACCTTAACTTTATCTTTGTAAGTATAATTTTTCTTGTCAGAAATCCGTTGTTGTTTTTAGTTATTTGTAATATAGAAAGCACCAAACTTTTTTTTTGGGATCATGTATAATTTATGTGTTATTGATTAAAAATAATATTTTGTTAATATGATGCCTACAAGTCACTTTTTATTCACCATCAAAATTGTGCATTGAGCTTGAACGCATATTTATTCTGGTCAGTTGTAGATTAGTGTAGATTGCTCTGAGCTATATTAAGGAGAGTAAATAAATTTTGCGTGAATTCGAGCGTTTTACAATGGAAGTATACTTTTGACTAACATTCAATATATGACTGATATACCTCCAAAATAGATTTTTTTTATTTTCATCCAAAAGCTAATTATTTAATTTATTTAATATGTTGACAGATTTAGAGAACTTAAGAAAATTAAAATTGTATTATGATAAAGCCTAAAATAAATTAGTTTTTATAATTCATCATATCAACCAAAAATATATTTTTACTTTCCAATTTAAGTTTAAAGCTCATACCTCATATGTATCTCAACACATATCAAATACACACTGCTGCGATTCATCAGAGCTGCTATACAGACAGTTTAAAACTAAGCATAGTTGTTCGCACAACGGAAATTAACTTGAACAATAACAACTTGAGAAGCAGCAGCAGCAGGAGGAGTAATAGTAACAGCAGCAGCAGCAGCAGGAGTAGGAGTAGCAGCAGCAGCAGCAGCAGCAGCAGGAGGAGGAGTAGCAGCAGCAGCAGCAGCAACAGCAACAGCAACAGTAACAGCAACAGCAGAACATACGAAGCTCGATTAAATAACGCACTTCAAATATGGGCATGTCCAAGTTAAACAATTTAGGGCAAGCATCAAAGCGTGCGTTGCCTAAACACCGGATGAGGCGCTCAATCATGATGATGAGCGTGGCCAGGGCCACGGCCTGTTGGCTGTATCTTTGTTTGGTGTTAATGAACAACTCAATTCCACTCAACTCAACTCAACTCAACTCAGCTCGACTCCACGCCGCTCGACTTGACACCGTTCTCCTCTGGCGACTTATGACGCGGTCACTGGCGCACGCACATGGCCAGCATGATGAACGCAGGATGAAGGCTGATGGCGGAGGCAGGATGAAGGCAGGACGAAGGTCGCCAGGATTGCTGTTAGCCCGTTGGCTTTGGCTTTGGCTCTAATTAATCAACCCACCGCCCAGGCAGTCAGAGGGCAAACACTGTGAGTGTACGTACGGGTGAGCTCTGCAAACTGGCGTCACGCTGTCAATAATTTGGCACGTCCTGTGACCCGATCAACGCTCGTTCTTCCACCTGGCCTGGCCTGGCCTGGGCTGGTCGACAGCAGATGCTATCGAGTGGGCGCCATCTAAAAACCATTTCGTCGAACTCAGCGCCTACTTAATCAAGTGTAACATGGACATGTCCAAGCGCACCTGTCGTCTGACAGTCAGCCAGCGAGGCCATTGTCTTGGCCTCTCTACTAGAATCACCTCAAATATGTATGTGTGTGTGCCCATAGACCTCTCACATATACGCTGAGTCCCGTCTGCTGCTCGTATCAAATGTCAAATTTGACATAAACAAGTGTTTACATAATGACAACAACAATTTGCGTAATTGTCAGAGACAGCAGCGTCGCGAGGTTAGAGATAGCTGTCTCTCTGTCTTTCCCTCCCCCTCTCTCTCTCTTCTCCCACTGGACCACTACCAACAATATGTCCTTTGTCCTGTGCAGACATCACTCGGTCTGCATGGCTAAAAGCTCTCTGTTTTGTCTTCTATTTTTCTAGTTTGATTGTCATGTTGCATAATTAGTTTGCGAGTTGATTAATTGATGGTATGATACGACGTGATACGAACTTAAGAGCTGAGCAGGAGCTGAAAGCTACAATGAAAGACTTCCAACTAATTGTAACTAGAGTTAATTAAGGAATGCCGCTTGAGGTTCTACTATAAATAGATTAACTTTTTCAGTTAATCAATGAAATAGTTAAGAAGACATCACAGAATTAAACGTGGAATAGAACTGAAATATCACAGATAAGATTCAAAGGGATATTTCCCAATAAGTTCTGAGATGTCAACTTATTTCCTATTATGGATAATAAAAATAGATTAATTATTTCAGTTAGTCAATGAAAATAGTTAAGTATGAAAGAGCTTACAGAATTAAACGTGAAATAGAGCTGAAAAGATCTAAAGGGACATTTAAAAGATTTCAATTCCAAATTCCCAAAAATTATTTCAGTTAGTCAATGAAATAGTTAAGTTTGAAAATAGCCCAGAGTTAAGTTGAAGAAGACAATAGTCTGAAATATCACTGTTATGATCCAAAGGGATATTTAATAAATTTCCCAGTTCAGTCATCAAAGTATTTCCCACTCTGAATATTTGAGTATTGAGTGCAATACCTAGACCTAGCCAAGCCAGGCTCTTCTTAGCGAGAATTTCATCTTTCTAATTTTATTAATTAATTAATCTAATATAATATAACTTGGCTCTTCACGTACCCAACCAAGTGGGAAGTTTTTCAATTTATATAAGATCTACATCCAGGAATTAACTCGGCTTGCTTATGCTGCTTTGATGTGCTTGGGCGTAGCCCTAATTCCATGAATCGCAAACAATTTGGTGTTGAGAATCCTTTGGCACAGGCCAAAAGCAAAAATATTGCTCTGCTGCCCGGCTACTTTTTGGGTCTGATGCGAATGCGAATGCGAATGCGGATGATGGTTGCGTCGGCCAACAGCATAATGTGGGCTCGCATCACAAACAATGTAATAAGAAAAGGGACGAAAGAGAGAAAAATATGCCAATGCCTTATGCTGGGCAGAAGTTGATTGTTTGCTCCTTGGGCTATTTGCTTTCTTGATGAAATAATTAAATGTCATTCATTGAGGCCCTTTGCAGCAGCAGCAGCAGCAGCAGCAAGCAGCTGCTGCCCTGTTTGCCTTAGCCCGTGTCTGACTCACTCTCTCCTCCTCCTGCTCTTGCTCCTCCTCCTCTCTTTCCCTCATAATTGTTGACCACTTGCGCATATCCTTTTTGCGCCTTTGCTTCTGTAACTAATTTGTGCAGACGCCTTGGGGCGGTGTCCTTGCGGCCCCACGTTTTGATTTTACCACCATGACCACGCCCACACGCCCATAGTTTCACGCCCAGCAAGTTCATTAAACTTTCGCCAGTACCTCCCACACACACACACACACACACACACACCCATACAGCTGTCTAATTAAGTGCCGCATACTTTCGGGTAGCGCCAGTTTAATGAACCGCCTCCACGACAGTCGCACCTGACACAACTTGTCGCCGGGCCTAGCCTAGACTCGACGCCATTTGCATACTCATAATATTCAAAATCAGCCGGTTGTAGGATTTGAAATCCCACTGCATCATTTCAACAGACAACTGTCTGGGCAAGCTTCTGAGAGAGAGAGATAGTGGTAAAGAGAAAGAAAGAGAGAGTGAGATAGTGAGAGAGAGAGTGAATGAGAGCAAATGGCTTAAAATCTCAATGTCAGCTAAAATGGTATTGAAAGTCAATGCCCTAGATGCTAATCCTGCTGGACTGATTTCATAAAGTTTTGAAAATTTGAAATATTTCTTTAGAAATAATAAATTTAATAATTATAATTTATTGTTTGTTAAAACTAAAAAATAAAATAGAATTATTTGTATAGGAAAAAATCATTTTACAATTAATATAATGATTTCAAAATTATAAAAATATATCATGAATATAATTAAATAAAATTTGTAAACAATTAAAAATCACACATTTTTTATAACGAATATAGAAGAATACATTTCTAATAATAAAAAATACACAACTTCTATCTGAGAGCATAAGTGATCATAAGTTATCCACTGATCATTTATCCACCATCGGCTAGGTGCGTATAATCAAGCACTTCGATAAATAGCAAAAACCAATCACCAAAATCGACGTCAAATGAGCTCGAACAAACTCTCTCAGAGGAACCGAATTTGGGGTTTCGGTATACCCTATCCATACTACTCCGATAAGTATGATCGCCGGGCACTTCCAGTTGCAACTTTAGTCACCTTATCCGAGAAGCTGTTACGGCTGTGGTAGTATTCTAAAACCCGCCAACCACACGAGGAATATTATCTAAATCTGTTTTTAATGCCACGAAAAGTATGAAAAGCGAAATAGCAAATCTGATATTTGAGAGTATATTGATATATAGCTGAAGTCATTAATAGAAAGATTTCCATTATCTACAATTTCTTAATTTATTTGTCTCTATATCTAAGCGTCAACTGATGAGAGCAAATAAATTTTAAATCTACATTTATTATTTCTTTATTCTTTTCTACAATATTTAATATTCATCAGATTCCCCGATTATTGCAAAGCATGTAATGTGTTGGCATCAGCATCATCCAGAATTTTAAATTTTACCCTACCATATAATTATTGAAATCATTATTATTAATTTATTTATCATATTTTCTTCAATTTATTCAAGTAGGTCTAGGTCAGAGGCATCTCCCAGTTGAATACTGCCGACTTGAGCTTCTTCTACTTCTGATTCAGCATAACTTCAACTATTCACAATTTTTATTTGCTAATCAAATAATAAACACAAACATCAGATGAAATAAATAAAATTCCAATTAAATTATAACAAATGGTCAACATTTTTAATTTGCTGCTTTGCCTAAGTCAAAGCGATGGGCAAAGCAAATGCCAACCTAAAACTGTCAAAAAGTTATGAATTTGCTTGACACACAAAAAAGACACACACTCTCTCTCTCTCTCTTTTTCCCTTTCACTCTCTCTTTTCCACACACAGTCAAAGTAATTGCATTACAATTAAAGGGCAGATAATTTCAACTGAAGCAACCGCAGCATGGACTAACAAAAAGAAGAAGAATAAGCTGAAAAAAATGCTTTGCCAATCCCGACTTGGCTTAGATAAATCACATAAATTTATTATGATGATGGCATAAATCATAGGGCCATATATAAAATTGCAGCAGAGTTTCTCTTGAATTTTTTTCCACAGTTTTTTTTTTGTTTTCATTTTTATTTTTTTTAATATTTTTATTTTTCTGTCTCGCTCTAGGCATTGTTTGCATTCTCTAAACGCCGCAAAGTATGCAATGTGTGCAGCCAGTTGACAGAGAGCAGCACCAAAAACCAGCAACAGCAACAGCACCAACTAGCTGGAAAAGCCCGTCAATGGCCGCCCTGTGCATAAAACTCCCCGTTGCGGCGCAATTTTCTGACAATTTCGGGCCATATAGGAGCACTCGACCAGCCAGCAAACCTCGTTGTGGCCAGCTTCGTCTCCCCAACTCTTTTGCCTTTCCTCTACTCACGCTTGGGGTTCATTGCTCAAAAATCACAAAAATTTGTTGTTGCATGAAAATAATTTTCTTGTTTTTGTGTCAGGCAGCTTGTAGGCAGCCCCATGGCTGTGCAGTTAGTGCCTGTATTTGGCTAGGCTTTGCCATTTGTTTTTAGTGCCTTGTATTATGTGTACCACGTAAGGGTAGACAGAAGAGTGTATATGAGTTGCATTGTATTTACTTATGTATTTAATATTTATTTAATTATTTTTTTATTTATATATTTAATATTTTTTTTATTTATTCAATAATTAATAAAGTATTCATTTTTTTTTTTTTTACTTATTGTATTTACTTACTTATTTATTCATTATTTGCTTTATTTATTTTCTTTATTTATTGTATTTAATATTAATTTATTATTTATTTTGTTATTTATTTATTTGTATTTACTTATTTATTCATTATTATTTTTATTTATTTATTATTTTCTTTATTTATTGTATTTAATATTTATTTATTATTTATTTTGTTATTTATTTATTTTTATATAATTAGGCGCGTCTTGACTTTTAGTTTTTATTAAAATTTGTTTAATTTATTTTTAAGAATTATCACAGCAAAATTAAAAATAGTTTGATGCAAATTTGAGAAAGAAATGAAAAACTTTGGCATAATATTAAATTTAAAAATGTGTATATTTTTGAAATATTTTTAATTATTTTTAATAATTGTTTAAGCTCCAACCTAAATAATTTTGAAATTAGAAAATGCCCAATTTTTAAAGAATGCCCAAAAATATAAATATATTTATGACAAATTGTTGAAATTTTATCCTCAAGAATATGAAAATTTTTGTAAATAAATTCATTTTTTTTAATGGATTCAGAAAATAGTTTTGCTTAAGTAAATATTTGTTCTGCACTAAATAAAATTTATTTATTTTTTAAATTATATTATATTATATAACATTTAATGGGTACATGTACTATTTTCAAAAATTGATTTAAAGAAAATTTATTTAATTTAAAATTTAAAAATTTAATAATCTTCCAAAAAATATTTCAAAATGTTCCTATAAATATACATTCAATAAATTATTAAAATATATAAAACCCAAAAATGCTTTTCAACTTTATAGGGTATATAAATATTCTATTCCACTGTAACTATGACTCTCTAGTTTTGTGTGTCTCTGTTTTTATTTTTGTATTTTTTGGCGTCTGTCATATTTCATTGGCTGCCATGTCCATAATTTGCATGTTAATATTGCCCTTAAGTCGTAATTCAGCTATGCAATTAACTCGCCTGTGTTTTGTTCACTTTCTACATAGCGAATACCACAGAGACATCGAAAGAGAAATCATGTCCCATGCAATTAACATGTGGAACAATTTGTCGTCAAATTTGTCAGCGAAAATTTAGTTTAGGGATTTGTGCAAATCATTGGAGGGTTCAAGTCACATCAGTCTATTTGGTAATTGATGGCATTTTATTGATTTCACAGATGGCAAAATTGTGGGTTTTTTATGTGTTTTTTTTTTTTTTTTTTTTTTTTATTTTTATGGGTGTTGTAGAGTTAAAGGTGTGTGTTTTGTATAGAAATATGTTTTTCTATTTTATGGAATATTTTAGCAATTTACAAAATTTATGAGATAAGTTTCATTAGGTCTTCTGGATGGAATATATTAAGTTATAATTATATTTTACATTATTTAAAATGTCTTAATCATGTATTAAAAAATTTCTTAAAAATCTCTCTTTCTTTCTACCTCTATCTAGCTCTCTCTTAATCTCTCTCTCTCTCTCTCACTCTCTCTTTCACTACCTTTTTAATACTCCTCTTTTTATCATTCTCTATCTACTTCTCTCTCAATATATATCTCTTTTTCTACCTATCTCTTTCTATCATTATTTCTTTCTGTTTCTCTCTCTTTTTCTAATAAAGGGTATCTTTTAGCCTAATTTTCTTATTTTATTACATTTTTTATTGCCTTAAAAATTTAACATATATCTAAACTAAAATTTCCTAAATAGGCATTGGAGAGCATTTAATAATCCATGTGCTTTATGAGTTTTAGGCGTCGTTTCATCAGTTGTTCTTCGTGCGCAGCGACTAAAATCGATAAATTATGCATTAGCTGAACATGTGCAGAGTCAAAAAGAAAAATATGTCTTTAATGGATCGTCAGTGGATTTTTTGGGTCACCAAAAAGTGGGATTAGTACAGCTTAAATATAATTTATTATTCAAATAATTTAATTGCTAATTCCCACTTTATTAGAGGAGTATATAAATTGACTAATTTAGATTAGGCGAATATTAATGTAGAATATTTATTTAAAAGTATTAAATATATTTTATATTTATTTATTATATATTTAAATATATATATGGAAATCGAAGTTTGGCAAGAATAGAATGCATTAATTATGAGAAAAGATTGTTTAATAAAGCTTTTTATTATGTATCAAATATTTAATTTTTTATATAATAATAATTTTTGTTATACATTAGAATTTATATCAATTATAGTCCTAATGGGTTTAGTTTAAATTGTCATGTACAAAATATAATAATGAAACGCACGCACAGAACTAAATACAGAATATGGAAATTTGTGCTTAACATTTTAAGTACATAAAAACAAAAACATTGTAGAACTCTTAGATTTTTTATAACCAGTTAAATTATCATATTAAACCATAAGTAGTATTAAGTAGTATTTTGACAATATTTTAATTATTTTATTTTATCAATATATATTTAGGAGGCACCTTTTATAATTATTATAATTATTGCTTCGTAAGAAGTGAATTTAGACAACGAACTATTGACAGGAATAAATGATAGTAGAAATAAATAATGTTTACATAATGTGAGTGTGAGTGCAAAATAAAGACTGTTAAAGTATTTCACGAATGTTATTAGATTTCTATTTCAGCGAAATATAAATTGTCATTCTTAGAAGCATTCTCAGCCTTTTAAGCTTTCATTGAAATTAATTAATATACAAATTATATTTAATTATTGTATTAATTATAGAATACTTTTCTATGACAACTAGGTTAGGCTAAGAAATTAGTGGAGGTTTTAAAACTTATTTATCTAACATTTTAGGAGATTTAGTATATCAACTCTTACCTGACTTTTCGATTGTGATAAGTTCCAATTAAAATTTCAAATTTGGTTGACGGAGATTCCATATGTTATTGACCTAGAAAAATAAAAAAATGCGTTATTAAATTAAATTATTTAATAATAATTTTATAATAAATTTATAAATAGATTAACCGCTAATTGTTATGGCTTTGAAAATAATTAAGAACTTCAAGCACACCTCGAGATTTTACATGCAAATATTTAAAATTTTTAATAAATTGAATTTATTTTTAATTAAAAAATTTTTGCCCTTAATTAAAAATAAATTGCTTCGACTTTTCAGCGGAGTTTATGTGAAAGAATGCGGCAGCGCTTGAAGTTGATTTACCTCTGCTCTACTCAAGTTTAAATCAGCTTCAATTGGTTTGCTAAAATGCTTAGCACAACAGAAATCCGTGCGAGGATGCGATGTCAAAGTGGCAACTAGAGCAGGAGTAGGAGCAGGAGCTGGAGCAGGAGCAGGAGCAGGAGCAGGAGTAGGAATTGCAGCAGGAGTACCTGGTGCTCATATACATATACACTAGACAACGTTGCATATTTAAAGGCGTCTAAGTGCCGGCAAAAAGTGCAGAGCGCGACGTCTGACACATCATGCATGCTGTTTTGGCTTGCCTGATTGTTTTGAGTGTCAGCATCAACAACAACAACAACTGCAACAACAACAACAACAACAACTGAAACAACAACAACTGCAACAACAACATCTCACATTCAACATCAAATTCAACATGATGCACAACCAGAACTTGAAGCATTGATTGCATTTGCGTCTGTCTGCCAACAGCCACGCCCACACCCACACCCACGCCCATGCCCTCATCCTCAGTGCAAGTGGAGAACAATGCCGTTGACATTCCAAGTGCAGAGACAACGAGACAGTGAACACACTTTGTGCTAATGCCTAAAAATTTGTGAAGGGCCCTCTTGGACCTGGATGCCACTTGAGAGCCGGCGTCGACATCCTGTGCCGCCTCTACTGCACCGCCTCCATTGCACTTTAATCTGTGCCGATGGCAAATAGTCAAACAATTGCAGTTTAGGGCTAGACGCTCCAATCGCCTGTCAATGGGCTGGAAAGCTTCACTACTCCTGCATTCGCACAAATATTGACAATGCTGCATATTGATTGGGTTTTCTATTGTTCATTTTGTTGTTGTTTGTGAGTTCACGTGGGCTGGATTGAAGGATGAAACTGGCTAAACACCATTTCCAGTCAACGTTAATGCAGCTACACTCGCCATTTGCCACTCGCCATTTGCCATTTGCCTTTTGCCATTTGCCACTCGTCATTTCCAGCAACTTGTCAGCGACACCTCCATCAACAACCTTGTTGACACTTTAACGGCAGATCCTGGGCCACGGGGCGCATACGCTACGAGCGCTTTATTAAAGGGATCCCAGAGCAGAGGGTGCGCTGAACGCTTTCAACAGCTACGCAAAATACTTAACGCTGCACGCTGACATTGTTTGACATTGTAAATATTGCTTTTAATTAAAATACTATGTGCTTGCATATTAACACTCTATAACTTCGTATATATACATGGATGAGCTGCATAAAATTTATTTAAATTTATGAATAGAGGAAGCATTGAAAGCGTGGTAATAGGAACACCGTATCATAAAGAAACCATAATAGTCTTGTTGTACAGGACTTGATATTTATAAAACAAGATCTGTGGAAATATTTTCAAATTAAGGTAATCTTAAGGGATGACGCTCAATGAGGCCCTATAGCTATTGATTCATAAATTTATAACTAGCAAAATTAAATGCTTGAGTCTTGTCTATACTCGATTACATAGTATGGAGCTCTGCTGGGCTCCTGTATGAGTGCTGCTCTATTAGATTCGATTAAGACTTAAGGCTTTCAAGGACTTTGAGGCTCTTCCAGTGTTTCTCCTGGGATCTTCAAAAAATTCTTTTAGAATGATTTAAGCCACTACTAAGACTTTCCTAATGAGATTTACCGAAGGTTCTCCGAGGATTATCCTAGAGTTTTTTAAGGATTCTCCTAAGTTTATCCTAGAGTTCTCTAAGGTTTCTCCTACGATAATCCTAGAGTTTTTCAAGGGTTCTCTGCTATATATGGTTTCACTAGACTTCTCTTGGGGTTATTTTTAAGTTTGTTTTCAAAATGCTCTTATGGTCCTCCTAGATCTCCCATGTGGACCTTTTAGTAGTTTTACGTTCATGTAGAAGGGTTTTCCCAGCATCTTTTTGGATTTCTCCTGATTGGCCTTGACTTTCTGTTAATATTCTTTTAGAGGTCACGTAGGATTCTGCTTTGATTCTCTCAGGATCCTCCTAGTGCTCTCGTTGGTTTCTCCTATCGTTCTAACACTCGTGAGTTTATTTAAGAGCTGTTGGAATTTTCTAGGATCCTACTTTTAAAGCAGTGCTTAAGTTCTCTAACGGCTTTCATAGCAGTTTCTGAACATCTATCATAATTTTGCTTTGTTTCTCCTAGAGTTCTCTATAGTTCTCTTGGGATTCTCAGTAGGATATCTTAAGCATTTTAATTAGGGTTTCCAGCATATTTGTTGGTGTCTCTTAAGATCATTCTATTAAGATATCGATTCCCTTTTTCTTGACTGTTCTTAGGTTCTACTCTGTTTCCTGTATGTCTATAGGCTAAATTATAAGAAATTTATTTAATTCGCTTATTATATATTTCAATTAAGTTAAACAAGATCTATATTTTCGTTAAGTACACAATAACTAAGCTCTCCTTAGCTATGCTCCAGTACAATACAATATTTTAACATTTGCCATCAATACAAATCAATCTCAATCAAAGTACACACAAATGCGATTCTATGAAAAACCAGCTAGAGACACATACGAAATCCGCTTAGCTACCCTATAATTAGCCCTCGTCGTGCGTAGGTGCCACAAAGACAGCTTGTAACACTCTGACTCTGACTTTGACTTTGCATGTGCCTCCCACACCCACACTATCCATAGCTAGAATCACGCGTCGTCGAGTCTGAGTCTTTGGTCTATTTTTTATTGCATAATCTCAAAGGCTTAGGCAGGGCAAAAAAAAAAATAACTATCAATAGAAATAAATCTGCAAAGATCGTTTGGCGCACTCGAACTTCGATTTTGGTTGACGCCATTTGAAGTCGAATCGCATCGTAATTCGAAAAATTGATTAATTTCATTGTTTGTTGCTTGAAAACAGGTTTCCATATTATTATATATTGATATTCAAATGGATCAACTTAATTGATTTCATTGTGCATGTGATGTGTGTTGAAATGTTTCTTTAATTATTTAACAACTTTTGGAATTTTTGGCTGTTAATGTTTATTAAAGCTTTTATAACTTTAATACCATTTAAGGCAATTTTGTTGTTCAGCTATTTATAATAATTAGTTTATAGAGTTAATATGTTTACTTTAAACTTAAAATATTTATGTGGAGGCAGGGTGGGTGGGAGAATGAAGAGTAAACAGAAGAATTAGAAGATTACAAGTCGGTTTTGTAAGAAGAGGAAGAAAGAACTGTATAGAAAGGGACAGAGAGTAAGTAAGTAAAATAAATAAAGACAGACAGACAGCGAGAGAGAGAAAGAGAGATAGACAGAAAGAGAGAGAGAAAGAGTAAGTGACAGAGAGAGAGAGAGCGAGTGAGAGAAAAGGCGAAAGAATAGCAACAGAAAGAGATAGAGAAGCAGGAAGGCTGAGTATAAGCGGAAAAACAGAGAAAGTAAATTTAAAATTGATAGACAGGAAAATACAGAGAGAGATAGAGAGAGAGAGAGATAGAAAGAGATAAATATGATGAGAGCGAGAAATAGATAAATGAATAGATACAGATAGGGGATGAAAGAGCAAGAGAAATTGATAAAAAGGTAAAGAGATGGATGAGATGGTAATGAGATGGAGAGAGCGCGAGACACTGCTAGAGATAACAAAGAATAAAAAAGAGGAAGGTGGTGTCTAAGAGAGAGCGAGAGAGAGACAGAGAGAGATAGAGAGAGGGAGAGCGACTGAGATGATGCTAATTAAATTAATTAAAATGAAAGAAAAAAGCAGAAGGGCGAGAGAGACTGCAGAAAAGAGAAGTATAATAGAGTAGAGGAAATTGAAAGAGTAGATCAACAGATAATATAAAAGTAAATAAAATAAGTAGAAGTTTGAAGTATTCACTTGAATACATGAGAAGCGCATAGAAAAGCCATAGTAAAAAAGAGGAAAATTTTACTTTAATATAAATGCTTTAGTTACCGTAGCTCTTCTCATGAATTCGAGTATTTAATTTTTATAAATTGCCTATAGAATTTGTTGATATAACTAAGGCATTTTTAATATTAACGACAGTCTCATTGAGCATTTATAGAAAAATTATTGCAAGACTTGAACTTGACTTATATAAAATATACAACAAATAAATATTATTTATTTCTTGAATCAGAAGCAGCCTTGAATCTTAAACTCTTAGCTCTAAGCCCAAATCTAACTAAATCGCTTAGTTGGCGGAATAAGATAAATAATTATATATATTATAGGCCCATTCAGTTCAACTGATGCTCTATAATCAAGTGAAAGAGTTGAGTATTCAAGCTGCAGCAAGCTTTTCCATTTTCTAGCTATTTCCATTATTGATTTTCACATTGGTCTGCAGGCAGATTGAGCTTAGACGAGAGACTTCGTTTGTTTGTATTTTCTTTTTTCTTTTATTTTCACTTCTCACATTTTCTTAACGCAACTAAAGTGCTTAACCGGCTGGCCAGGTGCCCAGTTAACTGACGTTCGTTCTGGCTGACATGACGCCTACGCTCTATGGTTAGAGTGCGCATATTTGAATATCCGTTTCAGCGCCAATTTTGATGGATTATCTCGGCTGGCATATTGGCGACAAACAAATCTATTGACTAGGCAGGAACGGGAAAGGGGAAGGGGGTGAGGGGAAGGGGCAAGACAGTCACAAGCACAAAGCTGTCTGTGAACTCATTCAATCGACAAAATGTTTGCCATACATGCGATTCGTCTCAGGTCGTTTGTCTTTGCCAAGCTGACTGGCAATTATGCTGTTCGATAGTTTCATGATGAATACTTTATATATATGCATAGAATGCGGAAAGGTGTTTATGAGCGAGCTTGGATTTGCTTGTCAATGGAAAATTTTGATCGATATCAGATATCTGATATCTGATATCTGAGCGGAGCTCAGCTGAGGTATTAACGTATGACACATCTAATTGGTTTAAGTTCCCTGGCATAGTTCCGCAACGAAAAGGATTGAAATCATGAGCTGCAAAAGTCTTGCTTGCATTTTCCACTCGAATGCCCCCTCCCCCCTCCCCACACACACACACATTGATTTCTGTGTAAATTGTCTGTGGAACTGCCTTCGAATGCATTCGCTGGCAACTGTGGAGCACTTTTTACCTTTTTCCTTCTTTTATTTTCACGCCACTTGCCGTGATTTTGTATATATCGCTTGCTGATATCTCTCTCTCTCTCTCTCTCTCTCTCTCTCTCTCTCTCTCTCTCTCACTCACTCTGTCTGTCTGTCTGTCTGTGTGTGTGTGTGTCTCTTTCGCTCTGCTCATTTCGCTAGCTAAAAATGCATTTCCTGTCAAGTGTAAAAAGGAAATGATGTGATGCTCTCGAGCTTTAACGTGCAATCAATCATTGCCGCCTCGTACACGCCCTCGTCGTTCGTCCTCATCCTTGTCCTCTCTACTATTTTACAGCCCGGCACACACACACACACACAGCATTCACTTCCCAGCTCTCACCACGCACCTCGCATTCATCCTGTTGTCCTTGACTGTGTGAATTTGTTTTTTTTTTTTTTCATTCTTCTTCTTCTTCTTCTTTTCCTCTGTGCAGTTGCCAGCTTGGGCCGTCGTTTGTGGCGGGTAAAGTCAACGAAAACGAGTTTATTAAGCCAGGCAAATAGTGTTAAGTATTTGTCAAATGTCAAAGTGTCTACGCTTCCATCCACCTCAACCCCTTGCACACACTCGTGAGTGTATTCGCTTCTGCACTCGTCCATTGATTCGCTGCATTTCCGTTACCTCAATTTCCGCTGCTCGCCAAACGCCATTAAATTGAGCTCTGCCTGCAGGAAATCATTAACGGGGTAAATCTTTTATGCAGCAGCTAAATACAAACTAAATCAATAAGGCATCGGAATTTGTAAAGCATTTGGCACTAGTAGAAGAGCAGATACTCTATAATTTACTAACCAACTATTTAAAGTGCTGAATGTGTTGAAGATATGATGACATGTTATACATCATTCATTATATATATGCATTATAATGTGTATAATAATATAATATAATATAATATATATATATCATACCATAAAAGAACAGGCAATACCAAGCCCACAGCCCTTCTTCTAGATGACAATTCGTGATTTTTCAAGTTAAGCCTAGATTAGATGAAGCTGCGCTATGATTCCTCTTCCTCTTATACTCTTCCTCATCCCTTATTTCTATACATGAAAATTTTGACTTCTATCAAGTATGCTTCATTTGATAGTCTGCCTACTATCCAACTGCTTTATCTGTATATGCAAATCGCATTTGAAATTTTTCTGTCATCTTTTTAGAGCTAGTCACGTTCCTTGAGCTACTTTTCTATTTGCAATCAATTCACAAATACAATTACTCATACCTCAGTCAGCAAAAGCTTAAAAATATATTCAAATTAGTTATCTAAAAAAAAAAAACAAATTTTAAATTTTAATCCAACTTGTCAAACTTGTAGCAAACGGAAAGTATTATTAAAATATGACATTGGAAATTATTATAGAGAATATTCAATAATGAATATGATGAAATGTAGAATTTCGTATTGCATGATATTTTAAACTAATAAAATAAACTCATTAAAATTTAAATTCTACTTTAAGGTTTCTTAGCAGCAGTTAACGATCAAGTTATGAAAAAATTGAATTTAGCATAAAAAATGCAAAATTTCTTTCGCTGAAAATTTTGGCTAAGCAGAAGAAGAATATATATATATATTTAAATATTAAAAATAAAAAACAAAATGATCTATATATGTAAATATATATATATATATATATATATATATATATATATATATATATATATAGATATATATATATATATATATATATATATATATATATTACTTCTAGCTCGTATTTCTAGTAATCTAGTAATATGTAGGCTCTTATTAAGAAAATTAAGATAATAAGATAATCTTATGTCCTCATAATTCGAGTGAGGATTGGTTCTAAATTAATATATATATGTAAGTGTGTTGTTAAAGTACTAATTCTGATTGTACTGTTTCTACACTTAATAAAGAAAAAAACTCAAGATAATTAATATCAAAAAATTTGAGCTAAATAAAAATTAATTGAAATTTTTGGGCCACTATTGAACCTATTGAACAAACTTAAATAATTTCCTATAAGCTTTAATTCAATTGAAATTTGCAAAAGGTCAGCATTTACTAAATTTTAATAATATAAATAAATAAAATAATAAAAATAGTTTTAGAATATAAATAAAATACAATATATTAGCCAATAAAATTATATAATATTTTTGTATTCAAAAAGTAATTTTATTTATTTATAAAATATAAAATTTAGTATGTAATATATATAAATAGTATAATTATAAATATTATTATATTTACAAAAACATATATGTGTATATAGTTATATTTTATATATAATATTTTTAATTTTATTTATTTATAAAATATTAAATATCGTATTAATATATAAATATAATAATAATTACAATTATATATATTATATTATATTTATAAAAATATATAACCTATAAGTATTATAATTATTTTGTGCAAACTTTAGTTATTTTATTCATTGCAATATTACAATGTTTTGTGAATATTAAATTAAATATATACATTACATTATCTATTTCTATTTATAATTATATTGAATTTGTATCCTGTAAATACTTGGAATTATTTATAATTTATATAGATTTATATGGTAATTTTCTTGAAGTATTTAGGCCACTTTTCTTACCCCATTGAAGTAAATTTGTTAATTTAATTTAAATGGTAATCTGACAATTTGTCTGGTAATTTATTTTCCTTGGCCTTTTTCCGCAATTGAGCCAATAATTTATTGAACTCAATTTATTTGTAAAATATTTTAACAATTCGTTTTTGTCACACTGCATATCGCTCGAGTTCAAGTTCAAGCCTTCAGCATTTCGCTTTTATTTTTGCACATACTATATCCATCCATCCATCCATCTTTATACCGTTTACTTCGACATATTTTTTCTTTTTATTTTGCGAGCAACTGAAGGCACTTGCCCACGCCGCTTTATGGGTCTGGGGTTACGTGTCTGGAGGCAGTAATTGGCATTTAATAGGCTCGAGCAAAATAGAATGGAAACGAAATCCACTTATGAACGCATTACGCACTTTTAATTTTTCAACTGAATGGCAGCAACTCGTCTCGTCGATCGCCTTTCAGCTGTTCAGCTGTTCAGCTGTTCAGTCGTTCGGCTGGAAACTGAGACACATGCCATAAGAGTTGGCCACTTGAATTGGTTCGGAATTCCTTGAATTTTGTTGCCGTTTAATTAGATTTAAGCCAGTAAATGAGTTGACAGTTATTCTTCTTCCTCTTCGTGGATGCTGCGTGCGCCCTATTTGCCATGAAAAACCTTTTCATTTCTTGTGGTCAGACCTTCAGGTCTTTTGTGTTGAATGTTTCCGATTTTTAATTAAAATTGCAGTCAATTGGGCTCGAATGCGGCTTGGCTAATTGTTAAGTCGACCCGAAGGTAACCAACCAACAAATAATGAAAATATATTTCGTTCTAAATACCAATACAAAAACATGTCAAAACACTGAGTTTCACTGTTCAAATATTTTTTCCTTTTCTTTTTCTTGGAATTTTTGTACTCAAGATCTTTGCTTGAATTTATATTTATGAAACACTTCTAGCTGTAGCTAATATTTTAATTAGACATATATTTAGTTTTTGTATTGCAATTTTTTATTGAAATTGTTTTGCATTTGAATACTTATTTTCTATAAATTTATATTGTTATTGTGCACTTAATATTTTAATTTTGTGCACATAAAATTTTAATTATGATAGTTTTAATTTCAATTTTAAATATTTTTAGTAATTGTATTGAATTGCTATTTTTATTTTATTTTTTTAAAATTTTTTTTATATATTTTGTTTGTTTTTGTATCTGAATACAACTTTTCTATACAATTATATTGCTTTTGTGTCTAAAATTTTGTTTTTTTTCTTATCTAAAACTTTTATTTATACTTTAATGCAGCATTTGTATTTTAGATATGGTTTTGTGTGTTTCATACATGCAGAATAAAACTGAAAATTATTTTTTTCTTTTCTACTACATCAAGTATCTGAAAGATTCAGTTTTAGTAACTATTGCATCTGTCAGATACTTGAGAATAAAGCATTGGTAAAAATTGTTTTTGGTTAGACAAGATTATTTTTTAAAATCTGTTTTTTTCTTTTTTCATTTATTTAAATATTAAAAAAAAAAAACTTTAAATTTAGCTTTAAAATTAAGTATTACTCATTATCATATCTCATATATTCAATATTATAATGTTTTATATAGATAAAATTGAGATACTTTCAAATTATGAGATTTAAAAAAAATTTTTTTAAATATTTTTTTTTATATCATTTTAAATTTAAGTAAATTAGTTGTTATCAAAAATGTTTCTAATAAGACATTTTTTTTCTTAATTAATTATTGAAGTCTCTATAGGGAATTTAGTTCCAATATGTCAGCATATAAATAATACATTAATAATTTATATATTAAAATAAATATTTATATAAAAATGTAAAAATATATTTTTTCTTTTTCATATTTAACTAAATATTTCTTAAGCATTTCTTATATATTTCATGCGTACTAATACTTTTCATTTCTCATCAATGATAAAAATGCTTCTATACAATTTATTTAGGTATATTTTGTTTTTTTTTTTTAAATTTTTCTTAATATTTATTAATAGAATTAATCAGAAAATTCGATTTCCATAAAGTTTATAAATAGTTAATAATTATGTTATGCATGAACCGAAGTGTTTAGTTATTTTGACCTACCGGATTAAACTTGAGCTGATTTTGAAGATATATTTATGGTATGGGTTGTCGTTACGTTTGCCAAAGCCAAAAGTGAAGACACAGACAATACAACAATTAACAAGTGAATAAACAAAATGCTGACATGTGGGGCATGGACAAAGCACAAAAATGGAGCAAATACATTCCCTAAAAAAACAACTCAAACTGAAACTGTAACTGAAACTGAAACTAAAATTGAAACTGAAAATCATGCTGTAAATGAAGCAAATGTTGCTGACATACAAACGAGAGACGAAGTACAAGTAAAAACGAGCCAAAGGTGTTGACAGACGAACAAATCACCTAACGGCAGAGACTGAGCTGAGACGGGGGCTGTGGCTGGGACTGGGCCTGGGCCGAGCGAGTTCCTCAATGGTCGACAAGTTGAGCGCAGTGAATTCAAGTGCAAAAATATATTTATATACATATATGGAATGTGTTGTAAGCCAAGCAGCGCTGATTGAGGGATGCAGAGCGCAGTGCGCATTGTTGACCGATAATGATCGGCTTAATTGAATAATAGTCAATAGGCCTACAAGGAAGCGCCGGCAGCGCTGAACTTGAAAAAGCGCATAACAAAAGCCGCCAAAAAAAAAAGTTAGATATATATATTTATTTATATGTATAATAAAAGACAACCAAAAAATAAACCAGTTTTCGGCGCAATTGTCACACAATTGTCAACGCGTATCTATGAGATACTTTTGTATCTCTTTCTCGTACCTATTACCGGTTTGGCCCCACACTTTAGAGTGTATGCGTGTGTGTGTGTGTGTGGGTGCCACAGCGTACAGTGTCTGTGGGCATGGCCATGCTAATTCTAGACACCCGCCCGCTCCATATAAAGTGACAAGCGCACAGCCCCAACCACATCATTTAGCAAGCGTCGCTCACAACGCCAAGTGTCGACATCCGTCTAGGACCACAAAGTCGAACCGGATCGCGATATATATCCATAACTCGAACACTCTGCGCTCGTGTGTGCTCCAACAGCAAAACCCCGAACACGCGTGTGTGTGTGTCTGTAAAATCGAACAGAAAACTCAAGTTAACAACAAAATGGCAAGCAAAGTAAGTCTCCCCCAATCCATCAACTGAGATAGATATATGTATATGTTGTGCATATGTCTAACACTGAAAAGGATACTCGCCTGCAGTAAATAGTGAACCAAACAATTGTCAATTAAATCAAATACTTCGACAAGTTTACTTTATCCATAGATGTAAACGATATCGTATGCTGGAAGACATATATTTTATCTCTTGAAAGTGATCAGAGTTCGCTTTAAGGAAGAACTGTTACAGCTTCTTGGCTAATCTTTTTTTTTCTAACTTCTTTTACTCACAATTGAAGAAATGGTTTAACTAATAGAACAGACTTTTCCTTTCTACTTTGTCCTTAATTTTATTTACTGCTCTCTTGATATAATATCGATATTTTTCTTAAATTTTCCCTTCGCTTCCCGATTGTCATTTAGCTAATCCGTTCAGCCTTAACCTTATATTTGATTTCCTGATTGTTCTTTAATATCCTGAAAAGAGCATGAAGTAAACAATAAGGAAAGGTATAAAAAATGAGCACCCGATTACAATACAATATATTTTTACAAATTTAAGGGAAATATTTTTTCCTATTTCCTCTTGCTATTTGCTCTTCCTGTTTCCTGCTTTCAATTCGTTATAGTAAAGACTTCCGGTTTTTTCTCTTCGCTCTTCTTTCTTGGATGAAGAGAATAAGACCAGCTTTTATGATCAAGTCTGGACAATCTTTAATATTTAGTTTCTTCTTAGACGACCTAGTTACATCTCCTATTCCATTATCCTTCATTCTTCTACTTCTACTTCTTTTACTTATGGATTCTTTTCTCTACTTCTCTACTTCTGTTATAATCAAATCTCAATTATCTATTATATTGAGCTTCTTAAGCATCCTCATTCCTCTTCCTTCTGATTCCTACTTTCTCCATTTCTTTTATATAACCTTTTAACTTATAGATTCTTCTACTTTTATTTATATTTCTATAGATTCTTCTACTTTTATTTATATTTCTTTCTTGTATTGTTGTCTTTTACTTAATTTCGTAGAACTTTCTAATATTTTCATATTTCGTCTTTTAAATTTTTCCCTGCAAATATTTCCGTTTTCCATTTTAAATTTTTTCCTTGCATTTATTTCCGACTTCCTTCTTCTAGTACTTTCTAGGAAGCTAGACTACATAAATGTATTTTTGCCAAACTTTTTTTTTTGGTATAATTATAAATATATTATTGTTTTCTTCTAGAAGCATCTTTATTTTTTAATTCCAATTATTTCTCTTCTCTCTATTATTATCAGTTCCTGACTGCTCTCTCGCTTCTTGCGCTGACCGGCTGCTGCTTGGGCGGCTTTGCGGCCACCTACTCGGGCTTCCATCCAGGCTATGCCACCTATCAGGCTGCTCCAGCCGTTTACCATGCTGCGCCCGCTGCTGTCTACCAACAGGCGCTAGCCGCGCCAGTCTACACCAAGTCCTATGCCGTGCCCTCGCCCTTTGTCAAGGCCGTCGCTCCTGTTGCCACCTACGCAGCAGCCGCTGCCCCCGTTGTCGCCGCTCCCGCCCCAGCACTTGTGAAAACTGTTGCCGCCGCACCTGTAGCTCCCATTGTGAAGCAGGTGGAGCTGGAGTCGTCGCCACGCTACGATTTCTCCTATGGCGTGCACGACTCCATCACCGGCGACATTAAGAGTCAGGCCGAGAGCCGCGACGGTGGCAATGTGGTTGGCTCCTACAGCGTGCTCGACGCCGATGGCTACAAGCGCACCGTCACCTACACGGCCGACGACATCAACGGCTTCAATGCGGTGGTGCAGCGTGTTCCCCTGGTGGCTGCCCGCGCTCTGCCAGTGGCACCCGCTGTTGCCGCAGCACCTGTGGCTCACCTGCCCGCTCTCATCTATTACCCCCAGGCACAGCAGCAGCTCTTCCAGCCACAGCAGCAGCTCTTCCAGCCACAGCAACAGCTCTTCCAGCCACAACAGCAACAGCAAGTCAATATCGAGCAGGAGAGTGAAGTTGTGGAGGCACCACGTCAGCCCGAGCAGGAGCCCGCACCTGTCGATTACTCTGATGTACAACAGCAACAGCAACAGCAGCAGCAGCAGCAGGTTTACCCTCAGGATCAACAGTTCCCACCTTACCCGTCCGCTTCGCCCGCTCCAGTTGATGATGCGGACAGCGATGTGGTTGAGGCCCGCTCTGCCCAGGACTCAAGCAGCAGCACCACCGCTGCTCCAGCTGCTGTCGAGGAGGAGAACAAGAACAAGAACCAGGACAACAAGTCCGCTTAGATTGTGATCCCATTGCGTAATTCCACAAAACTTTTGTTGAGATTAAAATCGAATGTCAAAACTCCATGTCAAATGTTTTCCTTCCTTCGCTCAATCTATCTGTCAAAGTCAAAGTGAAGGTTTTTTTTTTTTTTTTACCATTTCCTAGCAGGCATTGCTCTTTACGTCAAAAGCGCAAAAATATATTTCGACGAAAAGTCCAATTTTTATAATTGCGAATTTCACAGAACCATTTTTAATTGGGAATGAATTAATTTCAATAAGTGCGATTGATATAAAACATTGGAATACATTCAGAGATCAAGATATTTTTTCAAAACTAAAAGTTTTACATACATACGTAAGTCAAATTATGAATAATGAAAGTGAAAAATTATATATATAAACGTCAGGCTTAAAAAAAAATGTAAATCAATTTCATTAAAATTATTATTTTTCTATGAAACTTAAGTTATTTTCAATCGGGTGTATTTGCACTCGACATAAGCTCAGTGACAGTATCAAATATGGAATATATTGTATGTAATCAGATTTAATTATTATTACTCAATTACTCAATTTAAAATTTCTAATAAATTAAAAAAACAAAAAAAAAATTTGTTGTGTTCAATAACTTAAAATTTATTTAACAAAAAATAATTATAACACCCCTGTTTTACCTAAAGAATATTTGTGACTAATATCTAAAAAATTATTTCTATAAAAATCAAAAACAAACATGTTTAACAAATATGCTCTAGCTTTACCTGTCGAGTCTTGCTTTGCATGAGCAATTTTATTTCATTTGCTGTTTATGCAGATTCCGCGTTTGTGGATGGTAAATATCTTGGCTGCACATGTGTGGATTCTATTAAAGCACACATTAAATTTGTAGGCCAAGCGTTAAACAGACACAACTTTCATAGTGATAAGCACAAAATGTAAACAAATATTTATATATCACACTTATAAAAACATGAAAATAATTTAATAAACAAGTGTAATATCCTGAGCGTAATATCCTGAGCGTTCCTGAGCGTTAACAGAAATTATAATGATCAGAAATAACATTTTAACAAAAAGCGCCATCTGTCGTGTATGATCGAAGCTCTTGGCCAGCGATCATTTACAACTGTACAGTGCAATTTTGAGTTTAACAGTGCAAACACAATATTTGTATTACATTTTTTTTTAATATATTTTTTTAATATTTTATTAACTGATATTATTATAGAGCTACCCACAATACCATTCAGTAAATGTTCCAAAAATAATCGAATTTCAACATCAACTATCGCACACTCAGTTAACAATATATCGATATATAAGCATCGCTGGCTAAGTGAAGCATCTCGTTCAAACTAAACGGAACTTTTCGAGCGCTAAGCAGGCATTGGAATGCCTTTCCTTGTGATATTCAGTTTTACAGCTGTTGTAATATTTCCTTCAGTTTTATTCAGATTTTAAATGCGTTAACACGCAGAGCATTTTGGATTTTTCAAATTTAAAGTTAAATAAATTTGTGTAAAATTTTCAAATCATTAATAATAACTTAGCACACCCAACATCAGTGAAATATATTTTAAAATACAGATAAATTAAGTAAGGTAAGTGAAGAAAAAATAAAAAAGCGAACGCAAATGGCGCTGAACTTTCGAGTCTCCTTTGATGGCAGTTCTTAAGCACAGTTAAGCGCAGCCGCAGCTGTTGCTTTGCAGTTTCTGTTCTGCCGCTGGTTTGGCCTTGTGTAAAGCCGGCTCTACGGAACGCGGCAAAGGTAGACAAAAGAGAAAAAAAAAAGAATTGTAAGGGACAAAAGAAATGCAAAAAATACGCATACAAATGCACATTTTAGCGCGCGTCTATATGAAAGTGTGTGAATGTATGTTAGGCAATCGAAACGCCCTTGAATTTTAACTCTGATTTCTGTCACATTTTCGAACAGGCTGACAAAACGCTCCTTTTTTTTCTTTACACAGCTATACACTTGTTATCGCAGCAAAAAATTAAAAATTATTTGAGCAAGAAAAACCCAAATATAAAAAAAAAAATTACTACAAACATGAATAAATCTGATGCAAACACTCGCCAGGGCCATTACAAGGCCAACACTCTTAACACGCAGGTAAGTAGCGCGCTATTTTTTTCTTCTTTTTTTCGAACCTAACCTTACTTTGGTTTGTATGGGGTGGCCCTGTTTAGGACTCGCGCATGCGTCGCCATGAGGTGACCATCGAGCTGCGCAAGTCAAAGAAAGAGGATCAGTTGTTCAAGCGCCGCAACATCAATGATGAAGACCTAACCTCGCCACTGAAGGAAATCAATGGGCAGTCGCCGGTGCTGCTGTCGGTCGATGAAATCGTCGCTGCCATGAACAGCGAGGATCCGGAACGCCAATTCACGGGCATGCAGCAGGCACGCAAGATGCTCAGCCGTGAGCGCAATCCGCCCATTGATTTAATGATTGGCCATGGCATTGTGCCCATCTGCATACGCTTCCTTCAGATTACCAGCAAGTAAGTAAATATATATAGAGCTATAGATAGACGTTGCTCATTTCGATCTTCTCTGGTTGGGTTAGCACTGTTTTGCAATTTGAGGCCGCCTGGGCTTTGACCAACATCGCATCGGGCACTTCGGAACAGACACGTTGCGTCATCGAAGCGAATGCCGTGCCTCATTTCATTGCGCTGCTGCAGTCGAAGTCGCTTAATCTGGCCGAGCAGGCGGTTTGGGCACTGGGCAACATTGCCGGCGATGGCCCGGCTGCTCGTGACATCGTAATCCAGCACAATGTCATCGATGGTATTTTGCGTTTGATCAATAATGAGACGCCGCTGTCGTTTCTGCGCAACATTGTCTGGCTGATGTCGAATTTGTGCCGCAACAAGAATCCATCGCCGCCCTTTGACCAGGTGAAGCGGCTGTTGCCGGTGCTTTCACAGTTGCTGCTCAGCCAGGACATACAGGTGCTGGCCGATGCCTGCTGGGCTTTGTCCTATGTGACGGACGATGACAACAATAAGATACAAGCGGTCGTCGACACGGATGCAGTGCCGCGGCTGGTGCAACTGCTGCAAACCGATGAGCCCAGCATCATTGTGCCGGCACTGCGCAGCGTGGGCAACATTGTCACCGGAACGGATCAACAGGTCAGTCGACGTGGTGGATGACTTTCAAGTCCTATTTTTTTTAACCGTCATTTTCCAATTTTCAATTGCAGACCGATGTGGTCATAGCCGCTGGTGGCTTGCCCAAGCTTGGCATGCTCTTGCAGCACTCCAAGGGCAACATTGTGAAGGAGGCTGCCTGGACTGTGAGCAACATTACGGCTGGCAATCAAAAGCAGATTCAGGCCGTCATCGATGCGGGCATCTTTCAGCAAATACGCCATGTGCTGGAGAAAGGCGATTTCAAGGCACAAAAGGAGGCCGCCTGGGCTGTGACCAATACAACCACATCGGGCACACCCGAACAGATTGTGGATCTGATTGAGAAGTACAAGATACTGAAACCATTTATTGACTTGCTCGATGCAAAGGATCCGCGAACTATTAAAGTGGTTCAGACTGGTCTCTCAAATCTGTTCGCGCTCGCCGAGAAGTTGGGTGGCACTGAGAACTTGTGCCTCATGGTCGAGGAGCTCGGTGGTCTCGACAAACTGGAAGTCTTGCAGCAGCACGAGAACGAGGAGGTATACAAGAAGGCCTATGCCTTAATAGATACATACTTCAGCGCTGGCGACGATGAGGCCGAAAAGGAGCTGGCGCCACAGGAGGTTAATGGCGCACTGGAGTTTAATGCCACGCAGCCCAAAGCACCCGAGGGCGGTTATACCTTTTAGGACATATATACATAAGTGCCAGCCACACACACACATACATATATACACACCCCAACATTCCCACACACCCATACACATACTAGCATATCTACTCACGCATACCACGATTTTGTTCTTATGCGACCGCGCTACACAATCTAAGAGAGCACACAATTCTACACAAACTACACTCGATTCGTTTGTCACTCCTAAGCACATCGAACACAAGCTCGCGCTGTTGGCCGGCAGAGGCAGGTAAATCCCAGTTCCATTCGTGCTTCTGCTACTCCTCTCTCCACACACACACACAAATATACACACACTTTTATCCCAGTTTGTTGTGCATTTCCGCATTGTCCCGCATGCGGCCATGAAAACGCATCTTAGGCGCGTTCTTTTTTTTTCGTTTTTCGCCTGTTAAACTACATTATACACAACACCTGAGGATCTGCCCAGCTCTATTAGGGGCAGGTGAGAGGGTGATCAGAGAGATTAGAACTCACACACACTTATATACACACAGTAAGGACGCTGCCTGCTGCGTTTGCATGGCCAATTGAATTGTTTGGAGTGTGCTAGTTCCACCAATACACAATCATTATTTCGGTTTATTATATTTAGGCTGTTAGTATATTTATTTGTTAACGTACTTTGTGAACACTCGTACACTAAAAAACACAACAAACGCAAAAAGAAATGTGTTCTCATCCTCATACCAATGTTAATAAAGAGAAATATAATTGCATTGAACGCAAAAAAAAAAAAAAAATTAAATATAATTTCATGTGAATTTAAAATTTAAATGAATAATTTAAATATGCTAAACAAAAAAATTACTGTGAATGAAGAAACGATCTAGCATTTAAGATAACAAAAAGTTTTGGCTCTTTTGCAATTATAACCGATTATATATGTCGCCATATCTTTACTCTAAAACATAGCGAGAGACCCAAATGCGTTAGATTAGATAAGTTGATTAAACAATAGAACTGTGAAAACAAAGCGCAAGCTGCATGACACAATTCAATCAGGCGTCGCATCGTTGGCGTGCAGCATCCCAATCAGCAGCAATTCGAGTGGTTCCAGCGCCAAAGCCAACAACAACAAGATCATAATAATGTCTCCCCTCTGGGGCTGCTCTGGCTACCAGTTGGCGTTGCGCAGCGCTCGTCTTTGGCGTTCGTTTGAATGGAATACGCGGCCAGCGAAATTATAAAAATAGATTAAAATTTTGTAGCGTCGGACCAAAGTAGTTGCAGAAAATTCAAACTTAGCCCAGAGAGCTTTCCGACCGCTTTCCGCCGTCGCTGTTGTCCAAGTGTCGTCATCAATGAAGAGCGAGCGACGGCCCAATTTAATTAGAGATTCTTTCAAATCATTTTCGTGTTTAGCTCTGGCCGAGCGCGTTTAGTTCGATTCTGTGCGAAGCTGCGTGCGGGCGTCAATTCTTTTTGTTTTTGTTTTGTTTTTCATTTAACATTTTATTCTTGGTTCGAGTCAAGCGATTTCGTATCTTATTTGCAAATACTAAAAGTGCGCTGCAACGTGAATATAGGTATATAAAATAGATATATAAATTGGATATTTTTACGCCGGATGTGTTTTATGTGTTAAATAATAATATTTAATATTGAGATACAATATTCATTAAAAATATATGCATATTTAATAAAAATGTAATAAAAATATATTTCAATTTCTTACATATAAAAAAAATGTTTTTAAAATATTCAAACATTTTTAAATGACTTGAAAGTTTTATAGAATTACAGTGTTCAATACAAATATTTACATATGAAAAAAAAAAACTGAAATAAAATTGTTTACACATTTTTTTTTTTAATTTATAAAATGATATTGAATTACAATATTTTTTTAAAAATGTATACATATCTAATAAAAATATTTTTAAAATTTTTAATACATAAAAAATGTTAGGAAACTGATATTGAATTACAATATTTATAAAAAATTTTTACAGATGTAATAAAAATATTTTAATTATGAAAACATTATAATAATTCTAAGCAATTAATATAGAATTACAAAATTAATTGATAATATATATATATATATGTGCATAAAAAAATATACAAATTTGTGTAAACACAGTGAAATGTAATAATAGCAAAATTACAATTTTCATTGAAAACATTTATATAAACAATTAAATTTTATATAGATATATAGATGTGTGTGTATTTCCTCCTCTTACTATCTAAAGCGCGATTATGATCTTCTTTAATGATAATGATCACTACAGAATTAATGCTGTGACCTCATGCTTAGCCATTGAAAATCTAGAGAGCATTTAACATCTGGCACTCGATTCTGCTGCCCGTCCCCCCCATTCAGTCCACTCGCGTCAGCTGTAAACATGCTCTAGATTTTGCAAAATATAGATAGAACATTTTGTTTTCGATTCGGTAGTCGAAGAGGAAAAACACTTTTGACAAATTCATGATGTAATTAATTTCCTAAAGAAAACACACACCAAAATTGGCACACCCAAAATAAACAATAAACATTTAAGAGTACGCTGTGTGTAGTGCTACTTATGAAGCGGACTTCAGTAGCTGGCCAAAAATGACTTTTTTAATACCCTACCAAATATAAAATGTATTATTAAATATAATTAAATGTTATATATTTTAATATGAAACGGACGATACCGTCCGCAGAAGACTTATGCACGACCCCAATGCTATCATATCTGTATTTCCGATTTAATTTAGAATTTAATAAATGAAATAATATAAAATATAATACATACAGATGTGTGTGCATGTGCACACATTTAGCGTTTATTCCATGCAAAAGTCTGTATTCTAGAATATTCTAAGAATTGCGGATGGATGGATAGCACTATAATGTGTATTCAGGGTTTCTCCAATTTCGGTGTTTAATATAGACAAATTTGAATATAATTGTTTTCAAATTTTTTGTTGATCTTTGTTCGTTAAGCGAAACTTATTTTCCCAAAAAAAAGGTGTTTGTTATGCAAGATGTTCGTTAATCGAGGCTCCACTGTACATACTTATATCTATACATATATGAAGTAAACATATTAATAATTCCATTTTAGTTTTCAAAAATGTATTTTTCTATATTTTGTAACTTTGTTTTATTCTCTAAAGAATGCATATTTCATAGGTTTATGATTTTCAGAGACTGCCATTATTCATATATATATATAACAAAAAATAGAGCATTTCTTAGTCTAGTTTCTGTGAATTAGCAAGTTCTAAATTGTTTTTTTTGTGGGGGCGGCATAGAAATCTTATTGAGAGAAATTCGCGTGAGATTAAAAGTTAACGTGAGTGTGTGCATACATACATACATATGTATATACATATGTATATATATATATTTATGTATATGTAAGATAAGTATAAGAATATATAATAGGTATATGAGTGTGCATGCTTGTTTAGCCGCACAATGTCAAAAAGTTGTTCCGTTCTATGCTCTTGTTGTTCTTATCTACTTGTTGGGCTAAACGAGAATCGTGTCAAGTTCTTTGGGCTTGATGCTGGCAATTGTTTTTTTTGTATGCTCGTTCAATAAGTGTAACGAGTATATTCGCTTTGGGCAATGTTCGTCAATAAATACAAAGAAGCTAAGGACTTAGCATTTTGAATGTACATATGTTCCTTTTTATGAAGTGTTTCATAAGTACATAATATGATAAGTATACAAATCTATTATTGTTTTTTTAATATTATTATTATTATTTATTATTATTATTATTATTATTATTAATATTATTATTATAATTATTATTATTATTTTTATTATTATTATTATTATTATAATTTATTTATTTATTTATTTTAGAGATAGCTTATAATTAAAATTATCAGCTAGCGTTTTTTTTTCTTAAGGCTATGGCAACTGTGGCCTTCAGCTTAATTATTATTATTATTATTTTTATATTGTATTTTATTTTTTAATTTGACCGATGAATTTTACTTTATCAATTTCGGATAATTACATTTTATATATATGTCAAATAATTTCTAATAATCTACATTTCGCATAACGAACACTTAAAAAAAAAATAAATTTTTCTGAACGAACAAAGTTTCGCATAACGACCCACAAAAATTTTGAAAATATTTATTGTATGCAAAGTTTTTGTCTGTGTTTAACAACAAATTAGGTGAAACTCCGAATACACATTAAAGTGTTAGAATTTTTTGGCTTTATTTGTTTATATGATTTATAAAAGTGGTTTCGGTTAACGAACATTTCGCTTAACGAACATGATGGAACGAATTGTGTTCGCTAACCGAGGTTTCACTGTACAAATATATATAATATATCAATTATTCATTTAAAAATCTGATTAATCTACATTTATCTTAGTTTGAGAGTCGGGATTTTTAAAAATATGTTTTTTTAAAATATATATTTATTATGATTATTGATCTCTCAGATATTTGGGCCTAAATATTTGATTGGCTTTAGGAATTCATAGCTTTATAGCTCTTTTTTTTCTGGTCGAGTATTATACAATCGGAAATGCTCAGGCGAAATGAAAATGGGAAATTAATGTTATTCTTTTTTAATTTTGCTTAATTTTTATTAATGAGTCTCTAGTTATACCCTATGCTCATCAAGGTATAAATAACGCATGGAATAGACTTTTTGATAGGCATATTTCCCATTTAGTTTTAGATAAGCTTAAGATAAATTTTATTTTCCTGCAACATTAATGATCATATCTCAACAGAGCTGTAACCCATTTAACATGCAACTATATATGCTTAAGCTAGATGACTTTCTCATTTTATATAATCAATATATGTACATACCTTCACGGTATTTGGAAGTCGAGCATTCGCAGTTCGTGCCAATTTCTTTGGTTTCCCTGTGAGACGAAAGAAATGGAAATCGAATGTTTATAAGGAAACGAAGTTTTGAGGCCATGGGCAAAGATTTTCGAATTGAATAAAACGCATCAAATGCCAAATGGAATCTGTGTACATTATAATTTGAACAATGAGAAAATATATAAAAATAGTATTCCTACAGTACTCAATATGCGATTTCAATATAATCATATTTTATTCGTATTCACATTCTAATTTTTTGTGTACTTCTTCTAGCCATTTTAGATTAGTTTGTATATCCAGCTATACGGCACATGTTCATGCCAAGCTATAAAAACTTTGGTCTCAGCACTATAAAAGAATTCATATTTTATAAAAAGTCTTCACATGTGTTTCGCATTAGGCTGCAAGGGCACAGATTGATATCGATTATGTACGTGTGTTCACTGTACTATAGACTATTTTCTATTTTCATTGAAAATCATATTTGAAGAATTGTTCAGTATTTTACAGTATATTTATGTTTACATCATATTTGTAAGGGTATATCATATTGAGGCATTTTTGGAAAATATTTTATAATTAAAATCAGGTACAAGGCTTAAAATCAGACAGTTGGAGAAATCAATATTAATAACTGAAATAATTGAAATAATTATATATTGATGTAAATGAAAGTATATAAAAATATATCTATGTATTATATATATATATATATATATATATATATATATATATATATATATATATATATATATATAACGTTCTCATTAAACGTTTTAGCTAAATATATATATATATATATATATATATATATATATATATATATATAACGTTCTCATTAAACGTTTTAGCTAAATGTCCGTCTAGATTTAAACATATTTTAGTTTACATATTAATAATGAATATGATAAGAAATGGGATCAAATTGATAACAAATGAAATAATCAGAGTATATCTTTATCTCTATCAACGCTTATCCTTATCTTATTGATATAAACAGCTCTAATTTCAATTAACTTTTAGAAATGCTGACCTTTTCGGCTTAGTTATTCCTTCTTATGCCAGCATTATGATCTAATTGACATGACTCCACAAGCAGCTATTTAAGGCTTGATGAAGCTTGTCTATGTTAAGCGCCTTACATGATAATCGTCGCATAACAGCTCTTTAGACATAATTATTCAGAAATAAGGATTTTTAAAAAAATGTTAAGATTAAACAAGTACAAAAATTCCAAGGGATTATGCAAAGACTTAGTATAAAACATAAAAAAGCCTAATTGAAATGTTTTAATAATATTCCATGTATACAGTGGAAGAGTAGACTGGGAAACACACTAGCAGATATAGGGACAGACTGGTTAGCCACCGCAGCAGACTAGTGGGACGATTGCTCCCTGCAAGGCAACTAAGGCGACTAAAATGTTAATTAGATAATTTTAAATTACTTATATTTTGAATATTGATATTCCTGTGTATATAAGTAGGTTGGGCTCATTATGTTATTTTTTAAAAATATATTTTGAAAATAAAAATCTACTAAAATAAATAAAATAAAAAAGTAGTATTTGCTTAAATTAGTTTTTAAAATATTGTATATATCTCTAAATATATATAAATATATTGTCTAACATTTAGTGCTTAGTCGCATTACTATTTTCTTTTAAAAATATTAAATAAATAAGTAAAATTCGTCATCTAAAATCTTCTATAAGCTGGCCTAGAGAGAAATTATAAATATAGTGGGAAAAAAACGTATTTAGCTTATCACTTATATTATATTAATTACATTCACATTAATTGTTCGAAAAATACCATTTAACTGTTCTTAAAACTATAATTAGTTTATATACATATGTTATAAATGATTCCTGTATTATTATTATTATTATTATTGTTATTATTATTATTATTATTATTATTATTATTATTATTATTATTATTATTATTATTATTATTATTATTATTATTATTATTATTATTATTATTATTATTAATTATTATTATTATTATTATTATTATTATTATTATTATTATTATTATTATTATTATTATTATTATTATTATTATTATTAATATTTCACATTGTTTCAATATTATTAGAACTTAAGTACTCTTAACTTCTCTGCCATATTCAAATGGATCTTGAATGGAATTTGGGGACTTTAACACGAGAACTTGTCCATGTCTTCAGGCTCAATTCTGTTCTGTTTTATTTTAGCATTTCAAGCCTTAAGCACAGAGAGAGAGAGAGAGAGAGAGAGAGAGAGAGAGAGGAAGGAGATATAGGAGCAAAACCATAGGAAGCGCTACCAAATGCGCTTTACATTATTAGTCTCTTATAAATATTATTGAAATTCATATTGAAATTTAATTAATTGTATTAACGTTCTCCTCCCATTAACTAACTAACTCCCGAATTTCTATTTCTGATCTTATTGCTATTTTCACAGTTCCCCCTTGACTCGCCCCACCTCACCGCAGTTCTGACAGTATGAGTGCTGCGTCTGCTCCGGCAGCGTCTGGTGCTCCACTTGAAATCAATCTTGGCGCTGAGATCTTTCACAGCATCGCAGCCGCAGCAGCGGATGAGAATGTGATTGTATCGCCGCTGCTGCTGGAGGCGACACTCGCATTGCTATACTTGGGCTCCGATGGCACGACGGCGGAGGAGCTACAGCGATTGCTGAAGCTGAAGCAACGCTTCGCCAGCAATGCAAAGATGGCCAATTACTATGCAGCGGAGCTGGCTGCAGCGACAGGCGATCCGGACACACGCATCCAGCTGCAGAACCGTTTGCTGCTGCAGGCCAGCGCCGGCACAAGCATTGCGGACGATTTCCAGAAGATTGCCCAAACGTATTTCCATGCGACAGCCGAGTGCCTGGACTTGCAGCAGTCCGAGAAGCTGCGCCGCTACATCGGCGACAATATGTTGGCCAGTGTGGGCGGCGGCACCTGGCAGCAGCCGCTGCAGGTGAATGTCGGCCAGGTGGCACAGCTGCTGCTGCTGCTGCTGGTGGCGCGTCTGCAAAGCAAATGGTTTTTGCCATTCAGTGCTTATCGCACAGGTCTCTACGAGTTCCACGGCTCCACGGGCGAGCCCAAGCCAGTGGCTATGCTCTTCGACGACGACATGTTTGTGAAGTACGCGGAACTGCGGGAGCTCAACGCACGTGCCATCGAGCTGCCCTACGAGCATGCCGACGAATTGGCCATGCTGCTAATCCTGCCTAACAGCCGCGACGCTGCGGCTCTAACAGAGCTCGAGGCCCAGCTGCGAACTGTGGATCTGGCTGCACTGCAGCGGCGCATGCAGATGGAGAGTGTTCAGGTGTTGCTGCCCAAGTTCTCCATTGACTTTGAGTGCAGTCTGCGGCAGGCGCTTAAGCAGGTGGGTAAACTAGTCAAATACTAAGTTACATGAGGGCACGCGAGGGTTGCTTTAAAAGTATTTGCAATTGATGTCTTAATGTAGGCATCAATCGAGAATTTTCGTTATTATCAGCTGGATATTAAACTGATTCGACTTCACATTTTTTTTTTTTAAATTCTATCTGAATAAAATCAATTAAATTATATAAATAAAATAAATTATATTATATAAGGATTATAAGGATATTCGTTATAACGTAGACAAGTTTCTGGTGTATAGTTTTGAATTTCATATAATTTGTATCAATTTTTACTATACTACTATATCTTTAAGCGATCTTAAAGAAGAGCTGAGCAGCTTATATAAAATCCCAAGCAACTATATTAATACATAAAATAAAAAAGTATTTAACACTTCTACTTATTAGATAAATAATGTGCTTATGTAGTAAATAATAAGTTCTCTAAGCAATTAAAGTCAATAAACAAATAAGAAAATATAAGCCAGGGCTAGTTAGGAGATAAACTTGAACCTGCCCAATCCGGGTTTTAAATTAATTAAGGGGACTTGGAAATTCTATTAAATAAATATTGAAATTTTCCCATGTTTTTTTTTACTGAAAAATTTATATTTTTATTAAAAATTATTTATTTAGAAATTAACAAAAAAAAAAAAAAAAAAAAAAAAACAAACGAAAGACAGACAAAGCAAATGATTTTATGATTTTATGTATGTAACATAGCGTGCATGCATGAATGGAGTTCTAGAGAACCTAACAATCCTTATATGTATTTATGAAACTCTCATAAAAATTGTAAAAAAAATATCTATGATGTGTTGGGTAAATTAGATTGCGAGAACTGTGCAACGATATCAACTATAGACAATATGAAAAAAAAAACTTCATAAGACCAATAACATCCAGAATTTGCCCAGCATATTTATTATGAGATGGAATTTAGCTCTCCCCTTATAACTATGATCTACTGTTAAAAATAGTAAAAATACATTGTCATTGGCCGGCTCAAAATTTTAATGGAAATTTTGATAAAGTACCAGATCTATGCCGTCTTAGCCGAAAAGCATTTATTATCTGAAAACATAAAATATATTTTTAAGAATATAATGAAATGCTGGGGTCAGGATAGGCTGATTTAGTTGAATGCGATCGACTTTGGGATACGTTCATGTTATCTCTGATGTGAGTCATCATAATTGCTGTTGCATGTCATGGTCATTGGGGGCGTGGAATATATAGTGATTTTAAAAATTATGCTATATATTGAACACTGGAGACTTAAAATTTGGCATGTATACTTGGGTTGACTACTATAGCTATGGTAGATATATTTACGCCCACAAGGGGCGTGGCAAACCGCAAAAGTTTTTATGTCCAACATTTTTAGAGCTAGAAGCTTCAAAATTGGATGGTTCAGTTACTAATGGCCTCCTCTATCGATCACCAAAAATAATATTTCAGCCTCTTTGGGGGCGTGGCATATCGAAAAATACCCTGTAATTTTCGCATTTTTCGAGTGTAAGCAACCAAAATTTGCAGTTATATTACCCTCGGCTCTTTCTAAGAACCGGCAGAAAATTATGCGTCAAATCGGCAAAGAAGTTTGTTGTGTCCAACTGCATCATTCATGCTTAGTAGTAATTGCTAAGATGACAGAAACAATTTTAACATATTTATCAAAATATTAATGAATTTAAAAAATAAAATTTATAAGTTTTCGATTAAAAAAACAAAAAGTTCACAGCGGAATTCGAACCCAGATCCCTTTGATAATTACATGTAATCGTTAGCTAAACCTAAATATGTTCACTGCTACGCAACACATAATTCAATAGCAATTCTTAGAATATTATAGCATGCAGCCTTTGTATGTATGCATAGAAAATCAATTAATTTGCGCGCACAACAGTTTGTTAATTGCCGAATTATTTCGATTATTAAATGTTTCTTAAATAAATAAAACGCACCTATGGGAACAGAGTATCTCGCAGTTAGTTGCGCTTAACTGAAATGTTCTTACTAGTTTTTAAATAATTTATTTCATTTTATATTTTCTCTATATTTACTTATTGATCAACCCTCGCCATTTATACCCTGTGCAACAGCTGGGTTTCTCGGAGATCTTTGACAACTCTGCCAACTTCAAGCACCTGCATTCAGTTGCCAATCAGCCCATTGTCGATGTGCTCCACAAGCTGCGCATTGACCTAAACGAATCGGGCTCCGGCTCCGGCTCCGAGCTGCCGCAGCCAGCAACAGGTGAGTGCAATGGACATATTCGGTGTCAGAGAATATTACATGCATGTATATATATATATATTCGTATATTCCAATTCTTTTCAGGCTATAGGCCAATTGTGATTAGCAATTCGTCGCGTCAAAAGTTCTTTCGGGCGGATCATCCATTCTACTTTGCCATACGGAGCGAGAACGTGACCCACTTTGTGGGTCATGTGGTTAGATTTTAGTGTCGATGTTGCGGAATATATAATAATAATAATAATGTTAATAATAATGATAATGTGTACATCAACCATATTGATAATAATAAATTAATCATATTTCATATACTTACAATGTATTTGTTTCATAATAAAATAAATTCATTTTCAATTTTTTATAACAAGAGTCTTGAGTTTATTCAAAGATATAATATATATATATATGTATATATACAATATATATATGCATATATGTATAATTTGCTTTATTTTTATTACAGAAATAGTTCTGTAATATTGATTTTAGTTATACAATTATTGTAGTTTGTAGAGTTAATTTTTGTATTTTTGTATTTTTTTTTTTGTTTAGGTCTAGGAAAATGTTAAATGGAATCAAAAAACCGAAGCACAGCTGTGCACACATCGATTTAACCTAAGGTTAATTATTATTATTATTATAATTTGTTATATTTTAATTTAATTTAATTTTTATTTATGCTGAATGTTGATTTCCTTTTTGTGTAAATCTAGCTAAAAAATTGATTTTATTTATGCTTTGTTTTTATTTAAATTCATTTTTTATGATTTGAAGTTTGATTTTGAATGTCATTTTACAGTTATTTGATTCGATTTGATTCGATTTGATTTGATTTGATTTGATGGCATTCATATACACACACAATTGATTAAGAACTAAAAGGAACTAATTAAATAAATTAAAGTTATTCATTTATGTACTAATAGTTAGTTATTTACAGTTTGATCAATTCTTCTTTTTTAGAGTTATTTACACTGATAAGTTTATGAAGAACCCTCGCATGGGTGGCCTTTAGTTTGACTCCATTATAGCTGGCTGCTCTGCTGCGCCTCGTCGCACTTCTTGACCACCACGACGGGTGGTGGTGGTGGTGGTGGTGTTGTCGTTGCACCATCCGCATCCAGACAGCTTCGATTCAGCAGATAGTCCAGATCGTGGCTAATGCGATCCAGAGTCGCATCGCCGCCTGAACTATTGCTGCTGTCTACTGCGGCAGTCTGCGTGGACGGCGTCACGGATACTGTGCTGGTGGCCGTGGTGGTGGTGGTGGAGACAACGGCAGCCACCATGGTGGGCAGCATCGGATCGAAGGTGGTGCGCGACGTTGGCTCTAATATGGTCACACGCTTCTGTGTCTTTGGCGTGGGCAGCGTGCTGCTGGCCATGATGTTGCCAGCTCCACTCAGATTCCCGCTGATGGTAGGCGGGCCCGGGCCTGGTCCTGGTCCCGGCGCTGCCTGCATGCTGAGCAACATTGGGCTGGGCACAAAGTCCACGTACGGATTGTGCTGCAACGGCACGTAATGGGGCGTGGCCGTGTGTATGCCAATGATGCTGTCTGCAAGTGCGTGATGTGGTTAGCCATAGCCAAGTCCCCTCTAGAACCAGGACTTACCTGCTGCCAATCCCTGTAGTATGTCCAGTGTCTCGACGCCCACGAATTCGTCGCATGGCCCCGCCGCATAGTGGGGCTGATGGTGGTGCAGAATGCGTCTGCCCAGGCTGCCCGTCAGGCCGCCCATCGTGTAGGCATCGTAGGCATAGCCCAGGGCACTGGCTGCTTCAATACCACCTCCTCCGTTTCCTCCTCCGCCTCCAAGCAGAGCACAGCAGCGCGTTGCTGGCGAGGCGGCCACCGTCAGCGGCAGCTGCTGATGGCCACCGAGCAGCGTCTCTGCCGTGCTCACAATGGCCGCCGCCTGGCAGCGCGGCGCCGTCGAGATGATTGTCAACGGCAGCTGCACAGCTCCGGCGGCTGACGTTGACAGCTCCAGGCCTTGCTTCTGCTGCAGCGGAGCAGCGCCAGTTCCGCTTGTCACGACTGCTGCTGCTGATGCTGCTGTTGTTGATGGGGCTATGCATTCACTTTCCTTCTCCTTGTCATGATTCGTATAGACTGCAAGCGATGTTAAGCAAATGTTAACTCGATAGTCGATTGTCGATAGTCGAGAGTCGAGAATTGTTCTCAATTGACACTCGGCGTGCTTTGGCTACTTACAGCTCAATGGACTATTGATGCTGGCCGTTGTCGTCGTGCAGTAATTGTCGTCCAGGCTGGTCTTGCTCGTATTGAATTTGGTCTGCTTCAGCGAACTGCTCTGGCTGCTGCCGTTGCTGCTCAGAAAGGGTGGACCACGCAGTTGACTCTCAGCCTTGAGCACAAAACAGAAGAGAATGCCAAAGCCCTGCAAAGAAGAGATTTTCCATTGGTATAAAATGAAATATATATAAAAAGGAAAATATATCAATTTATGTGCAATTTAAGATCTTGATTGACAATAATGTTTGCGAAATAAATAATATTAACAATATTCTTCACAGATATCGAAATTTGAACTTTAATATAAACTGTTTTTCGGTCTAAAAGAAGTTTCACACTAAAAGAAATAAAAAAAAAATAAATAAACATAGTCGAATAAAAAAAATGTATAAAAATGAACAAAAAAAATATTAGATTCGATGGAAATATTATTATTATTAGCGACATAATATTTAAGTTTTATGTATGTAAATAATATTATTTATATTAAAGAGTATTAAGCATATAAATGATTTATTATTTATGTTATTAATATATATTTAACATTATTAAAATATTTTTTAGAAATATTTATAAATTGGAAAATGTTAAAAAAATATATAATATATAATAAACTTATAAAATTTGAAAAGTAATAAATATTAAAAAGAAATTATTTGTAGAGTTTATTTTTTCTAATATTTAAAGTACAATATTTATAAAAAAAAAAGAATTCATAAAACATTATTTGTATAGTTTTTTTTTGCGACTATTTAAAATAAAAGGGTTGCCGTTCTTATAGATTATTCAAATTATGATTTATTAATATTTATTAATATTTCTTTTTAAATTATTTTTAAAAATTCATTTAAAAATAAAACTTGATTTATTAAAAAAAAATGCGATTGACTTGCAATAATATTTTCCACAATGTGCCCCAGGGTAAGTTTTGTCCTGACTCATTTCATATATTATTGACATTCGAAATTCTTCAGTTAAATCACATGTTACGCTAACTGAGCAATTAAAAGTCGATTATAATAAGAACTATAACTATTGCAATGAGCTCAACAGTTGCAATCAAATGTATTTTGCGTTTAGTTTCTATTTGACAGAGCTGCTCAGCATACAGACAAGGAAGGTACTCTTTGAATTGAATATAATATATCTTAAAGTAAGTATGGTAAATCTGGTAAATCTGATGCTTACAATTGGCTAACTATGAGCTGACAGAGGATTAGATTAGTTTTCAGAATAAAGTGATTAAATTTAAATTAAATTAAAAATAATTTAAATTGAAATTAAATATAATAGGGATTTTAAAAAATAAAACGTTTTTGTTTAATTTATAAAAGTGCTGGAAAAAATTTGAATTTGTTTAGAAATATATTTTATCTAACAAATATATATTTAAAAAAAATTTATTAAATACAAATTGGGAAAAATATACATATATACATATAAATGTGATTATTAAAAAACTGTACATATATCTGACATTTGAGTTTTTAAAAATCACATTTAAATTGAATATATATTTTTCCCAATTTTTATTTAATAAAAATTGTATATATTTTTTAGCTAAATAGTTTAAATAAAAATTATTTGAATACAAAAAACTGATAGACTAATTAATAATTATTTAATATGTGTTATTAAGTATATATATATTTTTTAAATGGTTTTCGTTTTTAATTTTATATAATTTACTTTTCTAATAAACGTAAAGTTAATTATATGCAATATTTCAGTTTTTTTTCTTTTGTGTACATAAATAAAATAAAAATTTGTATATTCCAAAATGGGTTTTATATCTTTTACCTTGCGTAAATTTCAATTAAAACATGATTTCGAGTTTTTTAGTTTTTTAACTTACGGATTGGGTAATTGTTATTTGTTAGAAATTCGTTAAACCTCAAACTCAAATACTTTTTGTGACTTGCAAGCATACATATAACAAAGTGAAACGCAGAAGGCAAACTTTTTAGTAAGAATTTCTTAATTTTGAAATTAAAATGAAATTTGATAAAAAAAAAACTTTGATGCAAATATTTCTTAATGTTAAAATATTTTTATTAAATAAAATTAATTAATTAATTTAAATTAAATTTAACAACTCATGTTGCAAGATTTTTATAGATTTATATGCCTGCAGTCATGAAAATAGTAGTGCAACTGAACACTAAATGTTGGGTTTAAAAGAAATAAATAAAATAAAAACTTAATAGCAAAATCTAAATTAATAAAAATATATCAATGAATTTATTTCTTCTCATCTACAACTTTTATGACCGCAGATAAAAAATATATAAATTATTAGCTATATGGACTAATATCAAACTAACCCATTAATATTTATAATTCTTATAATAATTTTTTACTATTTATATGGAAATCTCTTCAGAAGATTATCTCAAAGTAATTCCATCACAATGAACACAATGCCAACAGCTCATATAAGTTTCAATGACTTTATGAGCCTGCCTATTATTTGCTATCGCACTCTGGGCATGAATCCATATGAATCGGTTACCAATAAAGCAAATCCGAGTCGCTGGCTTCTGGCTGTGTTTCTCTTTCAAGTGGTTAATCTGAACTTTGTATTTGGCTTGGAGTGCACCTTTGTGTACATCTCGTTCCAGAACAGCGAGAACTTCGTAGAATCTTGCATGGTAATGGGCTACATTGTGTTCGTGATTGTGGGTGAGCTTAAGATGCTCACCGTTTGGTGGCAGAAAAATCAATTGAACAAGTTAATGATCGAAATGGAGTTAATGTTTCCGTCGAATGATCCTGAGGAGCAGCGCAAATATGAAGTCGATCGCTATCTGCGACGCTGTCGCATGTTCACGAAGGGTTTCGCCTACCTCTACCTGGTGCTCATCGTCACTTACAATCTCTTCGTGGTCATTCAGTTTCTCATCCAATACTATGTGCAGCATCAGCCCAATGCTGCGATGACCATGCCCTATACATCCGTGTCGCCCTGGAGCCTGAGCAACAAATTGGGTTTCCTTCTGATGTACATTCTGCAAGGCTTAGCTGGCTACACGTGCACCGCAGGCCATGCCTCGAGTGATATTCTCGTCTATGCGGTGCTCATTCAGGCCACCATGCACTACAACTATTTGTCGAAGGAGCTAACTGAGCTGACCATCCAAGCAGGACGTGCACCAGATGGCTACGAGCAGGATCTCAAAGTACTGCAACAAATGATCTCCTATCACAATCGATTACTGGGGTAAGTTTCCTTCAGGCCACTGTTCCCTATGACTCAATTCTCTTCCAGACTTACAGAGGTCATCAACTCGGTATTTGGGATGCCATTGCTCTTAAATTTTATGTCCTCTTCTCTCGTGGCCTGCTTTGTGGGTTTTCAAATGACAATCGGACTAAGTCCCGATTTTATATGCAAGCTGGCAGTGCTCTTAGTATCGGAAATGGTGCAAATCTATTTGATTTGCTTCTTCAGCGATCAGCTGATAAATGCCGTGAGTTCTATACATTATAAACTAAAGTATTTTGAAAGATATTGCTGCTATTCTGCAGAGTATCAAAGTCTCCGATGCAGTCTACAATATGAATTGGACTGAGGCTGATAAACGATTCAATAAAATGCTCATCATCATGGCTCAACGTGCTCAGCGCCCCGTTTGCCTCAGGGCCACTGTGTTCTTGGACGTTTCAATGGAGACTATGACAAAGGTGAGGTAATCATATAGAATCTGAATTAGGATTAATATACACTCTTTACTTACTAACAGTTCTTGCAAGTGACCTACAGATTCTTTTGTGTGATTCGCACAATGTATCAGTAAAAAGAATCGACTATTGGAAAGTCAAAAGAATCACTGAACTAGATTTAGCATTACACTAATTTGTATTCTCATCAGTAGATTTTTTTCAGCTTGGATATCTTTGAGAGGGTCGATAAAAGAGGAACTGAGATGGCCTACGTCAGACTTGCTTAAACAGAATGTAAAACCTTATTTTAAATAAAGTCGTCAAAAAAAAAAATAATAAATATAAATAAATGCAATAAAATTAATAAATTTTGTTTAAATAATTAAATCAATATTATATTTATTTTAAATAATAAAATTATTAGCTCTAATGTTATCGTCTATCCACAGTACAGTACAAGGAGTCCGCTTACAACGTATACGTTTTTAACGACAATCTGTTTATATCGATGATATTTTGTGCCTAGTTATACCCGGATTCTACAGTATATTATTAATAAGACCGACAGCTGATTCGATAAAGTCATGTTTGTCAGTCAGTATAAACGTCAATATCCTATATGCAGAACGATTTCCTCATATACTTTTAAAAACTTACCCCATTTCTTTTTCTTCTATAATAATCGATAATTCGGCTTTGCTTAAATGTGGCTTGTATACTTTTAAAGCTAGCTCTGTTTAATGAGTACCTTTTAGATTTTACATAAATTAAAAAAAAAACATTTAAAATACTAGAGTCTTATGCACATATTTAAATATTATTATCACGCTATGACAGTTTAATGGAGTTGGTCCATCTACAAGAAGATTTATTCAACAAATAAGTTCCCAAAGTATAATCCATACTGCAGCCCAAGCTCAGTCGCTACGTCTACTGCGCAGTTGGCAGATCACGTGAATATGCTCGTGGAGTCACGCCTAAAGTACTCTTACTTCTCTGCTTTGTGTTGAGAGCGCGTTAGGTTCAACTATTCATGTGATCAGAGTATCTTGAGTATCTTCTCAGAGTGTGAGTAAAAGATACTTACATAAATGCATATGTATTTGCAGATATCGAGAAGAGATCCATAGTTATTCGTAATACTATTACTACGCTTTTCTACTAAATTAATTATTTATTAAATTATTTTAGTATCTTATTTCAATTAGTAGATCATGCCTTGGTAAATATATTTCAAGTTACACTTTACGCAAAATGAATCTGTCAAATAAAAAGAGTTTAAAAAAAAAAAGAAGGAATTGTTTTTTTGATTTTTAAAAAAATAAAAAGGAATAAAAGACGTGTTTGGCGAAGGTGTTTTTAATAGGTTTATTTAATTCCACAGCATACATACATATATTTTTATGTATGAGCGCCCCCGTTCCTATCTTTAGGGGGGGAAAATTACAAATAAAGTAGTTAAGTCACGCTTTTTTATTAAATTAATTTACCCAGATGAATAATAGAGGTCTGTTACGACAAAGAAAATTCTCTGGGAATATTTTCGACTATTCAAAAGAAAAATATCTCTGTATATGATATCGAACATCTATCTATCTGTGTATTAAAAAAGCGAAGTTGAATGAATTCTATTGGTTCTAAGCAATCACATATCGATTTAATTTAGAACAGCTGCTTATTCTCAGGGCTCTATAAAATTAAGAATATTAATAAATCAGAGGGCGCACGATTAATTTGCACAAATGACTTTATTTGCAAACAACAACTTGAGAAGGAACGACAACAATAATTTGAGGAATAAATAATTGAAGAACTTTAACCGCAACGCGCTTCTAATCAACTGCTTCTATAATAACAATATGTAAAAGGTTTTAAATATTTAATTAATCATGTTTAATTCATCTAGTACTTGCTTGAGTTTAGTTTAGAGGGTAGACAAGTAGATATCAAACGATGCTAAGCAACTACATATGCATTTCTTAAGAAAACAATGTCAAATAGGTAGCAATGCTAAGAATGTTCTAATCAAGAGACTAGCTGAACGCCTTGCGAATAACTGCTGATTGTTTCTCGATGTCTGCATATAAATACTTTTCACTTACATTCTGAAAAGAAAAACTCACAGAGCAAGGGATTGTATCGATTGTTCAGGGAGCTCGTTTAAGATCGACAAGCACTCGTTTCTTTTCGTACTGTTTCTCTTTAATTATTTGTAAATTGTAAATTGAGTGTATGCATTCATGTCTATATGAATGTGATTGGCTCTTTGAGTTACTTACTGAGTCAATCGTTTCGCTCGCTAAACGATATTCGTGTACAAAGCATCATACGATAGTTTAACTCAAATCGCTCAGCAGAAAGAAAAACGAAAACGAAAAGAAACGAAGTCTCTAGCTGAAAGCGAGACTGTATGTGTGTGAGTGAGTATGATTTGCCTCAGTCGATCACGCGAAGACAGAGAGAGAGAGAGAGAGAGAGAGTAAATAATAAAACGGTTAACTGTTATTTGGAAGCTAAGACAATATGTAAACATGTATGCACATACATATTTATATGCGCAGTACAAAACAAATGACATACAGTAGGAAGGCAAAGTTTATGCGGCGGCTGCGCTTGAGCTGAAGTAAAATTATGTTCAAGACGGAACTTCATTATTAATTAATTATGTTAGTGCCAAAAACATTGGCAGAGGACATTAAAAGCAAACTTTATCAAATATCATACTGAATTGATTGCTATTTTAATAAATAATTATTATTATATTGATTGCTATTATGATAAATAAATTTGTTTTTTGTTGTCATTTTGGTTTGTACGCATTTTACTAAACTTTTTGTTTTGTTTTTATTTTTTCACTTTAATAATTCAGTCATTAAGCTATACGTTCTAAATAATTAAAAATTCTCAACGTTTACCACTTTTTTTGGTTTATGAGAACGAAAGGGAAATACGGATAAACTGATAGACGGACGTAGTTAGATCGATGCAGCTTGACTTGCATTAAAATTAATTTTAATAAAAGTATTATAGTCATGAATTCTTATATTTAATTTAATATGAATAATACGAAAATAATTGTATTTAAAAAAAATTGAAAAATCCAATTGTCAAGGCTTCAGAATGTACGATAATTTCAGACTAAAACTATAAGTGGCTATAAAATACATATATAATGGAAAGTAAATCTCTCCTTTAGCACGTGGCACTTTAGTAGTTCTTATTTCCAGTAAACATAGCGTCAGAATATAAATTGAGCATATCATTCATTCAGCTAGTCAGCGTATTTGGTGTCCTCCCTCTTTCTCTTTAAAAGCTAAGCTGCCTGGCTCCTGCTCGTATAATTAGAGGACTTTAGTCCATTTATGTATATATAATTAATTTTGTGGTTTTCATAAATGGAAAGATAGCGTCCAGCTATCAAAATAAAGCAATAAATAGCTATACGTACTACTCGCCCATCAGTTAGTTTCAGTAAAGTACTTGAGTGGAATAGTCCATTACGGATATTACGAACATGGCCGGAGAGTTTGCAACCTTCAATGATTTTATGAGTTTGCCCGTGTTCTTCTACCACACGCTGGGCGTGGATCCCTATGAGTCGCCCAGCTTCAAGAAGGTGCCCAGTCACTGGCTCTACATTATTCTGCTGCTGAATCAGTCAAACATGAATTTCAATTTCCTAATGGAGTTTCTCTATGTCGTGCTCTATTTCAATAAACCCGAGCACATTGTGGAAATCTGCATGACGATTTGCTATCTGGGCTTCATCCTGGTCAGCCAGCTGAAGACGGTCAGCGTGTGGCGCCAGAAGGCGAAGCTGAACGATTTGGTGGCCGAGCTGGAGTCAATCTTTCCAGCTGCAGTGCGCCAGCAGCAGGACGAATATCGAGCGATATACTATAAGCAACGCTGCCGTTCCATATTTCGCGCCTTCAGTGGATTGTTCCTGGTGCTGGTCGTCACCTATAGCTTCTATATCTATGTGCGCTATGCCATACATCACTGGCTGCTCCACGTGCCGGATGTGGAGAAGGGTATGCCTTTCTTTTCGATTTCACCCTGGGACTGGCACGATCATTGGAGCTACTATTTCATGTACCTGCTGCAGATCGGAGGCGCTTACACTGCGACCACGGGTCACATTTCAGCGGATCTTTCGATATACGCCGTAAACATGCAGCTCGTCATGCACTTTGATTATCTCTCAAAATCCCTGGCAGACTTTCAAATAAAATCAGGCAACGAGGATGATGGATATGCCAAGGATTTAGCAGCGCTGCGGGAATTGATTTTATATCACAATAAACTGCTGAGGCAAGTCGAGATTTTGTTGTAGATCGACAAGTTTAAAGCAGATGATCATTGCTCGATGACTGCAAATACTGCGAGTCTTTCACTCACACTCTGAAAAAAGACTCAGTGAGCATCGATTCTTCAACGAGACTCTGTTTGAGTTATTACTGAGTCTCATTGTACAAGCCTCATTCGTATCGCTCTCTCAACGATGTTCGTTACACGAATAGTTCGCCAAAAAACGAAAACAAAAACGAATAGAACCGAAGCCTCTAGCTCAGAGTGAGAGTGAGAGCGAGTGAGTGAGGTTAGAATTCTTTCGGTTGATCTCACGAATAGAGCGTAAATAAACTCTCTCTCTCTCTCTCTCAACTGTTATTTGTTTGCTAAGGCTTAAAGTGATTTCTTTGCTTCTACAGACTCTCGGATGTTATGAATTCAGTGTTTGGCGTGCCTTTGCTCTTGAATTTCCTCACCTCCTCGGTCATGGTCTGTTTTGTGGGCTTTCAGATGACGCTCGGCCTGAGTGCCGATCATACAGTTAAACTGGCGCTCTTCATGATCTCAGCCATATCTGAAATTTATTTGATATGCTATTTCAGTGATTGGTTAATTGCATCGGTGTGTGAATCAATATTCAATTTATATATATTTCAGCAGATCTATATTTTATATTTATATATATTTATAGAGTCAGGCTGTCACAGCAGCTGTTTATGACATGAATTGGTTGCACGGCGATAAGCGCTTTAATAAAATGCTAATTTTCATAGCTAAACGAGCACAGAAAATCGTTTGCCTGAAAGCTACAGTATTTTTGGACATATCTATGGAGACTATGACTATGGTAAGTATACTTGTGAAATCATTGCTAAAATCATTGTTGACATATTCAATTGCAGTTCCTCAAAATGTCCTATAGATTATTCTGTCTAATACGCACAATGTATCAATAGAGCCTAAATTTGGAATTTCGAATTTCGAATTTAATAGATTATATATAAGACGGAATGATATAGAGTATACTATGGTACAAGGTACAGGTAAATATGCTAAGAGTATAGCCAAAATAATACAAATTGAAGTCCTATTACTATATATTGCAGAAATATATTTTATAAATATATCGCGCACTTAATTTTTAAAAAATTAAATACATTAGATATCATAGAAAAATATTTATATTTATAATAAACATGTTAAAAAAATATATTTAAAAAAATCTGAATTTAAGCTTTAAGATTAAGAAAAGGAAAAAGATAATATTATTCTTTATTTATTTATTTATTTTTTTAATATATCAATAATTTGCTTAACTTGGGATCTATTTTGCAAATAATTAAAAACTCACTTCTTCAATCTTTGATGGAGAAATAGATGAGTGTAAATGTGCTAGATGATAAATTATTATATAGAAATTTCCTATATTCATTTTTTGTTATTTTAATGAAATTATATTTCAGCAAGGAAAATAAATACTTAAAAAATGAAATCTCAATCAAATCCTGTTTTTATTTCCTACAAATATATTTACCTAAGTTTTCTCTATAATATAATACGCAATAAATTGATTAAATTACCAACTAAATCTGTCTTTAATCTGACAGATTTACTGTGTGCTGTTTAGGTTCTCACTAAATAATGCTGCACAGACATCTAAGGTCTGAAATTTCCAGCGAAATTAATTACTTAATTAGCGCAGCTCTTCCCATTCGAGCTCTGCCCATTGCAGCAATGCGAACAGCTGCGCTCCAAAAGTCAGTTCAGGGCATATTCGTGTGGTTTGTGCGTGTGTTGCGGTCCTTTAAATGTTGTTATAAATAATTAAACATGAACAGAGGCCGACCTAGTCGACTGTCTGGCAATGCCAAATACCAATTGATGGCCATATTAATAGCCCCAGCTTGGACTGTGGGTGACTCGGCCCATGTGTGGGAGTTGCTTCACAACATTTTGCCAGGATTTGCATTTGCGTGCTTAGGATATTTAAATGCTTCGAGTTACGGTAATCAGAATCATGGATAAGTATAATGCAATTTGCATAATCAATTTATGATATTTATATTATTTATATTGTGTGTGCGTTATTTACTTATTTAAGAGCAGTTTATATACGCGCGACATTAACAATATGTATTTAGAGTGTTTTCTAATAATATATGAATAAAGTATTATTTGTTTTAGATATTCCGTGAGAAATATTTACAAATATATTTATTTTTAAATTTAAAAAAAATGTTTTGAATTTTCTGTTCGCATTATCTGAAAAGTATATATATTGATTTACCTATTAAAATTGTTTGAAGTAGGTAAATATATAAAAATAATTTATATTATTATTTATGAAATTATTTCAAATAATATTTGCTCGATCTGTGAATACCATTCAATCTTTATCAATAAATAAAAAAATATAATTATTCTTAATAAAAAATTAATCACTAAGAATTAATATTAATTTCTGACCTTTGAATAATTCAAAATTATTATTTATTCATATAAATATATTTAGGAAGTAAATTCGCAAATTTCATTAAATTAAGCTTAACAATAAAAGCTTATAATACTCAGAAATCAAAGCTATACGTATTAATTATTATAAGAATTTAAAACGTCAAATAAAATATTACTATTGATTAATAAAAATTTTCTAATATTTTAAAACAATAAATACTTAAGCTCATTTATAAAAGTTTATAAAAGTTAGAAAACTAAATTTTCTTTAATTATATTTTTCTTTAATTACTATAATTAGTGATTAAATATTCAAAGAAAAAAATATTTTAATTTGCATATTTATCAATTATATATTTAAATTATATAATTAAAAAAACTAAGTATATTTAATGTATGCATTTTTTTTAAAAATATTTTAAAAGGACAATCTCTGAGTATAGATAAAAATTAAATCAAAAAAATAATTAAAAGTGCTCAAAATATGTATATTTTTATAGATCTCTTTGACTAATAAATGAAACACTTTTAATATATTTTTCGGTATACTATTGACTAAAATATTATAAAAAATAAGTAAATAAATAAACCTGCATACATCACATAAAACCAACCTCAATAAAAAAAAAAAAAGTTCAAAGGAAACAGAAATAATGTAAAATAAAAGAACGCGAGAGATATATGGACAAGGCAGTTGCTTTTAGGTAAATGTCTTTGCTGAGCTCAAGTGCACTTACCTAATTTACAAACTAAATGAGTGAGAAAACATAAAAAATAAAACGAAGCACTGGCAAACATAAGAAGCTTGCCGACTTGGAGTCGATGTCAAGTGCAAAGTAAATATACATAAGCAAAAAAAAAAAAAAAAAGAAAAAAAAGGCTTCTCTTAGCCACTTTGATAAGAGGCAGAGCGACCACAGCAGCAGGCAAGGCATCTCAGGTAGCACTCAGGTAAAAGCCTAATGCAGCCAGTGAAAGTGGTTAAGGCGGTCGCCCAAGGGGGCGTGCCAGCTGCTGCGCCAAGAGACTCGCTCTCTTACTCTCTCAGTTGATTTTGCATGCATAATTTGTGAGGCAGGCGTAAAAATATGCAGAGGCTTTGCACTTTGATAAAATATGCAAGAAGCGCAATAAGAACTGAACTAAAGCAGCTAAGTCTTGCCAAAGATAATAAACAAAAGAGAAAAGATATAACAATTTGCATAAGTTGCCAAGTTGCCAAGTTGCCCTAATAGTTTTGTTGACAAGCGACTCGTCGCCCACTCGCCCATAACTCAATCAGCATGAAGAGCATATACAGAAACAGAAGCAAGCATGCTCATGTCTTATGTTCAGTTAATTAAATATGAACTCTCTGAACTTACCAATATTATGCACGATATGCCAAACGGATATGACCATAAAGTATCCGGCGTCGAATTAACGTAGACTATGAAGCAGCCATCGGTGCAGAGTTTTACGAGCAGCAAACCGCCAGCACGATAAAGTAGGCCAAGCCTATAACAAAGAGAGAGAAAGAGACAGACAGAGAGAGAGAGAGAGTGAGAGTGAGAGAGGTAGAAAGGAGGAAATTAAAATCGCTTTTATTGGGAGTTGTATGGAGCCGCTTGGAGAGCTGATTTTATGGCTTATGTTTGTCGTCTGGTCGCAGTTATTAACATTTTCAGCTTGGACAGCGAAAAGGGAAATTAGATTTTGGAATGGACCAAAAAGCAAACTAAAGTCCACACACACAATATATATATATATATATATATATATATATATATATATATGTATATATATATATATATATATATATATATATATATATATATATTGAGTAAGCATTATCAATGCATTAGCTAATAGTAATAGTTATTTGCAGAACTCCATCTCCTGCTCATCCTCAAATACTTACCGCCTGCGCAATGCCATATTGAATTTGTCCAGCGGATGTGCATGCAGATTGCGATTCTTGTGCCAGAGCCACAAGAGTTTCTTCATTAAAATGACAAACAGCGCACAGAAGAGCAGAATGAACAGCAAATCGATGCAAACGAACAGTATGAAGCTCAGCGAAGGCGACGTTGGAGTCGACGATATTCCGGAAGTGAATGCCGCGGCATGTCCGGGCGGAATCCAGCCAACGGGCGGTTGCTGCTGCTGCTGGTGCTGCTGCTGATGCTGCTGCTGCTGTTGTTGTTGTGGCCAAGTCAATGCCGCAGCTGTCACAGCGTTGGCCAAGTTCGACTCGCTGACAACTGTGATTGATGACGCTGACGTGGCGAGAGCATTGGCCGATGTCTCAGCTACTCCTGCTACTCCACCTACTCCTGCTACTCCTGCTGCTCCTGCTGCTGGCTGATGTCTGCTGTTAGTCGCATTGCCCAGCAGCGCCTCCGATTCGAGCAGTAAATTATCAGCATTGAGCAGCGTGTGCGTGGCATAGTAGCTGCCAGCGTCGCCATACTCACCGTCGGCATCTGCTGCTGTCTGCTGCTGAAGCAGCAGCTGCTGCTGCTGCTGCTGCTGCTGCCCGCTGCCCGTCCAGACCAGCTCCAGCCACCAGTGGCGCGGCCACTTGCCTATGATGCTGCATATTAGGGGCGCAGCAATGGCGAACAGCAGCGGAAGCAGCCAGCTAATGCCGATGGCGCCGCGTATGCCCGCTGAGCCGCTGTACAATGGCAGCGCCGTGCCGCCGGCGGAGGCAGCGCTCGACCTGCTTCGACTGGGCGGCGGATGATTTTGACTAAGACTGCGACTGCGGCTGCGACTGCGACTGCGACTACGACTCGAGCCATTTGTCTCCGGAGACTGAGCGCTGATTTGCGTAATATTATTTAGACTCTCGCGGCGTTTGGTGGGACTTGACGGCGGCGGCTTGCTGCCGATTTGCAGATACTTCTTTGGCACCAGCTCCGTGTGTATGACCAGCGCAATGGCAATCAGCGTGGAGATGCCCAGCAGCAGCAGCGAGGCCAGCGAGCTGCTGATTATGGCATGCCAGTTCTGCAAAGAGGAAATTATGAGGCGCATTAATAACGCTCCAGTAAAAAGGAGATTGGCAGCCACTTCGTTGCTGCAACATCATTATTTTTAATTAAATATAAAAAGTTGTCATCGCATTACAGCAACACCAACAGCAACACCAACACCAACAGCTGCCATTTACGACCTAGCATATATTTACTTGACTTTATTTTTTATTATGTGTATTTATATATTTCAGAGCTATTCACTGGGATTTCCCGCAGCTCTGTCAGCCGTAAAGATGACATCACAATTTGACGCGTGCGTCGAGCATAAATTATTTCATTACAATTCCCAACAAATGACTGGACATCACTTATTAAAAAGTTATAAAAAAACAAAAAAAAGTTGTGCTCCAGCTTTGGCCCAAATGGGAAAATGTTTTATTGGCGTTGTAAAAACGAACATAATACTGGGCGAGCTGAGATTTTCTCAGAGTTAACTTTTTACAGGCAAACATACGAAAAGTTTAATACTCATAATAATTATGTAAACTATGCAATTTAATAAATTATTTAATGCGCTCTAACTAATTTTAATTTTAGTTATTATTTTCATCTCTTTGTCTTGCGTGTTGTTAAGAAATTTTAACTCTGTGAACTGCTTGCGAACTGCTTGCTCAGGACAGTGTGAACTGCTTGCGTGAGTCTCTGCCTTTAATAAAGATTATCAAATATGAAAATTTTGTTGTTAATAATTAAAGAAAATAAATAAAAAATAATGAAAAAAATTAAAAATAAATAAATAAAAATAGAAACAAATTTAAATATTATTAACAATAAAAATTAGAATGCAGCTTGCGTAAGTCTCTGCCATTTTAAAGATTATTAGATAAATAAATAATAAAATAAAACAAATAAAATAAAAATAAATAAAAAAAAAAAAAGTTGAAAGGTTATTAAATAATACAAATTAGCATGCTTGACTCTCAACCTTTTTAAAAAATAATACAAAAATAAAATAAAATAAATAAATCGAAAATTAAATAAAAATAAAATAAAAACAAAAAAATTTATAATAATATAAATTAGTAATATAAATTAGTATAAATTAGTATGCTTGCATGCCTTTCTTTGCCTTTTTTAAAATTCAATAAGACAAATTTGTTTTCAAGAATAAAAACAAAAAATTAAATAAAATAAAAATTAAAAAAAAAATGTATAAATCGAAAGGTTATTAAATAATACAAATTAGTATGATCATAATAAATAAATTAGAGAATTTTAATTTGTTTAAGTAAAGTTAATAAATTTATTTGTTTCAAATAATAAGAGTATTAATTAAAAATAATAAAACTCAAATTTTTGTATTTTGGAAACAAGTAAAATTTCTGGAAACGTAAAGATAATTAAATATTGAATATTTTTCAATAAAAATATTATTATTATTATTTTTATTTTTGAAAAATATTAAAATAATAAATTATGCATAATTATTATTTTATATATTGTTTTTCATGTTATTCAATAGAAATGATGAAAAGACTAAACAAGATATTCTTACTAAAAATCATATATTTATATAAAAATTATATTTTTATTTTCTAAAAATAAAAATAAATATTTATTCTCTCATATTTTCATATTTTAACAGAAATGCTGAAAGGTCTAAACAAGATATTCTTACAAAACAACCATTAAAATAGTTCAAGTAATCTACTTTTAAGCTGAGTGAATATTCTTAACTGGAACTCACACAATACAATATCATTCCATTTATCGTTAGACTCAAGCCACGTAGTTCCACTTTCATACTCCTTTCATAACTAGAAGCCACAGCGCATAATTTCATTACGTTTTGTCATTTCTGCCTGGGTGGTGTTTGTGGTTACGTTTGCCAATAACCACTAACCAAATTGCAAGCTAATAGATATTAAATACGTGTACGACCCTCTGATATTGAATTAGAATATAGCATTCACAGTGATTTTCTCTCTCTTTTTTTTTTTTTTTCTTTTTGCAGCTTGATGGCAAAGGTAAAGCTGAGCTGTGGTTAAAGCCAAAGCAAAATGTTGTGGCTTTAATATTGCAGCCACAGTTCATTACATTAACAGGATTTCTCTTTCAACACATAGATACTCACACACACACTCACACACACACTCACACACACTCTCTCACACATGTGTGTTTGTTATAAACTGTTGCTTTTTGGCATTTCTTGGAATCTGAGCGCGGAGGTCAGCGGCTTTTGTTGTCTGCCTCGACTGCAGTAAAATAAATTTGTAAACTTTTTAATTTTCAATTCTCAGTGCGAGTATTTTACGGCGTCGCTTTGTATTTATGCGAAATTATAAGTTAAGTGCGCTTAAAAGCTTTCGTTCGTCTCCCTTTCTCTCTCTCTCTTCTGTCTCTGTCTCTCTCTCACGTGGGATTCGCTGGCGTATGCGTTATTTTTCATGTTATTTATTATGTATTTTTAACTGGCGCTGAAAATTGTATTTATTTATACACAAATACATATAAGTGAAATGTATGTATATTTCAATTTTATTTATTGTTTGCGCTCACATGGGCGTGGCTCTCCCGGTGGGCGGACGACACGCTGTGACACGTGTCCTTTGCGGAATTTGCATCTGTCTTTGCGGCGTGTTGCACGTGTTTGCGTTCTGTATGTAATTTGCTTCTTTCATTTTCATTTTCATTTTTATTTTTACATTTTTTTTTATTTTTATTTTTATTTTAATTTTAATTTGTTTCATATTTTCATAATTTCGCTGCCCGCTAGCCGCAAATTTGTTTTTGCTCCAGCTGCTCATTAAGAGCTGATTTCAAATGCCAAACGGAATACGTGGCAAACATATACGAGTATACAGTTAGACACACACACACACACACACACACACACACACACACTCTTGGCCTATCGCTTGTTTGCCGACTCTCGCGCCACCGCCAAATTGTGACAGCCACATGCCTTTGAGGGGGGAGGGGGTGGTCGCACTCGGACGCGTTTGCTTTGAATTGCACTTGAGTCAAGTCGAGTCGAGTTTTGTGCAGCCATTAAGTAGACCTTGCTCACTTGACTAGAGCACTAGAATACACTCACGCACATACTCACACATTCACACATTCACACGCTCTCTCACACCCTCTCACACTCTCTTCCGTTTGAAACTTCTTCACTTTGTCTTTACTTTGCTTCACTACGTGTTCTTTCAGGGTTTTCGGGCGTAGTTTTGCTGATTGTCCATAAGTTGTTATACCCTGAGCCCATTGAATATGACAAAACCGGGTATAATGCGTTTGTTAGAATGTATGTAATAGGCAGAAGCAGACGTGGCAGATCAAGTATTTATGTGGCTCTGATCAGAGGGGCAAGCTGAGTCATTCTAACCATCTGCGTCCATTCGTTTCTCCAGCTATCTGTTTATCCGTCTTTCCGCCTATCTATCCATCTATCTGTCTATCCGAGTGTATGTCTATCCGTATTATCCGTCTGTCCAAACGTATAAACATCCTTTTTCTATTTATCTATCAATCTTTCCGGCTGTCCGTTGATTTGTGTTTCTATCCATTTGTCCGATTTTCTGTTTATCCGACTATCTGTCGATTCATCTATCTCTATATCCGTCTGTCCGTCTAACCGTCTGTCCGCCTATCTATCCATTTGTCAATCCGTCTGTTCGTCTATCTGTCTGTCCGTTTATCCGTCCATCCGTCTAACCGTTTATTCGTTTTTCTATTCATCTGTCTGTCTGTAAGATCACAGATTCTTAAGTTTAATATATATAATCGTATATAACATACGCTTACAATTTACGATTACACTTATTCTGGATTTCTCATTCAATTACTTTATTTTCGATCAAAATTAATAATTTGACTGTTACTGTAAGAGTTAGAGATTTCTGATTTGCTATGTAGATTAAATAGAATGAATCTATCTTTTTCAACTGTTTAATGGCACTTCCCCAAAAATATGCGAAAAATGCGATTTTTGAAGTGCTCAAGTTTTGAGCTTTGGTAAATACACACATATGAAACTCATTGATACGCTCTGAAAGATTGATGGAGTTAGTCTGTCTATAAGAAAAGTTATTCAATAAGTAAGTTTAAATTATTAATATTATATTCTTTGTATTATATGAATGTATAATAAGCTCATCCCAGGCAGGGTATCTACTAGTCAACCTAGTTTTAATTACTTTCTTTATTGTGCCTTGAGCTCTATCTGAGTGTCCCCTCCCCCCCTCCCCCCCTCCCCCCAACCCCCCTCCCTCCCCACCACACTTCTATGGAAAGTTTTTCCTTTTCGGTATTTCTTACAAACATTTTCGATTGTGTTTTGCAGTTTTTATTGTCGCACTGGCGTTGTTTTATTTGGTTTTCATTTATTTATTTCGCCGTTGCTTTGCACAGCGGCCCAGTTTATTACTAATTCAGAAATGTTACATCTTGTTAGAGATTTTCGCATCTTTGTTTCATTTTGCTGTGTTTTTGTTGACTATCTCTGGAGATTAGGGATATTTTGTTTATACGCGCACTTTTCGCTTTATAATTCAAGAGATTTTCTGGATTCTTTTGGGACCGAAAGGTTGCATGAGGCAATGAGTTTTTGACGTCTCTTCCCGACCGATCTCACACATTTTATATGCACTAAAGGTCTTTGCAAATTGAAAATTTTGAGCATTTATTAATATTTATTTGAATCTTAGTGAGTTGAGTCTCTGGAGAACTGTTTGGCTTCTGGTTTTTAATTTCCTTTCATTGTGCATTTGGCCAACAGGTGGGCGCTGGTCTTGGGCTGCTCTGTTCTGGCATTTCATGGATTTTGTGTAACGAACTGTAAATTATGATATTTACAAATCCTGGGACTTCCCAGACTCTCTGTATATATTTATTGGCGCATTATTTGCCAGACGAAAAGCTAATTTATTTTCACAAATGATGATGAACTTGATGATGATTGCTAACATTGGGCTGAGGCGAATTTCGCAGATTACTTTCCATGAAAAGTGGAATTCATGCTTGAATTCCAGCGAAAATTTCTAATTAGAATTTTGTGGAGTTTCTTCGCCAACAACAATAACAATTGATTGTTATTTAGCAGTCGCTCTGCCTGGGCCCGGTAAATGGCTTTTTGTTGTAGTTAACAAACCAAAAAAGGGCCAAGAACTAATTTCAATTTGAATTTGCATTTAACCAGTTGCCTTTGCTTTGTTGCATAGTGTATATATATAGTTTATTTAAACTGTAACTCAATCTCCATTTTTACTATGCAACGTATAAAGTTTTTTGTTTATTTTTTTAATATTTGTTTTTTCACTTTGTTAAGGCTTCATTCGGTTTTTGGTTTCTTTTGTTGTTTTGTTTTTATTATTGCTTTTTTTTGGTTTCGCCTTTATTTCAGTATTTATTTCCCAGTAATTAAATTTTTCGCCTTGGTCGCCCACTTGCGGCAGATGGCGCTAGTGTGCACGTGTGCGTGTGCGTGTGTGTGTGTGAGAGAGAGAGAGAGAGAACCGCAATGGTAGCTTTTGTATTTACGCGCACCGCTTAAAAGTATGCTACGAATTTGTACTGAATATTCCGATTCGAATGTACTTTTTAATGGGAATTGTAATCAAATTCCAGTTATTTCACAAATATAATTTTTGATTTGATTTAGTATGAGGCGAATACACAAACTGTTCATTTCAAAGGTTTTTTTCATTCAATACTGCTGCATATACATATACATATACTCACCGCTGGCAGCATTTTCATAAATCCCAACAGATAGATGAGCATCACACTCGATGTGGAAATGCAAAATTGCATTTTCAGAAAGGTAACGGCGCATTTGCGATTGCACCAGATGGGCAGCAGAATGAGAAAAGCGCAGCAGCATTGCAGCAGGCAGAGAGCACAGCTCACGATCACAAAGATTGGACGCTGCGGCGTATGCGACTGTGACGACTGAAATGAGTTAGAAAGAGAGAATATTAAAAAAAAAAATACATATATCATATATACATATAAGGCATTAGATTTTAATTATATGTAAAATAAAGAACTCTAAATATTTTATTAATAATCTGTTGACTTTAGAACTTAAATACTTTCTATTGTCTTGCCTAACTGAGTTTTGTATTCTGCAACACTTTAATGACAAGCCAAAGCAAGAGCAGTGCACTCGTTGTATAATTAAGTGCTTAAATGGTAGAGTGGAATCACTAGAAAAGAAAAATATCACGTACATGACAGTGTTTCCGTTGTGACGTAATGCAGCAGAGGAATCGTGTCAAGATAATGGAGCTTTGTACACAGAAATATTTACATTTTAATTCAGGCGACCAGCATAGAGTTTTTTTTTCAAGAAATTTCAAATGCCAAATAAATAAAACTACTAAATAATTAATTACTATTCAAGCTAAGCATTTTTTTGCGAACTAAAAACTAAAAAAAGGCATTTTTAATTCAATAGATACTTAAAGTTATTCAATAAAGAAATATATGTTTAGATGTATTATTTTTTATTATTTTGAATAAAAATATAAATCAGAAAAAAATTATATATATATTTAAAAAATCAAAATCTTTGTAACTCTAAATTAGACCACATTTTCTTATTGAAATAAAAATATTAATTTATCTTCATTTAAAATATATAATAATTATTATATAAATATACTAAAATAAAAAGATAGAAATATTTTTAATTTTAATTAAATTGAATATATATTTCTTATATATACTTTTTTATATATTTATTTAAATGTTTTTATTGAATTCATTTATTTTTAATGAAAACAATTTTATATTTATTTAAAATATATAATATTATTAAAAAAATATAATAAAAACATATAAATATTTTTATTTTTATTAAATTAAATATATTTTTTTCATATATACATTTAATTTATATTTATTAAATTTTTTTCATTCATTTATTTTAAATAAAAATAGCGATATTTATTTGAAATATATAATATTTTTAAATAAATCTAATAAAGAATATATAAATGTTTGTATTTAATTTAAATTAAATATATTATTCATGTATACTTTTTATATATATTTATTCACATTTTTGTCATTCATTTATTTTAAGTAAAAATATTTATATTTATTTTTTGCTTATTTCAAATTTTATAAAATATATTTTAAATAAATATTATAAAAACATATAAGTATTTGTATTTCTGTTTATTTTAATTAAAATAAAAATATCTACATTAATTTTGACAGTATTCGGATAATATAAATAATTAATATTAAATGGTTTCTATAACATATTAAATGTTTTCTACTATCAAAGGTCATTTGGTAAATAAGTAAAATTAAATGGAATGTTAAAATGACTTTAAATGTAATTCGCAAATAAAATGATATAGAATGTTAATATTAAAATCCTCAAAATTAAAATAATATTAAAATAAATATTAAATGCTTTTAATATATAAAAATTAAATTAAATGAAAAGTTAAAATGTTTTTAGCATTTAAATTACAAGTAAAATGAAATGAATTTATAATATATGTAAATAATGAAATCTGTGAAATCTAAATAATATATAAATAAATATTAAATATTAAATGCTCTCAATATCACATTTAATTTCTTAGCCATGCAGCAGCTTGTTCCTCTGCCTAAATATTTCAATTTAAAGCTTTGCTTCGCTCCTGTTGACAAATAATTGCATGCTGCGCCAATGTGAAACTATTTGCCATATTGTGGCTTTCGGTAATTAAGTTACGAGTCATAAACTTGGCCCGCTGTGGCCATCGAGATGCCGACAAATGCTCTCTACTTACGTGTGGTTGTCTCTTGGTTAGCATGACCACATAGGTGCCGGAGAGGGGGCAGATGCAGCGGGTTATGTTCTCCATTAGATGCTTTGTGATGCACAGATCCGAGCGCCAGGTGGAGTCAAAGGATGCCTTATAGTCGTGGCTGGACAGATGAAGTATTTAGTATTGACAAATTGTTATTACAGCGGAAATAAATTGAATTGAGTTGAATTGAATTGAATTGAATCTACTTTAAACTTACCCGCAGACAGCAACCCAGTCGCCAGATTTGGGCACACTTTCGTGCTGGAATATAATCTCCACATGGCCAGCTTCAAAGGATAAGTCGAGTGGTTCGCGGAAATTATCATTGGAGCGATTCGATTGAAAGAGCCAAGTTTGTATAATGCGCGAAGCCAGCACATAGTCCGAGTCCTTGGGGTCGCTGTAAGTAGAGAAAGGTATTTAGTTCAAATAAAGACCAGCGAATACTTAATTCTAATATAACTAATTACATTTTCCTAAATATAATTATAGTTGTAATAATTACAACTTTTTTCCATTTAAAAATACATTAAGCTATGCAGCAGCTGCTTTAATTATTTCTAGCTGATGAATATTCATTTAGTCAGCTTTAGCAATTTACTATTTATAATCCTCTTCACAATCCCTATGCAATCTACACTATATACTATATATCACATAATTTCGGTATTATTCAGTATATTTAATATACCATAACAGCTGCTGCAGCTGCAGTTGTCATTCAGTATTTCAGCTAATCTTATCAGGCAACGCAAGGACGAATCGTTCAGCTGCTGAGTGCATATTCATTAAGCTCATCTCACACATACACATACACATACACTCACGCACACACTCATACACATACACACATACATATGTTCATTATAATTTAATCAACATTTGTCTGCATATTGACAACTATTTCGAGTTGCCATTTCATGCCAGATTCAAATCTCTAACTCTGGCTCGAGCTCTGGCCATGCAAATATTTAGTATTTGTTGTCGCTGTTGTTGTTGTTGTTGTTGTGTCATGTTACATGTTGCTTGCAGCTTATTTGCATTTTGTTTACAAACTAACAGCTTTTCAGTGCATTGCGATGGTGCTTTTGCAGCTGCTTTAATGCGCTTATGAGAGATGGAATCTCTCTTGTGCGGCAACACTTGGCATTACATCGAATTATTTTTACAGATATGCATTGCAATTTAATTTTGTTTGTTGTTTGTTCAACTTTAAAGTGAAAGTGGGAAAATGTGTGCGTGAACTATAGCTGGAACGTGTGAAATATTTCTGAATTAATTTCGCTTATTAATGAAATTAGCAGAAGGCTATAACTAAATTACATTTCAAATATTTGTTTCATTATAGTGAGAAAAAAGTTTGTTTAAACGTGAGAAATATGAAAGAAATATTTTTTCTCAAATTATAATATTTTTTTATTAAATATAAATATATATTTTTTATCAGAAAATGATAAATGTTTTCTTTTAATTTATGACTTAATAAATTGACATGTCGTATATAATAATTATTTATAATTAAAATTCATATATATTTAGTATTAATATTAATAAATATTATTATTAGTTTTAAGTCATTATCATATGCATTATAATTCATATTAATAATTAATATTTAAGTCTCTTTTATAATTAATTTTGAAGTCTATTTTATATTCAATACATTTTTCGAAAGTACGAAACGCATAAGAAATATTTCGTCTTGATTTATTATTGAATATTGATAAATAATTTATTATAAAACTCATTTTGTTGCTCATTAATTTCATATTTGAATTAATTGAACTTTATTAATTTTATTTTATTTTTTAAATTAATAATCTGAGAACGTATAATTTTTTACAATTTACTTTATTGTCGTTATTTTATTTTATTTTTATTTTTTATAATATTTGAATACTTTAATTATTCATGAAACGATTAAATTATTTATAAATAAAATTTTAATTTTTTTTATTTTTATTAAATTTTTAAAATTAGCTAAGTAGAAAATTATTATTTATTTTTACTTTAAACTTTTGATATATTATATATATTAATATCTATATTTTATTTTTATATTTTCAGTTAACATTAAAAGCAAAATTCTTATAAAAATAATATATATACATATATTTCTTTATTTTTTTTATTGCCACCTACCTGCCACGTGTGTAGTAAGTTTTTGGTAAAAAACTTTTAAGATTTTTATAGGAGATCACAGAAGCAAATATTGTCGAATTGGCCATGATATGCAGCAGACGCGTGGATAGTCCGATGTCCATATAAAGTTGGTCCGAGAACAGGTCCTCGCTGCGAAAGAGAAGTGCATACAGGTTAGATTAAATCATGGCAGTCCACTCTTAATTAGCTTAATAAGACACTTGAAACAGTCTAAACTCGGTGCACCAAGGTGGCCAAGGCATCTCAACAGGCCAACACCGACCCAGATAGCTAGCCAGCTAGCCAGCAAGCCAGTCAGCCAACTCCTGCGAAAAGTCCTTCAAGTTTGGAATTTTTATGAGCAATTTTTATAGTAAGCAAGCGCGTGCGCTTGTTTTATGCATTCATTTTTTTTTTTTTATTTATGTTTGCCCATAAAGTACATTTTCCATTAGAAGGAAATGCAAAAAAAAAAAAAGAAGAAAAACGAAAAACGAAAGAAGTGAAAGAAATGTTTGCCCCCGCCAGTGTATATTAATCAAGCGACCATAAAGCGAAGCATTCTGTTTACTTGGGCTGGAAAATTTGCATTTTGCCTTTATTTCTAATTATGAAATTATGCAAAGCGGCTGACATGTGCCAGCTACAGGTCTGCCATGGCCAAGATATTAGTGTTTAATGGCTGATTTTATATCAAGATCTTATATACAAAAATAAAAAATACTTTAACGGTTTTCTGATACGGCAGCAAATTAAAAAGTTTTTTTAATTGAAATTTATTTTATATATATTTATATTAAAAGCGAATAGATTACTCTTTTTTTTAAGTGTAGACAGGATTATTAATATATATTAAATTTATGAATTTAATTTAAAATTTTAATATTTGAATCTTGTAAAAAAAATATTTAAAAAATTTTAAATAATGAATTTTAATTTATATATTTTCTGTTTATATCAATAATTATGATTTGATAAATATTTATCAAAACAAAAGTATATATAATATGTACAAAATTCGAATAAATTAAATAACATAACAATAATGTTAAATAAATTATAAATTATCATTGAGTGAATGTAAAAAATTCTAATAAATTTTACTAAGTAAAAGTAATATTAAATAAATTATAAATTATTATGGAGTGAATATAAAAAATCTAATAAATTAAATTACCTAAAAAGAATATTCAATAAATTATAAATTATCATGGAGTGAATGTAAAAAAATCTAATAAATTAAATTATATAAAAATAATATAAAATAAATTATTATGCTATGGAATAAATGCAATGAATAAATAAAATTACAATAATAAATTAAATTACATAAGAATAATATTAAATAAATTATGCTATGGCTCATATGGTGTATGTAAGAAATTCTACAAAATTAAATAACATAAAAATAATATTAAATAAGTCATAAATTATTATGGAGTGAATGTAACAATTTCTAATAAATTAAATTACATAAGAATATTATTAAATAAATTATGCTATGGGTCATGGAGTGAATGTAAAATTTCTAATAAATTAAATTAAATTAAATAAAAATAATATTAAATAAATTATAAATTATCTTGGATTGAATGTAAGAATTCTAATAAATTAAATTACATAAAAATAATATTAAATAATTTATGCTACGACTCATTGAGTGAATCTTAAAGCATTTGGTTACGGCACTTTATGAGGAAAATATTCATTTTTATCTGTTATCACAAATATTAAAACATTTAAATTAAATATTTTTTGAAGCAAAATGAAAACAAATTTAATAATCGTTTAAGGTAAGCTCAACAACACATAATTGTGTACTGCATGGAAAATTCGTAAATTGTGCAGAAATGATGCGATGCATTCGGTGCTCAGGTGTGTGGCGTGTGCTCAACTCACCCGTAAATGCGTAAATTGAACGGCAATGTTTTCACTGAGGTCATGTAGATGCGCAACGAGTTCAGCCGATCCAGCGACAATGTGTCCTCGTCCACTGTCAAAATACTTGCGGCTCCGCCATCGCCCGCACCGCCTGCTCCACTCTTGCCCAGCAGCTTGCTTGCAGCGCTGCCAGCATCGCCATTCATTCCATCGGGTCTGCCGCTGCCCTTCGCACGCTGTGCGGTCAAAGTTGTCGAGCTGTCAGCAGCCGTGGCCGAGGATGTCGCCTGGCTGCCGCCGTTGCCGCCTGTCGATGTGGCCAATTGTGAGGCCGCAATTGTCTCGCGGTTCAGCGCCGCAGATTGCGTTAAAAGTTGCAACTTTTTAATTTGCTGCAAAAAAAAAAAAAGTGAGAGAAACGCGAGTAAAGTGAAAATAATGCCATATTAAAGTTTCAACTGTCAAATTTTGAACTTTGAACTTTTCGGCCCACAAACTAAAAATGAAAATACAATTCCGTTGTCCACAGCAACTGTCATTGCCGTCCCAGCCCAGCCCAATTTTCGAACAATTCTAGTCCAACATAAAAAGCCGACCTTAGCCAGAGCATAGGAATTTAATGAATCTTGCAACACGCCAACATTCCCCAGGTGTTGCAAACTTACTAAATTGACACGTGTGGGCGTAGATTGCCATGGCATTCAAATTGACATTGTTATCATACTTGCTATTTTAAGCCTAGCAATGTCCAATTTGAGCTCTAGCATGATAATATGTGTGTGGGTTTACATTTGAATTTAGTTAACTAGATCTATTTTTGATATACAAATAGGCATTTTCTCTTTTTTTTTTTTTGTAATAATGTTCTTGATTGTTTCCTTATTTAAACAAATGCTTAAAGCATTATATAGATTTTGGCTATCAACAACAGCCCAAAAGATCGAGTATTATTTAAAACATCTTTGCAATAGAATAAAATTATTAAAAAAAAAAACACATTTTTTAAATGTAAGAAGGGACAATTTTTATATTTTATACGAAATTTAAATAAAAATAAACTTTGAATCAGAAATCCAGCAAAATTCATTATTAAAGCTGAGAATTATTAATATATGAATATTAATTTAACAGCAGATTACCTTAGTATAAAAGTGGGATAATTTTAAAGAAAAGCTGATTTAAACAAAAATTTTCTTTATTTATTTATTTTTTTTTTAGAGTGCCACGAATCACGAGAGTGTTGCTGAGAGGCAAGAAACATTAATGCGGATATATTGTTATGTATTATATTATATATACTGTATGCTATATAAATCAATAAAAAATGTACAATTTTTAACCTCTGTTGTGTATCAAAATTACTTTTTTCATAATTCTTTGGACACCCTTTATTAATAATATAATATAAAACGCGGCTTTCAGTAATTTGAGTGCCTAGTATATCTGAGTGTAAGGAATCGCTAGGAATGTCATATAAATCATGTACAAAAGAATTTTAAAAACTCCAAAAGTTCTATACCATAAAAAGTAGTTAAAGTTCTCTTAAAGAGTTTTTATTTATTTATTTAATTTTTTTTAATTCGTTTATTTATTTATAAACTGCCTAGCATCAGAATATTGTCTTGTAATATTTAATTTGCCATCCAAGTTATACTACTGCAAAAAAAAAAAAAAAAAAAACAAGTAAGAAGGCTTTAGTCGAGACGTCTCGACTACGAGATACTCTGAACCCTGTAAAAATATTAATTTTCTTCTTCTTAACGCACGTATAAGCGCGCGCTCTGCGAACCGTGCAGTTCATGTGCTGGCTGGGGGGTGGGTTGGTCTGAGCTTTGAACGCTTATAACTCCATTTCTAGATGAACTATGAAACTTTCACAATATATTAATAGCACTAAAATGTGCCTATCTGCCAAATTACAAGTCTCTAGTATATTTTTGAGCTGATCAAGAATATATATACTTCATGGGATCTGCGACGTCTCCTTCTGCCTGTTACATACATTTTCACCAAACCATTATACCCTGAATTCCCATTTTCAATGGGTTCAAGGTTTAATAAAATTGAATTCTATAATTGAATACAGGAAATATAATACAATTTTATATATATATATCCTGAATATATGTATTGTAATTGCTAGCAAGGACTACAAAATTTTAATTGAAAATTGAATTTTTATGATATTTAAATAAATATCTAAAAAACGTTGCAAAATAGATATACCTCAGTGCAATAAGGATTTTTGCATTTACATATTTCGTAAAAACTGATTTCATACTTTTAGTTCTAGAGATAATTATTCAGAATTGCATTACACTATTTGAATATTTATTAACACAAAATTAAAATTAATTAACAAATGTATTTCATTTTTCCTATTGTACTTATTAAAAATACAAAACAATTAATTAGATTAACTTTCGCATATTTGTATATATCGTAAAACATATAATTAAAGAAAATAACTTTACGCATTCTTTTTTTCCTAATTAAATTTCAGCTTTACTCTAGTTCAATATTTGCCATTGCAATAGCTTCGATTGCTACCAAAAATGAAGTATTTCTGCAACTTAATCCAAATATAAGTAGCCTATGCTAGGCACCAAGTTATCAAAACAAAAACTTGGCCAATACAAAAGGGCCACAACAACAAACAGTCAATGGAGGGACATACGATTTTATACTCAATTTCCAGTACAGACCCAATCGCAAAAGCTCAAGTTGCGAATCGGTCAATGAACCATTTGCTTCGATTTGCTTCGACTCTAATAACAATTCCATTACAATCTAATTTCCATTCGCATTGTTTTTGCAAGGAATTTTCTACTGTCATGGCGCAATTTCCTGTGCAAATCAAAAATTACAATTGTCCGAGAAGTATCTAAGTAACTTCATCTTCTTTTTTTTTTTTTCCTCCTAGAGAACATAAGCATAAATTTATAAAGTCAAACATGTGCAATCGAGAGCAGAAACAATTTCAATTGGAAAACTTTTTCGTTGTAGAAATAAAAATAAAAAAAAAAGTCCAAATGAAAATCTAAAAAAAAAAAAAAAAAAGTTGTGCAACATCAGTCAAGCATGATGTGATATTTGTTGTTCGTGCCCCCCCTTCGGTCCCATCTGGCACCCCCCTCGATCCGCCTCTGCCTCCTGCGCCTATGCAAATTGGGGCATTTGTTTAAAGACATGAGCGAGAATGTGAATGCGAAAAAATGTAAAGGAAAAAGTTTTAAATACGAATTCCGACCTGTTTCCGACCTGGCCACGTTCCACAGTTTACCGTCAAATCACAGGGGCGTTCAACTGTGTGGGCGTGGCACATGTGCCAGTCAGTGTGTGTGTGTGTGTGTGTGTGTAAAACTTTTCTTGCTGATTTGAAAGTTAGCTGGCGACTTTAGAGCACGTTTTTTTTGCACTCGTAAGTGATTTGTCGTGAACTTTGTGAATTTGATTTCTGAATGAATAGGCCACATCTGTAGTCGGAATCTCTCAGAGAGTTAGCTGGTCAGGCTGGCCAGCAGGCAGCAGGCATCAGACAGCAGGCAGCAGCATAAATATGAATTTAAGAACTTAATTCGATTATTTAATGAATTTCATTTCGATATTAGACAACGCCGAGTCCTGTGTGGTGAATAAGTATTTAGAAACTGGGTCAGTTAACTTTGTTTGCCATTTGGTTTTCAGCTTGGCCCGTAATGAGCCAATCTGCATTGAAAGTTCTGCAAGCTCGCACATTTTAATAAACTTTTCGATTCTAATATTGAAATGCAATCGAAAAAGTCCAAACTAAAACTATTTGGGACTTTTTGGCCCGCAAACTTTTTCAATTGCAATGCAATGCACACGAAATGCAATCCGAAATCAATGTTAATCAGCCCAAAGTAAATGCAAATCTGTTTAAACCAAATGAAATGCATTCGAAATCCCGTAATGCCATTGACATTGCAAATTGTCAACAATCCCATTGATAGACCCAACTCAGCGACAGCTCAATCCAAATATAATAATAAATTAAAATACATGAACTTCACCTCGATCAACAATTTGTTCAGCTCAATTGTATATATAAGCATATATATATATATATTTTTGAATTATTATTAAGCATGTTGAGGGCTTTAAATGAGAAACAGAATTATGTTTCATTTGCAGCTATTCAATGCATACAAATATTAACCTTAATATGTGCATTCAGTTCAATCAATTTCAATTTCATTCAAGCTCTTTCATTAAGTCCATGAGTACATAAGCTAACAACCAAAGAAGTATTAAATTCATTATATATTCAGACATATTCAAATATGAGAAACATATTTTGAAACAAAATTAAATTAAATGTATAGAAAATTATATATTCAAAGTAAAATAATGATATTAATTTTTTAAAACTTCTAAATTTTTTTAAATTGCCTTGTATTAAAAAATGATCTATTGAGATTAATTTATAATTTATTCTTCCAAGTTGTTTTAAGTGATAAATTAAATAAATAAATAATTATATATATATATATTTTTTTTAAATAATATTTTAATATATAATTTTTTAAAATGTAAAATATTGATTGATTTAAGTGAAAAATATATATATACAAATTTATATTTAAAAACAATATTTAATTATTTTTTTTTATATAAAGTGAAATATAAAATCTTTAATACGTATATGATTATTCTTCCATGTTGACTTATCTAAGTGGAAAATTAAATAAATATATAATTATATTTTTTAAATAAAATTTTATTATATAATTTGATTATATATAAGTAAAATATTCATGGATTTAAATGTTAAAATTAATTATATAAATAATTATATTTCAAAAACAGTATTTAATTATTTATTTTATATATACATTACAATATTTACATTTTGAATAATATATTATTCATCCGAGTTGATTTAAGTGGAAAATTAAATAAATAAATATTTATATTTAAAAACAATACATTAATATATAAATTGTTTATATAGAAAGTAAAATAGTTATTGATCTAAGTAGAAAATCAGTTATATAAATAATTATATGTATTAAATAATAATAATTATTAATTATTTTTTATATAAATAAAGTAAAAATATTTATTTTGATAAATATATCTATACACATATTTAAAGGTATCAGGAATTTTATTTTATTTGGCCGTACAACTTGGACTATGATGTATTTTAGTCAATACATAGATATGTATGTGTATTTAAGTGAATTATAAAGACAATACTGTAACAAATATACTAAAAAAATTTTTAAATGCTTACATAATACTTCTTCTTGACTTGAACCCATTTTTCTACAATTAAGAGATATTATGTTTAATATTATTGTATATTAACTACATATTTTCATTTATTTTAAATTCTGAATTTAAATCTTTTCAGTTGTTTTCTCTTCCATATTCATTCACCTCAAAAATTGCCTTTAAATAAAACTCAATAATTTTCAATTTTATTCTCTGCCTTTCAGACTTCAACTTAAAGTATTGAACTATTCCATCCTTACTTGGTTGCAATTAAAAATCAATTTTACCTTGAGTTTTGCTAATTAAAAGTCTATACAAACACAAAAAAAAAAAAAAGAGAGAAGAAGTAAGGCAAAGGAAAAGTATTTGTAACTAGCTTAAAGTTTGGACCGAGTAAATAAGAGCGATGCCAACTATTTGGTAAGTTGGAAAAACTTGAGAAATGCTGGCATTTAATCGACCCAATTATGAAGGCAAGGTTTTTATTTCTCCTCCATTGCTTCGTCAGCTAATAAAAATTTAACATAAAAGCGCTCGAGGACGCTGGACGAGGAGAGGAAAGTTTCAGACTCATATGGCGCATAATATCGAAATGCCATAACTCAGCTTGAACTCCGGCAGAAACAAAATTAATTTCAGCGCATTAAAAAGTTTTAGACACTGTCGTCTTGCCGTCTCTCCTTAAGTCAAGTAAAAACTTACTTAATTTCCGTGCGTGACGCAAGATCCAGCGAGATGAATATTAAAACGAGGCTAGCTAGTTGGCTCGAGCAGATACTTAATATATTATGAAGTTGCCCCATGCGAGGTCCTTGACATTGAGACGGCTTTGCTTTAAGGAGCGAGCCATGGCTTTTAATGCCAGCGCCCAATACATAATGCCAACAGCTGCAATCAACACTCACATAAATTTGCATACCAATATTTGAGTCCTGATGCATGTGGCATACAACTCCAACAGCTCCTTCGGCTGCTTCTCGCTGCTGCTGGTCCTTGTGCTGTTACTTTTATGCCGCACTTCGCGAAAACAAAGTGTGCTCAAGGAATAAAACATGAGCCTCAGCAAAGCGAAGCTTCCAACGCCTGCCCACTTAAAAACTTAAGTAAGTGAAGTGTGAGACGTAAGACGCGAACGGAGCCAACCGAGTGGAAAGGGCGAGCCCCACTGAGCCCCACCAACAACAGCAACAACATCCAAGGACACAGGCTGAGCGTTAAGACCAGAAGGGAAGCACACCTTTTTATCATTCTCATCCTCATCTTCATCCTCATCATCATCGCCATCGTCGGCAGTAAAGTATGGAGTGGGATGTTGGATGTTTCGTTCTTTGTCTGTGGCCAGCCGCCAGGAAGTGGCGATGTTCATTGTTTTGTGGTTCAGTCAGCTGTCGTGAGAAGCAGCGAGAAAGGCTCATTAGCTGAGCTCATAAGTGCGCAGTTTTGATGGCCGCTAATTAACAACAAAGTTGTTGGCATATTCGAACTCTGAAATGAGTAAACTAGAATGACTGTAGAGCAGTCGAAATGTGTGAAAATACTAGATGGGAAAAATACACCAGGATTTATTTGAAATATGTAAACTGATAATTAGGATCAGAACCCCAAGTTATGCGTTAATATTGAATATTTTATGTATTATATTATTATATATTATATTATTTTATGTATTAGGTTAGAAAATTTTAAAAATTCTTCTTTAAATGAAAGAATATTATATTAAAAAATTAATTAAAATAAAATTAGACTTGGTATTATTGGAGAAATTTTTTTTTTTTTACAAAAAGTGTTTGGTGAAAACTTGTCATAGGATTGCGCACTCAAAAAAATTAAAAATTCAAAACAAAAATTGCAATAAAACTGAAAGATATTGCAAAACTATTATTTACTTATTTATTTTTTAAATTGTAAATTCTGTAGAAAGAATGTCATTAGAAGTAATAGAATAATAATAAGCATATATGTATGTATATAAGGGACATTACTTGTTTAAAGATATCCCGGAAAGAGCTGCTGATTATTTACTATTTATTTTATTTAATTATTTATTAATTTTTTAGATTTATTTTAATTATAATATTTATTCTTATTTTTGTGTTATGTGTTTTATTTAATTTGTCTATTTTACATTATGTACATTACTTATTTCATTCATTTTATTATTTTTTACACTATATTTATTTCATTACTTATTATTTTCATTTTTTTTTTGTTTTACCTTTATTTTATTTATTTTTTATTTATTATGTTATATTTATTATTTCCCTTTATAATTAGTTTTATTTGTTAAAAAATTGTCTCTCATTATTATTATTTTTTTTTTCAAATCTATTTTATTTATTTAATTTATTTTATTATTATTTTTAAAGTTTATTTAATTATTTTGTATTTTTTTTAAATTATTGTGTTATTTTTTAAATTTATATTTATTTATATTATTCATTTTTATTATTTTATTCATTTTTATTTATTATATAATTATATTTATTTGTGTATATATTATTATTATTATTTTCTATTTTCTAGTTTTATAAATTTATTAATTTCATTTATTTATACTTTTATACATTCATTTAATGATTATTTGTGTGCAAAAAGTAAAAAAATAGTTAGACATGAACTCTATTAGCTGAATGATATGATAGCCAATGTCTAATACATTATTGACCCAATACACTCTCAGTCGCATTAGCCGTTCGAGCTGAGATCCATTTCCTAACTGAATGGCTTGCCAACCCACGCATACCAACAACTATATACAACAAATTGACCTTTTCAGCCAAGGAACCTCAAATACATGGATTTCGTAAAAGGTATTCATTACCCGCTAACATACATGAACATCAATTCTGTGGCTGGCTTAGCGAGCATGTGTGTGCGCCAGACAAATGTAAATTGTGGCCCAAGCTACAAGCTAAATAAAAGTAGAACCACAAAATAATATATATGCGCCTGCCATACAATAAGGCTTGCCAGTCCAATTTGGAGCCCCAGTGTAATAAATCTAGGGGTGCAGAGCGAGGGAGATAGAGAGCGCCACAAAAGCAGGCTGGCAAATATTGAATATGGCTGTAGGTTATAAATTATGACACCCGAACGCTCGACTGCCTCTTTTCGCATAATTTATGCACGAATGCAGCCAAAGTGCCAGCCTGGCCACGCCTCCTATTTTGTGGGGGGTGGGTGCAAGTGGCACTGCACTGCATAAAAGTACATAGTATACCCCCCAACACGTATAGTCTCTGTCTGCTTCAGCTTACCTGTTGACTGTTCAGGGATTGCGCATTCTGCATGACTTTATCCAGAATGCGCAGTATTATCTCCGCCGCCATCTCACGCTCCAGTTGTGTGCCTTTCAGCTGCAAATAGGTGTCGAGCTGCAAAATAGGCAAGCAAATAGTAGTCAAGCATCAGACAAGTGCCCAGCAATAAGCGAAATACCAAAATAAAACAGAATGCATCAAAAAACAAGTGAGCTATAGTCGTGACTGCCCGACTAAGAGATACCCTGAATGCTGCGCAGAGCAGACATTTTAATAATTCTCTCTTTCGTTACGAACAAGTTGAGCGAATGAGTAAGATTCTCTTTCGTTTCATCTCGCGAGCGTAAATAATAAAACGGTTAATTGAGACACACGCATATACACTTATGCACCCACACATAAGCAGTAGCTCTGTTGACTGCGCAGTTTATGATGTGACTGCGCTTGGACTGCGCTTAGACTTGGAAAAGGAATTGAAGTGCTGTTAAAACGGTTAATTGCGCGCTAGGCAAACAACATACACATGAGCTCTGCTCTGCTGACTACGCAGTGACGTTGCGGTTGGGCTGCGCTTGGGCTGCGCTTGGGCAGAGCTTGGGCTGAGCTTTGGCCGAGCTTGGGCAGCGGTTGGGCAGCGCTTGGGCTGCGTTTGGACTGCGCTTGGGCTGCGCTTGGGCTGCGCTTAACCTTGGAAGGAGAATTTAATTGTTTAATAACTTTTGTTCTAAATATTTGCCTTTTTTGAAATTACACAGAATTAATCGAAGAAAAATTAGAAGCTTGATCTGCATATGCGTCATTATTAATTATTAATAATATAAAAATAAAAGGATTAAAATATGTATAGGATAAGAACAAAACTGAAATTCAATTTTAATTTAATGTAGTTTAAATTTTAAAATTGTAAATCTCAAGACTTATGCAATCACAAGGAAAGGACGGACAGACGGGAGTTAGCTCGTCATCATGATCAAGAATATATATGTATGTACATTAAGTGCTCTGTTATGCCTCCTCCTTCTGCCTGTTACATACGTTTTCTTTAAATCATTATACCCTGATTTCTTATTTGCCATTTTCAATGGGTTCAGGGTATAGAAAGAAACTCCCGAAAAACTCTTCATGGCCATTCGTTAGGCGGGAAATTTGTGTGCGCATTAAAATGAAAAATTGTTGCCATGCGGCTGGGAGCAAACTTTTCTTTGACTGCGAAAATTGTGTGAAAAATTGCAAGGCGCCCACTCGCTCAGCTGCTCAGCTGCTCCGTTGGCTCTGTCTGCTCTCGGGCTCAGTCTGCTTTTCTTGCATTCATTTACGTGTAAAAATAGTTTGGCAAGCTTGTTTGCAGAGTCTTTTCGCCCGGCTCGACTCGGCTCGGCCGGGCTTGGCCCACTCCAGTCCGGGGCCGACTCAAGTGGCGGTGGCAATGGATCTTAAGGTCCAGGTAGTTTGTAACGCTTTGAGCTGTTTTTGCGTTTTGCCAGCGCCGAGGCTTAAGTGTGTTCAAGAGTCCTTTTTTTTTTTTTTTTTTTGTCTGTTTGTGGTGTGTCCTTTGAACGCGCGCTGATACCAGTTGCTTAAAATTGAATTTGGGAATACGAAAAGCAGGAAAAAGTTTTCGCTCGTTACAATATTATGCAATTTCTGCAAGACAAAGTGCCACAGCAGCTGAAGTGGCAATCGTGAGAATCTCCGAGGAAGGCGTACCTGGGCATTCTCTTTGCGTAAGCAGCGCTGTCATAAATCTGCATAAACTTTGCTCAACAGTCGAGGGAAAGAGATATTGAGTCGGTCACAAGGGCACAATTCATATAAACATAAATAAAATGCTCTAGATAAATCTATCTCCCCCTCCCCACAGCACTCACCTCGTGCAGCATGTCGATGAGGAAGCTCGCCTCGCCGGGCAGGAAACTCTGTCGTCGCTGCAGCGTGTACTCGAAGCACGCCTTCAGTATGTTCGATGAGTTCGTCTGCTGAAAGCCCGCGCTCAGCGCTCTGAATCGATTGTAGATCAGCAGCAGCTCGTCCCGCACGCAGCTGGAAAAGTCCGGCAGCAGCCAGCTGGAGTTGCCGGCATTGTCCCGCTGCTCGCAGATGCGTCGCGAATGCCCCTCGAAGCCACGCGGACAGTCCGTGATGATGGGTGCGCCGGGTGCACTCGTGGGCCAGTGCACGCCAAAGCTGGACTCGGCCAGGCACACGTGCACGGCATTGCGCTCGATGACATTGATGTAGACGCTCCGGGACACAGGTCGCACGCTGTTCGATACGAGGCAGGCATACTCCGCCGACTTCTGAATGTTGTTGATCTTCAGAATGCTGCCATCCGGATAGAGATCCTCCCACATGGCCGTCGCTGCATCCGACTGAAACAGCACGCCATTACGCGTCCAGCTATAGCCCAGCTGGGCATATCTCTTGATATCATCATTCCCCGGCGACAAGCAGCGCACGCGCAGCGAATCTCCGCGCTGCAACGTCACGCTGGCCGGATCCACACGCAGACGTGGCGGCGATTTGATGTGAATATGCAGCGAACGACACTGTTCCACACCCCAGTCGGTGACCTGAGCGAGACAGAGAAAGAGAGAGACAGAGATAGAGAGAGAGATGAGAATTTAGTCAAGTGATGAACATTGCTTGAGCTCTGTTGCCTCTCCAATCAGTAACTGCTCACACGATATCTCGATAAGCATCAACAACAACAACAACAATGTTGTTTGAGCTCTGCACACAGCAGCAGCTGTCCTTTTCGACAGAGCCAGTTTCCAGCCAGTGTTTGCCAAGTGTCAACAATTGTTGCCGAAGCGTTTACTCGAATTTAATAGACTTGCTTCTGGTCGACTCTCTGGCTATTTGGCCAACAGCTGATTGGATCTGACATTGTCTGATTGCATGTCTGAGGCATGGGCTGAATGTGAACTGAATGGATATGTGGTGGTTGTCTAAGCCGTTAAAGCACACGATTCCGTGGCTACTTAAAGCGAACAGCTTTGTCTGTCATCTGCCACCAAACATGTTGCACTTGTGCGGGAGTCAAGCAGATGTGGAACTTTTGTTGCATCCATGCTCCCCAAGGGAATACAATGTGAGCTGCAGAGCTCATACCGGGCATTACGATAATGTTGATTATGATGATGATGATGATGATGATGATGATGATGATGATGATGATGATGCTGTTGCCGCCGCTGTTGCTGCTGCTTTCAGTGAACTTCCGTTTCAAATTTAAAAAAAAAAGGAGTTCAGAAAAAACTAACGAGCAGCGATGCACAGTGGGGACTGTGCGCGAAAAATGAATTATAATTTTAAATTTTGATGAGTTGAAAGTGATTTACAGAATCTGCGACAATTCTCTATCAGAAGGTCAAAAGCAAAAAAATTTTTTTTTTTTTTAAATAGGTTAGAGCATTCAAAGTTGCATAAATAATTTATTTATTTATTTATTATTATTATTATTATTATTATTTGTTTTTGACTAAATATTGATATTTGATTATGGTATGGTATGATTTATATTAAATTTATATTAAAAAAGTTATACTCTTTCACTTATTAATGAAGAAGCTATATTTAATCTAGTAAACTTTTATAAGAAAACAATTTTGAACTCCAATAGAATACAACTACATAGTATTAAAGTGCATTATTATGAGTTTAATATAAAACTCTTAATGCAGTCTATATAATTTTCGCCATTTCTTTAATTAATAGATAATCTTTATAATAGAAAATCATATTTAAAATATTAAAAAAAATATAGATACAAATATTTTTTTTAAATTAATTTAATAATTTAAATAATTTATAAAGTTAAAAATTAAATAAATTAATGAAATATTAATTTTTAAAAATTTTAATATCTTAAATTATTTAAATTAAAATACAGATACTCACAACATATTTTCCTTTAATTATTTAATACATTTTTCAAAATACAGATACTTACACAATATTTTTCTTGAATTATTTAATTAATTTTGTTAGTTTATAAATTTTTATATTATTGTATAAATTTTTAATTTTTAAATTATTTAAGTACATATCTTTTTACTTTTTTTCAGTATATTCGATTTTATTCCAACGTTTCGTTTCTTTTGATTACAAAAAAAAGCAAAATTTATTTGTAATCTAAAAAAAATATTTTAAATGTTTAAAAACATTTAGTGTTAAATATTCTATTTATTATATAAATAATTACATTATTAGCTTACAAAACAATATGTGAGTTGCGCTATCAAAATCTTACTTGACTTAAATCATTTTTAATATATATGACGAAGAGCTGTGATACATCCGTATTGTAAAATAAAAAAATTCCCTGGCTTGGTTAAAGAACTCTGCAATTTGTTCAATACAAAATAAGCAAATGCTCCACTGTCCGACGTCAGGATCACACCTCGGGGTCCTCAACTTCGGCAGGCATCAAGGCTTCGCCTATGCCTTTGTGTCTGTGTCTGCTCAGACTCCGGCTCCGGTTACGGCTACGGCTACGGCTACGGCACCGACACTGGCACCGGCACTTTGTTGCAACTGAGCCGGAATCATTTGATAGACAGAGAACTTTGGACGCAAACAAATCGAAGATTTTTCTTTAATGCCATTTCAAATTTAAGTTGAGTTTTAAATTCGTGCCACGATTCCCAGAGATGACAATAGGCGTTGACTTTGGCATTGGCTTTAGCTTTAGCTTTGGCTTTGGCTTTGGCTTTAGCTTTAGCTTCGTTTTTACGACAGTGCAACGTCAACAAATCCTTGCCAGCCACAAAATCCAATTGGCAATTAATTCATTTGGCCAACAGCTCAAATCCAGCGACAGCTTCACCATTTTATGATCTAATGCGATTTTACTGCCTGAAGATGCTACCCTCGTCCTCCATCTCCCCATCCTTTCATCTAGCCCCACCCCCAACACGATTGTATCTCTAAGCTGCGACTCATTAACAGTCGAAGTCGTTAAACAGCACATTGTACGTGTATGGCTAATGTCATTTATTCTCGAGTCTAAACTCCATTCCATTCCTCTCGCCCTCTCTCTGGCTCTGTGGCAAATGGCTGTGGAGCACAACATGCTCATGCCACAGAAATTTGCAATGTTAATGATGCCGATGCTTGAAAATGGTTGGCTTTTATAGTCGGCCAGATAAAAGTGGTTTTACGAACTGAAAAGTGCATGACACCAAGAAGACGGCGAAGAAGAAGAAACTAAACTGACTCAAGGAAAAACCATTTCATTTTTCTCTTTATCTATAAATCGTATATTTTCCAAATGCAATTTGTTTAAAAAATTGCAATGCAAGTTAAGTTAAGTTAGTTTTACGTTCAGCTATAAATTTTATGACGAGTTATATTCAACTTATGGCAAATTGCGGAAATTGGAAAAATGCAAAGTATTTGATTTTCCGATAAAATGGAAAATATATATTTCCTCTTTTATTTAAACTAAACTTTATTTATAATTTATAATTCTAAATGCTCTTCTAATTTGATGTTGAAATTTAAAGAAATTTAATGAATGACAGAAGGTAAAATTTGACTAGTTGGTCCCTCTACATGAAAGACATGTTATATAATTCAATTGTGTTCCTTGGAGAGCCATAGATATCCCTAATACAATATTGCAATTTAAATTTATACTTTATATTTATTTATATATATTTACTTTACACATTTCTTTGGTTTCTTGTTTATCTATTTTTATTTATTTTTTAATAATTTCACTTCTGAATATTTCTAAATTATTTTTCAATTATGAAAATGTTGAGTTCATTATGAACAGTTTAATGTATTTTTATTGACTGCTAAATATCTCAAGTTCGGGTGTTATTTAGTTGCCTCGAGGCATTTGCCAAAGTTAATGAACTAATTGCTGCTTAATATCAATAAATAAATAATCATTTGGCTTATAGTCTCGCGGGCATTATTATGCCTCTGTGTGTGTGTGTGTGTGTGTGTCTGAGTTTGATTCAAGGATATGAAAAGCAAGTCCCCAGCGTCTAATGGACAGGGCCTGGCACACATTATTGACGTGCGGCGCAGCAATCGGAGCTCAAGGCGCTGCTAGTCGCAAAGGATTCATTCATTTCTTTTCAGTTTTAAGTCAACAGGAGCAGCAGCAGCCTCAAGAAGCCAACAATCAACCTTTGGGGATTCTACGTTAAGCACGTTCGTTGAGCAAAAAAAAAAAAAAAAAATAAGAAATAAAAAAAAATGTGAGCAGAATGCGCTGATTAACGTAAAATTCTGCCAAGCTGCTCTGGTTGAGGGGGTTTTGAAGGGGTTTCCCTTACCTTCAAGCGCAGGCCCCAAAGTGCTTGCCTTTGATGTGATGCCAACATTACGTCGACCACACTGCGACAGTAATAAGAGGAGTGCACTAGGCGTGTGGCCAAAGGCATAAAGAGAGAGAGCGAGAGAGAGAGAGAGGGAGTGAGAGAGTAAGCACAAAGTGTTGGGGCGTCGAGCAGGAGCCAGAAAACACTGCCCAACACAAACGAACACCCCCATTGGGGCGGGGTGTGCTCGGACAAGGCATTAAATACAATTGGTGCGAAGCTTTAAGAAAATGTTCGCTCGTTAGCTTAGCGGTCGAGCAACAGCTGCTGCTGTTGCTGCTGCTGTTGCTGCTGCTGCTGCTGTTGCTGCTGCTGCTGCTGCTGCTGCTGCCGCTGTTTGCGGTCTTAAAGCGAATGAATTTATGGCACTGTGACCCGAAAGTGCAGCTCAAACAGCAAGAAATATTGCAGCTTAAGTGTCCAGCCAGCGAGACTATTATGAAACGCAAAACTGGGCCAAAAATGTTTTCTAAATTTTACAACTTTGTCAAATTTAATATTTGACCTAATTTATTTTTTATGCAGGAGCTAAAGTAAAAGTAGTCAAAATATATGTTTATTAAGCTACGTAGATTTTGAAATCTTTTGCTTAAGCTATAAAAGAAGTTTAAAAGCAATGCTGTCATCGATTATAAAAATGGAATTTTCCATTAATCTCTTAAGATTATAATTAAAACTTTAATCTCATGAAAATTGATTGCAACGAGAAGCTCTCTTAATGCTAATTACTATATATGTTAATTATGTTTAATTAATTATGTTATGTTTCTAAAAGATTACAAACAATTTAGAACGAATAAATATGTTAAATCAATTATATTGTTCAATTTAAGAATTTAAAACTAAATAAATAATTAAATTTAGACCTCCAAAAACTAATATAATAGCTATTAATTTTTATTTAAATAAACGATGCATACGAATAAATTCGTTTCATAGACAATCTACGTTTAGAAAGTTTAATCTATTAAAGTACTTTTTAAGCTCTTTGTTGGGTTTACTAAATGGAAAGTTGTCTGATTCGATTTGTAATAAATCATATAAAGGAATACAATGTTAAGCGTGAGTGGAATAGGGAAACAAACGCATTTCCATCTTGGGCAAATTGACATATAATTTATTGAAAATCCTTATCTTTATACTAGGAATGCTGTATTTCATTAAGTATATTAATTTAAATTGAATTTATATAATATAAGAAATCTAAATAGAATACATTAAATTATAGAAATCTAATGTATATTTATTATTTTATATATTATATACATTTTGCACTCAGCTTAAATAATAAACGAATTATAGATTTTTTTGAAGCTCTGTAAGTTTCCTTTCTCCTGCTCGCCTCTTTTTAAAACGATCGACAGTCTAAAAGTTTTAAATTCAAAGTGATTTTTAATTAGAAGAGCAGGAACATTAATTCTCCTAATACCTAATTCTTTTACTTCTCTTACATACAGTGTTGTCATTCAAATGAATTTATTTAACAAAAAAATAAATAAATAAATTATTTATTAAATATATTTTACATATTTTTCATTTTATTCAAATAAAATAAAAGTCTAGAATATATATAAAAAATAAAAAAAACAAATTTAATATTTTGTTAAGGGCTAAAAGAATAAATTTGCCTGTTGAGTAAGTTCCATAAAATATTTTTGAAACGTAAATTATATATATAAACAATTAATTTAATAAATAAATGTTTATATTTTATTTATTACTTATTATTAAATTATATTATTATTATAATTATATTAAATTATATTATTATTATATTCATTATTTATTATTATTATTTATATTATTATATTATTTATATTTTCTTCGTCTCTTTACTTGTAATCCACAAATTTTCATTAGATAATACGATATTTTCTAAAGAAAGCTAACCATAAGTAATTATCAAATAATTCTTGTTAAACAAGAATAAAAAGATTGTCTGCTAAATAGGATAGGACAGCTAAATTGAATTTAAAAATTAGAGCAAAAGAAGCTTCTCTTAAGCATTTCTTATTAGAGCTTTATGTATAATTCAAATGAGTTTATATTTTAATTTGACATATTTAATTTGACAATTTCTCGTTTTTTGTTTTATTTTTTTTTTTGTTGCGCATTTATTTTCTTGGAATTCGAAAATTATAATTGACATTTCTGACAGCCGTTCAAGCAGGCTTTACGAGTCTTGCCATTTGAGCGCTTGTGCCAGGTAATCCATTCGTAGGCCCAATTAAATTGTCAGCTTGAATTGTCTGGCCAAATTTGGAGTGTTGTTTTTAATGTTGAGCCGGCGCTTTTAATGCCGAAAGTGTAGAGCTCCTGGACGACTAATCAGTTTAATTGCCATGCGTTAAGCCATATCAACAAACACGAGAGCGGAACTCAAACAAAAACAAAAACCAAAAAAAATAAAATAAAATAAAATAAACCTCCTCAAAAAAATGCCGCAAAATTACTTTTAACTTAGACGGGCTGTGTGTGCGCTGTGTTTGCCGCAGAGGCCTTCATTTGCGGCGTTTAATTAGCCAAATTAAAATATGCAAAGTGCCAAAGGAGGAGAAGATTAAGTGGACTGAAACTGGGTTATTTTGATTTGTGTGAGTGTCGGAGTGTGTGTGCGTGTGTGTGTGTGTGTGTGTGTGTGTGTGTGTGTGTGTAGGCTTTTGTTGGCTCCTCCCATTTTATTTACATTTTTATGCATTGAAATAAATTTTAATCTATGCGCTCAACTGTTGAGTTCTTTGCCGGATTTGTTGGCCAATTGCAGAATATTTTCGGGTTTTAATAGCACTTGCCAAGTCTTTAAACTGTTCCACGCCATTAAGTCCCTCTCATCTCCTTTAAGAAAAAAAATAAATGCCGCTCAAAATATGGGCCGGTAAACCATTTTTGTGTTTATGGCTTGGCAAATAACAAATTACGCAAATGGCTTGTAAAAAATATTGACATGTTCCAGCGGCAACAGCAGAGCAAGATCTAAGGCAACATTAGAAGCTTTTCTAGCTAAATGCCTGAACAACATGTTTATGACTTGCGAGCTGGAATATTCAGTGAGCAAACACACTGGCATTTAGAAGAGGAAGAAGTCTCTCCCGGAGAATAACTCACATGCGAAATGAGTTATAAATCAGTTACTTACTTACGCATACATATAGTATATAAATCAAATCAGAGCTGAATGAAATTTACCTTACAACTGTAGACGCCCTCATCGATGCGACTCGCTTTGGTCACACCCAAAATGGCCGTGTAGACATCTTTCGTTTCCGGCGGCAGCACAGTTGTCCAAATTTCTCTGCAAATAAATGAGATTTGTTATTCATATGTGATATTTCACTCAATGTGAATTATTTGTGTGTGTGTGTGTGTGTGTGTGTGTGTGTGTGTGTGTGTGTGTGTGTGTGTGTGTGTGTGTGTGTGTGTATGGTTAAAAGGGCCACAAGCTGATCAAGCTGAGAAAATACATGAAATATTTTGCGATATTTTAAATTGAAATGTTTCCAAATATATATATATGTATATATATATATATATATATATATATATATATATATATATATATATATATATATATATATATATATATAATCAATATTTACATATATTCATAAAAAATTATAAAGTTTGTATACAATATATTTATTAAACTTTTTTATTTTATTTATATTTATATATTCTTATTAAATTAGCTTATTGTTTTCTATAAGGGAGATTGCAAATAAAAAGAAATTAAAAAAAAATAATAATAAATATTTATTTATTTAATTTATTTATATAGTTTAACTATGGCGCAATGGAAATATCCTTAATTTCGCTTAACAAATTTATTGACTAATTATTTATATTTTATATAATTTAACCACGGCGCACTGGAAAATTCCTAGACCCTTCCCTTTACACTAGACCTCAACTAACTAGTTTGAAATTTTATCTTCTCCGCTCGAATTATGCTACATATATAATAATATCTTGCTGGGGCAGTAGGTATTCCTTAGCATAGAAGTTATCATATATTGTTTATACTTGTCGATTTAAATTGAAGTTTAATAGAAAAAAAAAAACACACACATGAATTGAATAAATTATAAAAAAATAAATTAATTAATAAAATAAAAAAATTAAGAAAATCTAATATATAATATAAAAAGATATAGTAAATAAATAAGAAAAAGTAACTAAAATAAATAAAAGTAAAATAATAAAAACAAATTACAAATTATATTCTTGGCTGTATTTCATTCTGAACTAATTTTTATTTATGTCTCCATACAAATTTAATTTAATTTTGTATTTTTTCTACCTTTAATAATATTAAGGTATACAAGAGAATTTCATTCTTCATTTTTCAGTTAAGAGTATAGGCTTTTCAAGCCTTTATCTACTTAATTATAGTCATATACATGTATGTAATTGGAATTAAATGTTGAATTTTTAGCAACACATGGAACTCTTGACTTTTTGAAATAGCTTCAAGTTCAACCTTCAATGGCTAACATTATTAATTAAATATTATATATTATTAAAATATTAGTTGAAGACGTCATACAAACTGCCTAATATCTTATAGATATATATATATATTTACATTTACAGATTTAGCAGCTTTTCTACAGATGTTTCAGGCGTTGCTCGAACGATTTGCTCGAAATCTTACCTACATCGCATTCACATTTATTTGATATGTTAAAAGCATTTTTCACTTCAATGCACTGTAGTCTATAATTTTTAACAAAATTATTTTATGCATTTGTAAATAAATTGCATCATTATTTAGCTACATTGTTATTCATCATTATTATAAGCAATTGCTATTGGTTACACTTCAATTGCCGAATCATGTAGTCAAATTTTCAGCTTGGCAAAAGTCAAATATATTAGAGAGTCTAGTTAATTAAGAGGCAACTTTCACTCGTGTCAGTCGAACCATTCATTTTCACACCCAATACACAGCATTGCACGAGCAGCAGCAGCAGCAAAAGCAGAAGCAGCATCAGCATTCGCATCAGCAAATGAATTGGAGCGTATATAGTATGAAGTATTCAGTATGCAGTATTCAGTATGCAGTTTCCCCGCTAATTGACCCACTAATAGCAGCTCACTTATCATTCCGCAGCGAAAAATGAACTCTGTGTGGAGTGTGCGGGAGTTTGTGTGTGTGTGTGATGTCTGTCTGTCTATATATGTGTGTGTGTGTGTGTGTGTGTGAAAAATCATAGCTAATGTGAAAACAATCGCGGATGCTGCGGCTCCAAGTCAATTAGCAGACAGCATGATTCACTCGAAAATGTTTTTCAACATGTTTTCGGTGACGCGCCACTGAAAATTGTGCAAAATCAAAATAGAAAAAAAAAAAAAACAAAAACATTCGATTTCTGTTGGATAAAAATGGGTCATAGTAGATTCGACGACACCCACACGGCAAACAGGATACCATGAATATATTCTCCATTTAGTCGCCTGTGAGTCTAATTAGCTTAGATTAGCAGAGCGTCGACTTTTAGAAGAATTTGAAAGTGATAGAAAATTTACATTCATAGGGATAATATATAGGATTATATAAATAGAATGCCAATATTATTTATGATTGTTTTCATTATAATTAGTTGTGTATATTAAAAAAAAAAAGAGGAATACAGAAATTGACATGAGCAGAGACGAATTAATTTTAGGGATCATATAAAATTTAGTTTTTTGTCATTTAAAAATGTTTCAAGGTTTATTTTAATGATAAACGATTTAGAAATAGAATATTAACAGTTAAAATACCAAGTTTCTGAGCTAAAAATTTAATAGTTCATTTTATTTGAATTATTTAAATTTATAAATATGATTAAATTATAAGTATATCATATTATATTATATTATAATAAAAGTAAAAAAATAAATAAAAGTTCTACATTACTTATTTTAATGTTTCCTTTTCTTTTATTTAATATTAGTAAATCATTTATTTTTATTATTATTATTTATTATTAATTTGATTAATTTATTTATTTAGTCTATTCTCATAGTTTATAAATATATTATATTATGATATTTTATATTATAATAAATGTAAAAAAATAAATAAAACTTCTACATTACTTATTTAATTGTTTCCTTTTATTTATTTATTATTAATATGTATTTATTTTTATTATTATTATTTATTATTAATATTTATTTATTTAGTATATTCTCATAATTTGTTCATTGCATAAATGAAAAATAAAATAAATGAATATTTATTATTTATTTATTTAGTATATTTTTGCATTTTGTTCATAAAAAAATAAATAAATGGGCAAAAATTAATTTAAATTTCCACATTATTTATTTATTTTATTTTTAATATATAATTTTTAATTTTTTTTTTAAATTAATATTTGATTATTTCAAGAGAAAGGCCCTTAACCAAACAAGGTTGCAAAAGATGTTTTTTTTTATGGATTATTTAAAAAATTCATATACTTTATTAGAAGCTGCAAACCAATATACCCCTCCTCATCTATTAACGAGCATATATGTAAATTGTAAAATAAAATCAAATTGTTTTTGACTAAACCTGCAACAATTAAATCAAACTGTCAGTTTGCACATCAATGTGAGATGTGTTTTATTTCGATTTGTACATGTCAGTCACAATTGTTGTGGGATGATTTATCATCGCACATATTTCGATGACTTGATGAAGTTGATTGAGTAGCAACTAAGCAGCTTAGATATTTATTTATGCCAAAGTGTTAATGTTAATGTTAATGATTTCTGAAGCTTAAGCTCAACTCTTTGATAGCGCTTTGCTGCTGTGCTTGTTGCTCTTCAGTGTTTTATCTCTTGCCTTGAGCTGTGCTGCCTTTGCACTTAGCAGGCCACTGAGTAAAACCAGAAGCAAAACCAAACTCTTGCACTTGCCAACAACTTAAGTGCTGTTTGGGGTTTAGGGTTTTTCGGATGGGCAACGACAGAGTGAGTAAGAGAGAGAGAGAGAGAGAGAGAGAGAGCGAGGTAAGAGTTATCTAGTAAGCTGCTTGTTGAAGCGAAACGGCTTAGTGAGTGAGTGCATTCCACTAATAACTTTTACGCATGGATAACAAGGATAACAGCCTCATAACATTGAAAAAGTGCCCAAAAACCGCACAAAACGAAAGTGCGGTTAAGGCAGAGCCATAAACCACAGCCGTGCCTCAAACTGAGTGCGTCAAGCAATTTGCACAGGTGCATTGGCCAAAATGGCGCTTGCAATGGAATGGAATGGAATAGAACGGAACATGTGGGTGGGTGGGCGTGCGAGGCGTGGCATTGCCGAGCATACAAAGCACTTAACCCACAATTTGCTAATGGCCAACGGCGCAAGAATTTGCCAGTGCCAGTCACGTTAACTGTGTGTGGTGGCCATGCTCATGCTCATGCTCATGCCCATGCCCATGCCCCATAGTTGTACCAGCTCACCTGTCGCTACGCACCTTCAAAATCAATTAAAAGGCAACGGAAGTAATAACATTCTGTGCAGGAAGTGCGTAACGCTTAAATGCAGCAGCGAGCTCAACCGCAAAAACAGCAAAGCTCGCTCGCTTCTCGTTTACGCCAAATGAGCAATAGCAACAGCATCAACAGACCAAACAACGCAAACAACAACAACAACAACAACAACAACAGCAGCAGCAGCAACAGCAACAGCAACAGCAACAACAGTTTTCATGGCGTACAGGAAGCCGCCTTAGTGCTGGTTACTCCTCGACTAATACAATTACATACTAAGCTGTTAGGCAAATACATATACTCATATGAACGACGGGCGAGAGCATACCAGGCAGCCACAAAGATAAAGCGAAAAGAGACCCTACACTTACCCCGCTTTACCTCCCTCACCATCATAACAGTTCCCTCTGTAATTCCTAGAGATGAGCGCGTGAGTTGTAATCGCTTATGTGTATCAGATAAATGAGGAAAATTTTACAAATATTAAATAAATGTATTCAAAACTAAAAGAGAAGAAAATAAGCAGAAAAAAAGAAACAATATAACAAGTAATAAACATGATATTGATTCTTATGACTGTTCAATTAAAAAAAAAAAATATATATATATATATATAATATAATTATAATAATAATAAATAATAAATATAATTATATAATAAATATCAAAAATGAAAAATAGAAAAACAATTATTATTGTAGTATTATATATTAGTGAAACTGAATGAATAATAGTAATCTTAAAAATATAATATAAGATTAATATTAAAATTAATATTAATATTAAATAAATAATACTAATGTATATTGAATATTATACAAATTAAATCGAATCAAAGTCATTATAATTTTCATCACCATTAAACATTTTCCAACCACAGCCTCTTCATTATCTTTATTACTATAATTATGAAAATTACCATCATCATTATAGAGCATTAGAAAATCAAAGTTAAACATGTCTCATCATTCTCTTTAACATTATAATTATGAAATTAATCAGCATAAGTCTCCAACATATTATTTATATTGATTAATTCATCTTACTAATATTACTCAATATTATTGTCATTATCAGTACGAAATATTAGGGACTTAATTATTATATTTATTTAATTATTTTATATAATTATTATTAATATTATTATTTTATTATTATTATTATTATTATTATTATTATTATTGTTATTTTCATGATTATGAACCACGTTGTATTTAGCATCATCATAATCATTATTGTCACAATCGTAAATAGCATTCTCATGAATTATAATCATGTTCGATTAGAATACTAAAAACCATAATGATTATTTAATATAATAGCTATTAATAATATTTATAGCATTTATACCAAGTAAATTAAGCAGTGCACACCTCACACTCTGGATCTCAATTAATAGATATATCAATAGGCTCACCTTTTATAGGCAGCACTCTCACACAACCCCGAACTTAGTTCAAGAATGTTTGACTCGGCTCAATTGAATTTCTCTCTGAGAGCAGAGCAGAGTTCTTATTGTGAATTAGAAGATGTATGTATGTATATATACTTATGTACACGAATAATATATATATATATATATATATATATATATATATATATATATATACTCAAATGTATATATATTTATTCTTGTAAACATATGTATGTACAAAATGTATATCAAAATTAATTTACATTTCTTTTTACACACACAAGCAATCATTTTAATTAAGGCTCAATTAATATTTCAAGTAACAGAGAATATTTAACTTTCTACAGCTTTTTGTTTACATAACATTAGCATTGTGTAAGTGGCGCTGTAAATAACAGCAGACATGATATTGGTTTGTTGTCGTAACTGAAAGAGTTTATGGTAAAAGCTGTTAAAAATTATTATTAATTTGAATTTTAATTATTATTCTTTTAATTTTAAATTTATGTATATATATTTATTTATTTTTTTGTATGATATACTCACACTTTAATAAATATGACTAACTTTCACTATATGCTCAACCAGAGCTTTTCAATTCTTACATTTTCTCAACCCGCACACGTGTGCATCGCTAACAGAAGGAAGGCCACATCCTTTTGGGTTCGGCGTGACTGCATTTGTAAACTTGTAGCCAGCGAAGGGGCAGCTGCAACGATTACTGCATTGCTATCGATGTTGCTGTATGGATGTGTGTGTGTGTGTAGATATGTGAGAAAGAGTGTGGAATTGTTGTACACACAGTAGAATCAACTTGTGCTACTTTTCTCGTCTCTCCCACGCACACACATTGAACGTCATATACAGGGCAATGCTTTTCTGTGATTTTTGAAATCTGCTCTGAAAGGGGTCCATAAAATGGCATTGGCAATAAAGTTGACTGAATCATTTGAAATGCCAAAATTGCATGCCAATTGAAGGGCCATAAACGTAAACGAAAACAGCATACGAATATATAAGTGGAAGGAAAAAATAAAAACTATTTAAAGAACTAAGCTGGCTTAAATTGTCAAATAAATGTCACGGAATTCTAAGAATAACAGCTCTGTTAACAAATAATCTATTAAATTTGTTATAAGAAATGTAATTTAAGAGCTGAAAGAAAATTAGAAAGGTATAAGAGAAAAATTTATTAAAATAAAAAAATTAAATTTTATTAAAATATGTAAAAATTTATTAAAATATCAATTTTGCAATAAGAAATGTGCTGAAATGAAAAAAATTATAAAAGTATAACAAATAATTGTAAAAATTAATTTAAATTTTCTAAAATCCAGTCATAACAGCTCTGTTAACTTAACAAATAAATTTTTAAATTTGCAATAAGAAGTGTAATTTAAGAGCTGTAAGAATATTATAAAAATATAAAAGATGATTGTAAAAATTAATTGAAATTATCTAAAATGCCTGCAAATTTCTTCTAAATTTAATTTTTTATTTCAAATAATCAGGATATTCGTTCTCAGATTTCCTGGAAACCCCTAAAAACCACCTTTTACATCAGTGTAAGCCATCAAAAAATGTAGAGCTTACACAGAGCTGTTAGGCAATAAAAATATATTTAATGCTCAGCTCTTGCGACACGGTCATTCGTATTGCTGTCTTTTCAAATATTTTTGATCCACTTTTTTTTTTTTTGTTTATTGAGAAAGGACAAAGTCGGACTCAGAGCCAGAGGAGCCACAGAAATTAGCTTCTTGGCCATATGCTAGTAAATATGTAAAATAACAAACATATGCTCCAGCTGACACATAAAATAACAACAATAGCTCAGAGCGATCTTGTTGTCCTTGGCCCGTGGATAGACCAGGGATTAGATTTTTATATGAGCCACACCGCAAAAGCCTTTGGGCTTTCAAATACAAATCCATCGCAATGGTTTTATGAGTTCATAAAATTGGCGTGGTGTAGGTGTTTACATTGGATGCCTTTTTTTTATTTTTATTTTTCCTCACTCTCGCTCTCTTCCTCTTCCTCTAAGTGTGGGAAATTGAAATTGTGAATTTACTTCTCTGCTGAATTCTTTATGGGCTTGCCTATGACAGAGCAAGATAGAAAGAGAGACAGAGAGAGAGAGAGAGAGAGAGAGTGCTCGTAAATATGAATAAATCTCTATGTGCTAGCAATGCATTAAAGCTCCCAGTCCCATAATCGTAACTTGATTAGAAATACGATACAGACTAGCCGAAAAATTTAAGGCCAATACATTTACACACACACACACACATACACACAGGCAGGCAGGCAGGCAAGCATATAAAAACTTTATTAAACGCAACTACACATAAAAATAAAACGATGACAAAGTGCGCGACGCGTTTTGCAGCCTCTGTTTTAGCAGTTGTTGTCCTGCTGCGTGACTGCGACGCCGACGTTGGCAGTTTTTGCTTTCGCTGCGCCTAGACAGTCTGTGTGTGTGAGTGTGTGAGGCCTGGGCTCACAATTCACTTCAAGTTGTAACAAATTTCATTACAATCGTAACAAGAAAACGTGTCTCAACAACTAAATTGCGAAAGCGAAAGCGAAAGCGTAGACAACAAAAAATTGCAAATAACTAGGCTGGCCAAAGGCTTGATTGGCTTTTAGCAGAGACACGATTAAACTTTAACATGGCGCTGTTAAGTAACAGTAGTTGCTTTACAGCCTGTGTATCTGCAGCTTTAACTAACAGTCTAGCCTTTCTCTCCCTCTCTCTCTCTCTCTCTCTCGCTCTCGCTCTCTCTCACTCTCTCTGAGCTAGGGTCAACATATTAAAGTGACAAGGCCTGCTGAGCTCCCACTTCCGTCGCTCCTTCAAATTGTCTCTCATATTATTTGCCCCTTGGCATATTGCTGTCATACTACGAATTTTTTTGTTATTGTTATCATGGCGGCATTTCCTTTTTTGTTTAGGTCAATGCAGCAGCAGCGACAGCATTTCCCTTACCATAATTTCTACTCTCGTTTTTTTTTTTTCTTTTTTTGCTGACAAGCCGCTGCCTTTTCCGACTTTGCTATTTTATGGGCGTACGCAAAAGGTCCTTTGGCCTGCGGAAGCATCGAGGTGTTAGTGAATTTTATTCAAATTTGACGCTAATGAAATGGCACGTGACAAGGTTTGCTGAAACACATCGAATCGAAATCTATCCATATGCTGAAATCTCAAATGGGATTTTTTTTTTTAAGAGGAAATCGATTTGAATATTATTAAGTTGACAGTTGAAGCATAACAAGATTTTTTTTTGTCTAGTGTATTATTTTCTTTGAGAACAAGTAAATAAAAAGTAAGTAAATTTCTGTGTTAGCAGCATTTAGAGTGACAATTGAAAGCAATTTAATTAGTAAATAAAGAAATATTTTTAAGCCAAGTTAAAAGTTATTTAAATTTGAAACAATTTCAGCAATAAATTCCTATTCATAAATAAATAAATAATAACAATAAATAAAAAAAACATATACTTTTACTTGCAAATGACAATTCTATGAAATTATTTTAGAATTCAAATTAAAAGATTAAAATATATATGCAAAGCAAACAAAAGTTTTGTGATTGGTCAATTTTTTGTTCAAAAAGCGCTCATTAAAATGAATAAATATGTATAAGTAAAAAATAAATAGAATGCAAAATTATAAATAAATACATTAAGCAGAGAAATGGCTATTTGTTTATCTAAAAATTATAAAGAAATATTTTTAGAATAATATATTATTATATTATAATATATTCGACATGTTGATGTTCTACTTTTCAAAATTTAATTGTCAGAAACTCTTCACACACAAAAATATTAAATCTGCAAATTTTATTTCAATGCGAAATAAAATATAAATATATGAGTAGCTTTTTAATGTTACATTGAAATTCACATGAAAATGAAACAGTGGAAAAAAATTAATAGAAAGTTAAATAAATCGATGCGTGGTATGGGAATGAAAGGCAAATAAATTCTATTTATATGAAATATTTTATGAAAATATTTCATTTAAATATAATATAAATTTTCGACAAGTCTACTACTAAAAATATTCTCTGAAAAATTTAATATAATATAAAAATTAATAAATAAAATATTCAAATTAATTATATAAACTTTTTGCAATTGCAGAAAATAAAAATTATAAATAAAGATTTCAAATAAATTAAAATAAACGCAATCTCATATTGAGTTTAAATCTAAATAAATAGAAAATACCAAAACCTATTCCAAGACATATAACTTGATCTTTTAAACAATATCTTCCACGTAAATAATACTTCATTTCTGTTTTGGTTTGGTGCTTAAGATAAAGTCCTTTATTGGCATTGAGTAAAATTCCAAGAGCAAAGACAAAGATAATTGTCCATTAAGTAATAAATATGTTATAGTTAAAGATTCTAGGGGGCCATATTTGATAACGCTTACAACAATTTCACTAGGTGTCAACAAGAACAGAATGAACAATATATGTATAACTACTAGAGGGGATAACTTGAACGGCTGGACTAGTCCATGAAAGTGTGTGCAGTGCCTGTGCAGGGGATGAGTGAGATCATGCGACTGCAGACCGCATACTCGCTTTAGCTTCATTCAAGCCGAACGACTGCCTCTGGCGGCCTAAACGCGACAACGCAGCAGGCGCTTCTTCCATTTGCAGAGAGGAGGCCAGGCACGCGCAGCCGCCAGACGTCGCCAGCTTCATTTGTCCGTCGCTGTGCCAGCAGGAAGCTCCTCGCCACCATCCACGGATGCCGTCTGCTCGATGGCCTTGGACGCACTGGGATCCGCAATGCTGCCAAAGTAATTGCCGGTGGGCTCGATGTCCACCACACGCTCGACATCATCTAGTTTCGGTGGTGCTGGCACCGTCACCATGAGTATGCCATCCGCCGAGAAGGTGGCACGTGCCAGCGTCGCATCGTAGTGCCGCGGCAGCTTGTAGCAGCGCGTAAACTCGCGCGTTATGCACAGCTGCCCCTTGTCGGCGCGATCGTCTGCCTGCTTGCCCTCCACACAGATGGTGTCGCTGTTCTTGGCCTTGACCGTCAGCTCGGCCAGCTGGAAGTGGTGCACGTCCAGCACTACCTTGAAGGTGCCCCGACCCAGCGAATCTGGCTCCGTGCCCGTCTCGATTACCACACGTCCCACCAGGCACGAGCCGTGACACCAGGCGCTGTCGTCCACCCGCAGATGAAACTCCCGCGCGCACACGTCCATCTCATGGGACAGGTAGTAACGCCGCTGCCGGCACTTTGGCTCACCCGCTGACCAGTGCCGGCGCGTCGGCCAGTGGTAATGGGGGCTGGCATGCCCATGCTCGTGCTCATCCCAATCCCAGTCCCAGTGTATGGGCATGGTTCGTTCCTCTATGTGCTCTGTGTGTGTCGATGTGTTTACGTGTTTATGTAGTGCTTTGTGCTTTGTTTCGTTGCACACGGAACAAACGCGTTGCTTTTTGGCAAAGGGCGCCAAAAAAACGGTTGTCCTCTGCTCGACTCTTACTCGCTAACTGAACTGGTTGCCCAATTGCCAACGAATTATGCAAAGTTATGTCAGCCGAATTGCAAATGCGAATGCGATTGAGAATGTTCCACGTACCGGTGCCAGGCCCAGCCAGCAACTGCACCAAATCACTCAATTCGCATATAAACATTTGCCGTGCAATATCCGAAAGTGGAGCAACTCCAGCAAGGCATGTTTGATCAATACTCTGAAGACACAAAACTGTGTCTGGCGCAACCCTTGCAGCTATTTTTATACTGCCACAAAAGGACCCACCCATTGGGTGGGTGCCTAGCAAATGCGTTAAATGCCACAAAAAAAAAAAAAAAATAAAAGTAATATTATGAACGGGTTTATGCAACTAATTGTGTCGCATTGTCACCCAACTCAACTCAACTCGACTCAGCTGAGATAATTTTTTGGTCTGGTCTGTTTCGCTCTACTTAGCTCTGCTCTACACAGTCAGGGGGAGAAAAAAAATGGAACTAATGAAAATCGTGACCTCCATTTGGCACGTCTTTCATATGTGAGTGAATCGGACACATGTGGAGAGTATATACAGGGTTTTACACTGCCTTGAAATCTGCTTTAAAATGAGCTGAAATTTTTGAGGTTTTTGTATGATTCAATATACGATATCTCGGCGACTATTAAACTCAATTCACTTGGATTTGGCAAAGTAATCAGAAATTGAATATTGGAATATAATTCTTAGTTAGTAAGACCCTATTGCTAGATATATTGTTCATATCAATCTGGGAACATTGATTGATTGATTGACTATTTTAAATAATTCAATATGAGTTAGCTCGAAGTGTAATCGGAGACTACTTTGAAGTCAGTTATAAATTCAGGAAATTGAAAATTGGAATCTTTTTCATTATCTTTTGCATTATCTTCTCTGGCACAAATAAAACAATAAAATATAATATTATACTATATGGCCAGACTAGTGTGATTTAGTCAAGCTGGATTCAGATATATATAGAGAAAGTAAACAACAGATTCGCATTTTGAATTCAAATTTCGAATCTGCATTTTGTGTCAATCTATGGATTTATTTATGGACTGACAAATAGTGATTCAATGACTGATTCAATGGTTTCTGCTAAACAGTATTCAGCTAAACAAAATCAGAATTTGATTCTTTGCTATCAAATCATCCTGCTCAGTTTTGATGATTTCATGCCAATCTGATAAAGATGATATCTATACTATGTGTGAGTAGTTAAAATGTTTTAATGGATGAGATATATCGATGACTAATCATGGAATTCTTTTGAATTCCGCCAATCGCTCGCTGAATAGGAGGCCTGGGCACAAGTGCCTAAACAGATAATTTAATATACATAAAGAAATACATACACAAATTCACATACATATACATATTATATATCATCTGAAATGTATTAATGCGTAGATATAGGTCTATATATGATGTAGCTCTTTTGTATAAAAAAATATTTCAATTTGATTTGTATTTCAATTTTTAAAATAAAAATCAAGGCATAATTCTTATTTTTGATTTTTATAAAAAAAAAAAAAAAAAAATTGTAAATCCAAGTGATGATTTGATTTTTAGATAAAAATGGATTTTTAATAATTATTATTGATTTTTATCATATAAATCAATTTCAATAATTAAGAATAATATCTTTTTAAAACTCAAAAAATAATTATTATTTCATAAATTTTTTTTATTAAAATTATAATCGTTACGGTTCTTGGTTTATACAGCTGCAGCTATGACATTACGTATGGAGTTTTATATTATTTAAATAATTGCTCTAGCTTTGCTTTCACAGATTTAAACTAAATTTTCCCTTTTAGATGATTCAATTATATTCTATGTCAATTCTGGTGAGAATAGCTAATTCAGTTCTCTTATACTACTTCTATACTAATAATGTATTTCCCCCACTTTCCTCTCAAATGACTCAAAAAAGGTAAAATGTAAAATGTTAACTAAATGTTAAGTTCGCTGTTAACAGTTAAACTCATCGCTTAACATAAGCTCATATATAAATAAATTGTTGTCCGTAAATTATTTATAAAAAAAGTAATTGTTTATACGATTGGCTTATTTGAGCACCCTGTATATTACACATTGTACAGAAAAGAGTTTTGGCCAAGACAAAAATATCACATAGACATTGTCGGGACATTTACAACGCATTTGTTGTTGTTGCTGTGGCGTGTTTGGCCCCGAGTTGAGCCAATTTGTAAAATAACTAAATTTATATATATATATATATATATAGCATATTTTACTGGAATGGGTGGGATGGGTCAAGACCCAGTCTTGGCTGGTTTGCTGCTGAAATTGAATTTGTGCTGTTAGCTTTACAGTTTGACAAATTTGCAGCAAACAAGCCAAAAGTGACTACAGCTTGACTCGGCTTGAATGACAGAGCGCATTGTGCCCTTAAACAGCAACTGGAGAGTTTTTACACAAATTGAGTGAGGGCGGAGCTGGGCGAGCAGCCAGTGGAAGAGTTCGCGCTGATGGGTTTGTCGCAAAACTCTATAAACTTGGACAAAAGTTGTTGAAGCAAGCGTTTAGACGACGACGATGATCAGAATGACGAGAGTTACTTTAACTAAATTAAAAGAGTAACAATATAAGCAGAACAGACAAAACGACAGTTCATTGAATGCAACAATAATTTGTTGGAGAAACAATGTTTAGATAGTCTCTGAATTTATTTGTGTTCAGTTAGAAATTACTTAAAGTTAAGATTTACTGTTATTTTTATGGGAATGTTTCTGTAGAGAGTATCTTATATATATTTTCTATAGATATAAGAAATTATAAATATATTGAGTTGACTTAAATCAATTTCAGCTTTGACTTGGTGATTTGTCTTTAAGGCAGAGCCTACAAATTCCGAGGAAGATACAGATAGTTATTCAGTTATTAGCAGAAATCGGTTGGGTAAGCCCCAATATACGGTGAGATTCCAAGCTGAATATTCATATGTTTTTGAAGCTCATATTCTTTTGCCATTTAAAAATTAATTAAATATTGTTGCAAAAATATAAGTGAATATCTTCTTTTAAATTATTTAATGCTGTACTAAAATATTTTCTTCAAGTGAATTTATTTATTTATTATTAAATTAAATTATTTAATTTATTTCTAATTTTAAATTATTCATTTATTATTTATTTATTAAATTAATTTTTATTGTAAAAAACATTTATATATGTATGCCGTTAATTTTATCTGATCATAAAGAAATGAAAATTTGAGCACGTGAAGCATTTTCTTTTGCATGTGGAAAATTGTTAATTCTATAATTCCGGGTCAGAAAACCTCTGGATGCGATATGTGAGAATTACGATATACATGTTAAGTGTATATGATATAAATGTGTGATAGAAATACACATACAAAATAAATAAAAAAAATAAGAAATAGATTAATTAAATAATAATAAATATGTAATATGTATATTATGGAAAATATATTAATAATTGGGTTTTTAATTAATTGGGGTTTTTTTTTCAAATGTGCAAAAGTGAGTTAATGTTTTTTTTTCTATCTAACTCTTTGAGTTTCTATCACTTTTCCTTGCAGCTTTATTTTATTTACTAAGAATAATATAATAAACAAAAAAAATGAATAAGATTTATTGATTTGCTTATACAGTTTTTCTTTTGCGTCGTCAAATATAAAGTTTTCAAACATTCCCTCAGTAACGCTCGCTACTGTATATATTTCATATGCTTTTTTATTTTTATAAATATCTAGTTTATTTAAAAAAAACTTTTATTTCAGTTTTTATTCCAAATGTACCCAAATCTTAAATTATATATTAGTTCATCTTGAATTTCATATAAATTGATTTACTTAAATTTTAAGAAGAATTAAAGAAGAAATGAATACATATTAATATACTCACTCTAATCATAAATTTTATATTAGCTTATCGTGAATTTTTGTTATATTATTCTAAATCATTTTCGATCTAATTGAGCAATAATTTAAGTTAATCTCTGCAATTTTGCTATCATCAATAAACATAAATAATTCTAATAAAAACTTTAGGTCTTGAATGTCTGTCGCAAAAAAGTAAATTTGCAAGATGAAAACGCTTTAAATAATCAATTATAAATATATCAGCCAAGAATAAATATTGTTGCCTTAATTTTTAATTTTTCCAAGAATATTATAAAATTGATACAGAAATTCAATCTCAATGATCTTCAATTGTAAATATTTACAAATATCAGTGACTCGGCATAACAGCTCAAATCTTGTTAATTTCGACAGCTGAATGCAAATGACGCAGGTTTCTTTTAAAGTTTTACTTGCTCCATTGCACACAACTCAGAAATTAACAATAGTTTGTGATAAAACAAATGTGCAACAATCGTAAAAGTTTCTTAGTTAACTTTGTCAGTCAACATAAAAAGAGTTTGCATTCAGTTCGCTTCGATTCGCAAAGCGATTCACACAGAGTTTTAACTCAGCTTGAGTTGCGGCAAAAAAATTGTGGAAAAATTCAAGTGATTTTTAATTGATTTAAATAAAAATATAACTTTTTAAGTGAGTGAAAATACAGGCTTATTGCCATTCGCCATTCGGATTTCGCACCTGCAAAGGTAATTTCTGTATGATAAACATAAACGAGCTCTGCGAATGGGAAATATTTGTGCACCCAAAACTAATTACACAAATTTTCCCACCAAACGCGACACGCACACACACGTTGAGGGCCACACGATTAGAGCCAAAATTAATGACTGCGTGTCTATACAAATACACACACACACCCAGATATATAGACACACATGAGACTAGTGGCAGGATTTGGTGTTTGGGGAGGGGCTTGTTAATCAAAGTGTCGGCCTTCGCTAAGTTGTGATAGCTCAGGGATGCGTTAGCGACGTGATTGGAAAATAATTGCATTAATTATCCCGCGCAAGCAGCTGATGCTGATGCTGATGCTATTGCTGATGCTCAGTGTCCTTGATTGAACAGCTGGCCAACTGGGTCAGAATTGGTTTGTTGGCACTTAAAGTGGAATTATGAGCGTGAGTCTGAATGTCTGTTCGCAGAGTTGGCGGATATGCAAAGGAGCTTTAAGATTGTCTGCCCCGATAAATAACCTATTTTCTAGGAAGCGAATTGCCCCCACGGCCAAGTGAAATCAAGCATTCGAAATTCACTTACTTCCGGTTATTTTAGTACGCAAAAGTAAAGTCAGCAGCCACTAACGAATCGGGACCGGGCCGGGCTGGGCCGGGCCGAGCCGAGCTGAGCCGAGTCGAGGGGTCAGCGGCCCCGTCCCAGAGTGACCCAATGCTTAGTCGCTTGTGTAATGCGAAGTTAGTAAATGTCCAAATGAATGACTTCACTTGACTCTCTAGTTAAAATATTTACTCATATTTTGCACCCGGTCTGGGGAACATGTGTTTGTGGCTTTTCCTACAGCTCTAATTATTTACGCATCAATGCGTAGCAGCTCCCTGAGATGGTTGGGCAAAGACCCAAACACATGTAATACACTTTACATGCTGCATGCCACATGCCACATGCTACATCTCTCATGCCTCTATCAAAAGTGAGACGAATCTATAAATAGAAACACGTGTCAGTCAAACTCGATAAAGTTCTGCAAGTGCCTTAAAAGTTTCTCATGAATAACTAGCAAAATTGCATAAAAAAAAACTTCCTTTTATTTATTTATATATATTTTTCCTATATATATTTTTTCTATATATATAGTTTTGTTACCATTTATATATATGTATTTGTTTCACCTTTGAAAAGGGACATTTCCTTTTAATTTGATAAGCCTTTGAAGATATATTTAGATTGTATCTCAGACAGATAAATGGGTTCAGCTAATGTGTTACATTCAAATGTTTTTTTCTTTGAACTTTTGCATTCCCTTGATAAGGAAATCAAATATTTTAACCAATTTTTCTGTTGAGAAAATTCAAATTTAAACTGGAAGAAAAATATTTTAAATTTGGGTAATATTATATTCATAATGCGAATGTTAAGGAATTTTTTCTGTTTTATGTAAGAGATTTTTTGGAAAATATACATCGATATACTTATTTACTTATTATTGTACAATGTATATATTTGGAATTTTAGAGACATCTGTAAGTCTCTAGAAATCCAGAGAAATAAAAAAGAAACATATTTTGCACATAGTAGTATAAACACATTAAAACTCTTACTAATAAAACAAAAATGGTGCATTTTGATGAGTTCCTCGATACAATTTTCTATACATTTTCTATACTTCAGATTACAGATTCATTCAGTCTATAATATGAGCTGATTTTCACATAATCTAAACAGTTCATTAAATATTTAAAATTAACAAAGATATATATATATAAATAAATAAATATAAAAACATTTGTGTAAACAACTGAGAAATTAATTGCTACACTTGGAAGAGTTTCAATTGAACATATTTCAAATATAAGAATACAGATACATAAATAAATGATTTCATAGATTAAATAAACACTTGCTCAGTATTATTGCTAAACATATAAAGTATATGTGTGTGGAAATAATATAAACACTATAAATGTTTTTAAATAGTGTTTACTGAATGGATCTATAGTCTATTCTGGTTTAATGTTTATAATAATATATAAATATATAAAAATCAATATAAAGAAAAATATGCTTTTTTGTATTAATTAATAAATTTATAAAATGTATATTCATTATTGTTTATTATTTCTATATATTTCATTTAATATAATGTAATATATTATTTTATATAAAATAAAATGTATATATATTTTTTCAATATTTCTATAAATTTTATATAAAATAATGTAATATTTTATTTTAATTAATAAGAAAAGATAATACTAAGGTTTAGTCCTTAGTTCGTCTGCATAATTTTAAATATTCTTTTTTTTTTTATTAAATAAATATTTAACCATTTATATTCTTAAATTCTATTTCAAATATATATTTAATATATAGCTTTCATTGCATAATACATTCAATTATACAAATTAGACAATAAAATCTTATTGCTGACAATCACTTTAATATATAATCAAAATTTTACTTTACTTTCTTTTTTTTAAATTTAAATACAATGTAATTTATTTGCCATAGTTGCTAATTCTATGCCAAAGTCCATTCACGAAGATTCCAATTTAAACAGATTTTACCATTGCGTGAAATATTGATTTTCGCTTTATGAATTGTGGAAAACTTTGAAATGTCGAAAATGTAAATACATTCGAAATTGCTATTTATTTCAATATGAATTGTTTTGCAGGCATGACCTTTAGACCCACACGCGAAACAAATCGCACCACGCTTCAATCCATTTCTCTTTCCACCTGACGCGCCCCTTCGAGCCATCGCCCCTCCTTCAACCAACACCCAACATCCAACACCCTCAACCTTGCTTTTAGCTATGTTGTTTCCGGAAACTTGCGCAATGCTCTCTCCCCCCCTGGGCTACCTCATTGTACAGAAATTGTCAAGGCTGCTTGGTCCTTTAGTTGCGGCTAAAGCTAAGCCCCTAGAAACCTGCAGAGGGAACTGCGCGCAGTCGTCCAAGCAACAACCCCTCGTTAGTTACGGCCATATGCTTTTTATGTAATACACCACAAGCAAATGGAGCAGTCGAGGCAGTGGAGCTTGTGTGTGGAGAGTTGAGTGTAGTGTGGATTCAACCCAGTCGGGCTGAGCATATGATGTGCTCTGCCTGGCTGCGCCGTCTAAGGTTTATGATCAATCATTCGCCCTGGCTGACTGGGGTTTGGTTGGCTCGCCTCTCTCTCTCTCTCTCTCTCTCGCCCTCTCTCTCTCTCTCTCTCTCTTCCTGTCTAGCTGGTCTTGTTGAGCGTCATCTCTGACAAATCTTTATCTGCACCCTGACTTATTTATCCCTTTTGGCCGTTTCGTTTTTATTTTGCCTGGGCATTTTATGTCATGTTTATTGATGTGTAAAAGTCATAAAGTCAAATTGAACACTTGTGCTGCAAAAATGCCCGAAAAAAGCCAAAAAAAAAAAAAAAATATATATATATATATTCAAGGCACCCCCAAAAGCAGAAAGCTATTACATATCTTTTTCGCTCAATCTTTGAGACGGGATTTTTAAACAATATTGCACTGATAATTTATATACCCTGTAAAAACTTGAAGAAACTTCAGCTTCAACATATAGTTTTGTTTTAACTTTAAATATTTACTGCAGAGTATTTGCTAGCCGTGCATGCCCCTACTCAATCAATTGGCATACTTGAAGCGTAGCATTTGCTTTATAGTTTTCGATTTCAATGGCCAGTGGTCAATGCTGAATGATTTTGGCTACAGACAGCTGTGTCCTGTGACCGCTTGTCTACCCAAATTATATTCGTAAAATGTTATTCAGCTGTGGCCTGGGTTTAAATTAAGCTAAAGACTTACCTCGTCGCTTTGGTGGCATTGACGGCGGCGCCGTCTTTGAACCATTGGAACTGCATGCGAGACGAGCCCTGGGCCGTGCAGGATATGATAAACTCGCTGTCCTCGCGCACAGCTGCCTGCGGCTGATTGACGCTCAGGTCCTGCAATGAAAGCGTTACGCTGTTTCAGTACACACATACACACAATGTTCACTAATTAAGCGTAGGTGAATGAGAAGGAAAACAGAGCGAGAGAGAGAGAGAGAGAGAGAGAGAGATAGCTGTTGCTATTGCTGTTGCTGTTTGTTCCGGTCCCAGGGTCCCTCTCATGTTGAGCAGCACAAATTTCTGTGCTGTCGTTCGGGAGCACCCTGAGGTTTCCGGCTTGTCGGTTATGTTAATGCAGCCTAATTGCGAGCGGAGGCCACCGGCCACCGGCCACCGGCCACCTGATGAGGGCAATTGTTCAGCTGCTTGCCACAATTAATAAATAATTATTTATTTTCGTTGTTGCTGGCCAAGTGCCAAGTGCCAAATGCCACGTGGCAAGCCAATGCATTTGCTATTGTTATTATTTTATTGCTATTGTTTTTATGGTGTCGAGTCAATAAATTAATATTTAATTTATGACGGAAATGCAAGTCATGTATATGTATATATATATATATATATTATTTGGCATACATTTTGTATAAAAACTTTATCTCATGTAAGCTGTCATAGTCACATATAAATATATATATATATATATGAAAATATATATTTATTTACATACATATATATTAATTTCAGCCAAACAACAGAAATCAATGTTACGCGCCTTGATTGAAACCCATTCAATTGCCATTGAAAATATATTTTAAAAACTGAATACAAAATTTAAGTAAATTTATTTACTTAACACGTTTTACTTTTTATGAACTTTCATTGAAATATAAAATGCAGTGAGGCAAATATGTAATTGGTTTGTCAATGGAAAAGTTAATGAAGAAACAAATATATAAAAAATACTTTAAAGAACTTGATTTAATATTTGTGCAATTTTCAATAACTCACCAGCATATTTAAAGGTGGATTCTCGTCGAAATGATGAAAGTTCGAGACGAGCGTAAAGTTTCCAATGCGTCCGCGTTCGACCATTCGTGTGATGGCCTCGCGAATGCGCTGCGAGTCGCCCTTGATGCCAAAGAAGTGAAATGTTATATCCAAACGATCCGTAGTATTCGAGATTAATTCCAGATCGCTTATCTTGGTTATATTGAAATTGCGCAGCACTCGTGAAAGCTAAAAATAAAAATCATTTCTCTTATCAACTCGATGTGCGTTTGATGTTTCGTTAAGGATGTGGAGCACTCAGGGGGCCATTAGAGCAAATTGACAGCAGTTCGATTGCTAAGCACATGGCATTGATTTTTATTACCCAACCAACTACTAGCCCCATCGTCCTACAACAACAACTCGAACAACTCTTTGGCTCATCTTGCGAAATAAATGATAATATATTCTACTCAATGGGACCATTGAGCATTGGCCACGCATAAAAAATACAATGTCAATGCGCAGGCGAATACGTTTGCCAAAAAGGTAAAAAGTAATATGTTAATACGGCAACAGATTGCCCTCAGAAACCAGAGAAATGTCGCCTGAGAAATGTGTCTTTCGAGACATCAAATCAACGATTCACTGACTTGTGTTTATGCTTAATAAAAGGAGTTTGATTTTCATTTGAAATGAATAAATATTTACAGTTATATATTTTTTTTTATTTATAAATAATATTTTTATTTCTATATTTATGTATTTATAAACTTATATTTATATTTTTATTTCAATAATTATATATTTATAAATTTATATATTTATATGTTTATATATTTAAGTATATATTTATGCATTTAAAGACTCAAATTTGTTAATAAATCTAAATATATTTAATATATCTACTCATAATATAATGAGGTATGAACCCATCATTTAAACACTTTGGCTAATGAGAATCGCATAGAAAGGCGCATCCCAAAAAAAGGTTTCTAGTTTTGCCCAACGAAAGGAAACGAAATTATAAATATTTAATATATAGCTTTACAAAAAAGCTAGAATATTTTCTTAGAAAAATCTTACTCATGAGAATTGCATAGAACAGCTTAATAGAAAACCTAAAATTGAATATAATACTTAACATTATTTTTTATAGCTTTATTTAAATATGTAATGCAGCATTTATAAAGTTAATTTTCTGCTTTATATTTCATCTACCGGAAATCTTTGAAGTTTCTCAAATAACTCTCTTGGGAAATAATTGTGTATTTATTAAAAACGAACTTTATCCAAAAATTAGTATTAAAAAAAATGAATTTAATGTCTGATCGTTAAGGTAAACAAATATGGAAAACTTCAAGTTCTTGAAATACTTTTTCTTTGGCTTTTTTCTTATCTGGCCAACTTAAAGTTGGAAAGTTTTTCCTTTGCTCGCTCGAAATTGGCTATGAAATGCAATTTTGCTTTTGCCTAACGAAACTTTTCATTATGTTTTTTTTTTTTGCTCTCTGTCTCTCACTCTATTCTATCTCTCCTCTTGGGTGTCTGTTGTTGCACCGTCGTGTGTCATAATGTGGAGTCAGTGTGGTCTGGCTTATCCTTATTTAAATGATTATGTATTATGTTAAAGTCGTTTGCTTCCGCTGGGTGCCGGCCCCATTGCGAGGGTCATTGCACTAGCCAAAACTTTTTTTTTTTTGCTGCAAACTTTTTGTTCGTATGCCACCGCGGACCGAAAACTGTCTACTTAAATATTAATATTATTGAGCTATCTCCACTTCATGGCGCAGGCTTCTGAAGTCAACGACTCTTTTTACTAGCAGAGAGCGTCATATAAAGCAGCAGAAAAAAAAAATATATATATATATATAAAAGTAGCAGAAAATATTCGAAATATTTGCAGGCAGAAGTCGAGTATGGGAAAAAGTTGCTATGGTGCACACGTTCGTTCGGCAAGCTTCAAGCTGGCAGCTGTCATTAGACGTACTGCTGTTAACTTGGCAAGTTAAGACCAATGCGGCAACGCTTCATTTGCCACCAGAGCAGCATAAAGCGAAAGACCAAAAGCCCAAAACCCAACACAAATGCAATTTGAGACATTTGCAGAGGGGAAAATGTTCCATACCATACGAAGACAAAAATGAAGAGAGAAGAAGGAAGCCCAAGTAGAAAACTACCTTAAAAATGAGAAAAAATGCTTCCTGCTCCGACGACCTGCAAAAGAAAATGCAAAGGATACGGCTTAAAATACTTTAGTATGGAACACAATACTTTGTAATCCGCCAAAAGGCAACTATTTAAAAAGGCCAAAATATTCCGACTTGTGTTACAATTTTTACATGGCTCTTCATTTGAATACAAATTTTAATAGTCAGATTTAATTACTGATTTACTAGGGTATTACTCCTTCTCAGGTGATTAGTGAACAATAATAAATATTCAGGTAAAGCCAGAGATTTGGCTAAAGATTAAATCATAAAACATGTAAGATTATTAAAAATGTTAGAAGTGAGAGAGATAAGGAGAGACGATGAAACGCAGAGGAAGACAGGGAAAATCGAGAGACATTAGCGAGAGTGCGAGAGAGAGAGAGAGAGAGAGAGATAGAGATAGATAGCGGGAGGCTATGAGGTTGTAAGAGAGATTCTAAAGAAGAGATTGAGAGGGGAAAACTCAGAGAGTAAAACAAATGAAAGAAAGAAAGAATATATTATGAATAATAAGTATGATAGTACAATAAAGAGAAAGAGAGAAAGAGAGAGAGAGAGAGAGAGAGAGAGAGAGAGAGAGAGAAAAGAGAGAGAGAACGAGAGGTTATGATAGGGATTGATAAGGAGAAAGAGATATTGGGCGAAAAAAACACAGATGGAAAGAGAATTTTATTCTTATAGTTATTAATATTATTAAAGGATAGTTTGATTGATTAATAAAGAGAGAGACAGAAACAGAAAGTGAGTGTAAGAGAGAGAGAAATAATGAGCGAGATAGTAGAAAGTTGAAGACACATAGTTACGGAGAGAAAGAAATGAACTAAGACGCTGCATAAGACGTGTGCGAGAGAGAGCTAAGAGAACATTAATTGAATGAGCATTGAAGTTCTTCGAACTAAGTTATATTCCCTAGGAAATTAACATAGTATTCTTTAGAGCCTTGGCTGGAGCATCTCTTTGCTTTTCCATGCTTCAAGCTGACAAGAATGTAATATGGCTAGTTAAAGTACAACTATTTAAGCTCCCGGCCAGGGCCACTCTCTCGCTCTCTCGCTCTCCCGCACTCCCGCACTCCCGCACTCCTGCACTCGCCACACACACACACATATTTTCGACACGATGCCGACGTAACCAATTAGCTGTTTTAATTAACACAACATTAAAGCATTGTAAAATGTGGCAGCTGAGAGTAGTAGGAGAAGAAAAAAAAAAAAATAAGAAACCTAGAAAAATGTTCAAGACTCAGCTGGAGGAGGAAAGCCATGAAATCAAAGCTGACAACAAAAGTAAACTTGCCTCGCCTTGTTCTTTTCCGCTTTAGCGGACGTTTTAAGAAGTCGACTTCAAAACACAGTTATTGAAGAGGAAGAAGAGCAAGGGGAAGAAATGCAAGAGGAAATGGAAGTGGAAGCGGAAGAGGTGGCCATGTGGCAAAACTTAAAACTATGCGAGACGTGGCGGCAATCAGCCTCTTATTGGTAGTTATTACAGAATTTTCTTTTTGTTCACGCCTTCGAGACGTGCTCGATGAAGGCTCTCGGGGCCAGTTGAACGACTTTCAGCGTTAGTTTCTCTCTTTTTTTTTTATATTCAATATTTACTTTTATTATTATAATAACTTTTTTTTTTCGTGCACTTGGTAATTATATTGCACAAGTGCAAAAGTAATGCAATTTTGCTGCTCTAATTAGAGCCCCCAACGCGAACCCCAATATTAGCCCAGCCCCGTGGGTTCCATTGTTGGCCAGAAATCACACGCTCACACTCGAGTGTAAAGCAAAGCCCGTAATGTTACGGAATGCCACTTCAGCGAAGGCCGTCAATGTCGTCGACTTCACTCGTGGCTTATGCAAATATATAGTTATGGCATTAATCAAGAAAGTGCAGTAGAAACAAACAGTAGAAAAATAAATGTAGAAAAAACAGATTTCAAGAAAATAAATATTTTCGGTTAATATGAAAGAGTTTTTTGTGTTGGCTCGGCGCGATTTCGTTGCCGTTTTTTACTTTTAATAAATATTGCACAAAAAACGAAAACTTGCAAGTGCGGAATTAAAAAAAAAAAAAAAAAAAGAAGAAAAAAACAAGTGAATAATGTGCAACAGTCAATGTGCTGAAAAGTGGCATCCAAAGTGAACAAGAGGCCGCTTGAAGAAGCGACGTGCGACGTGCGACGAGCGATGAGCGAAGAGCAAACGAACGGACTCTGTCCGGCTATGGAGTGGACGTTTGTTTGCGCCTGTTGGGGAAAATGTTTCAAGTTAAGGAAAGGAAAAATGTGAAAAAATGCCCTTTGTTTGCTTAAAAACTTTTCGCAGCGGCTGGCAAGTTTAACGGACGTTCTCAAATTAAAAAAAAAAAATTACAATCAGATTAAAGTTCCAACTGGCTATGTAAAGCCACTGTTAAATGCTAACAGCAATGCAATTTTAACATACAGAAATTACAGAATATTATAGATAATGTGATCATTATTAGCTCGAAATAAAGTGAATAATTTGTGAATAATATTGTCTCCCTTGAGTTTGGTTTCTACAGTAAAATATACTCAACCTCAGACAGAGATATGGGAAGGATATCTGTCTGTGACTGCCACTCATATCATCTCAATCTGAATTGTGCGCTAATGACATTTAAATTTCGAGGCAAAATCTGCGTGAAACAGATTGCAGAAAATTTATTCAGTGTGTGAGGGATAAAAAACAAAAATTTCGAAAGGAAATTCGCAAAGTTAAATAATTATGCAAAGGAGAGTTAAGTGAATGCAAATTTAAACGACAGCAGCTATTTTAATTAAGATGTTTCATTTTTGTTTTTATTTTCATCTCTGTGGAACTGTGAGAAGAAAACAATACTTTTTTTTTACGGCGTGAGTTTGGCAACGCTTGTAATGCAATACGCTCGAGAACTACTATGAGCAAAGTACGACATTTGATGCCAACTTTGCTTTGGTTCTCGCAAACTGCCAAATATTCTTTTGGCTGCAAACTTAGTGCCTAATAGGGTTTAACTGCAACAAAGTTAAGAGTTTAGAGCCGACGATGACGACAAACTTTTTCGAGGGTTCTTTAATTGGTCTGGCTTAAACTTGCGTGGGAAGCCGTTCTCTGTGATTCTCATTACAAATGATGACTAAATGACATTTATAGCAGCAAGTGAAACCCGTTTTGATAAATTACACAAAATTGTTGCTTTTGTTATAGAACAAATTTTGAAATAATGGAAATTATACAGGATTACTAGAATGGTATAAGTTATAGCAATGATAGCAGTACTATATCAATTGATTTAGTAGTATGGTAGTAGAATTATTATCATTCAATCATTCGACTATATAGCACTATAATATATAATATTTTAAGTAGCAAAATTATTGTAGTAAAAATAGTATAATATATTTGTAGAAGTATTATTTTATTAGTAATACTTTATTACTAATAAAAGTAGTAGAAGAGACATATTATTATTAATGATAGTAGAAATAGTAGTAGTGTAGTATTAGAAGTGACTCATTATTAATAATGGTAGTAGAAATTGTAGTAGTATAAAAGTAAAGGGGCTTATTATAAATAATAGTAGTAGATATTGTAGTTGTAGTAGTAGTAGAAATGTCATGTTATTCGTAATGGTAGTAGAAATGGTAATAGTATAGTATTAGAGTGGCACATTATTAATAAGTAATATAGTAGTATATATACGACAATATTAATATTAATGGTATTAGAAATAGTAGTAGAGTACTATTAGAAGTGACTCATTATTAATAATGGTAGTAGAAATAGTAGTAGTATAGTAGTCGAAATGTCATATTATTAATAGTGGTAGTAGAAATAGTAGTAGTATAGTAGTAGAGTGGCACATTATTAATAATAGTAGTAGAAATTGTAGTAGTATAGTAGTAGAGTAATGGCAGTAGAAGTACTAGTGGTATAGTATTAGATATACTATATTAGCAGTAATTGTAGTATTTTTCGTACTCGTATTCGTATAGTAAATATAGTAGTAGAAGAGTAAATTTTCAAAGGAATAATAAGAAAAAGTAGTGAATTATCACTAAAACCCCATTTGTATTACAAACTTTACGATTTCCTCTCGCCTGTAGCAACGTCTAGCGATAAGAATGCATTTTGAAATTGAAGATTCTAAAGCTCAGGAGGCGTGCCAAGCCTTTATGCTGTGTGTGTTGCTGTAGTTGTGGCATATATTTAGCCTAGCAGCAGGAGGGTTTTATGTTAATGTGCTCCAGCTGGCTGTGACCGGGCATTTGGTCTGCTGTTCATTCTCAGTGCCGCCGTCTCGCAGCCCACTTGAAGCATACAATTTGTAAACTAAACTGGGCACTTGTCTGCTTTTTACTGTTCACAGTTGCGTCAGTCGCTACAGCACCTTGAAGGAGCTGCGGGTGGACCGCGGGAGGTATCATCCACAAAATGCCCGGTGTTGTCTTCCTAATCGTTGTGCCAACAGCGAACTTTGAGCGTGAGCTGATTTACGGTAAGTAGACGAGGCGCGAGCAGAAATTGAATAAGCGTCGAGCGCTAATTAAATACAAAGTTACAAATTTGCTTCCCTCCCTCCCCAGCGACTCACATGCAGCACAATGTGCTGTGACATGCCTCCTCCACCTGCTGGCCCACCATGTCCATCCATATTCACATAAACATCCACCTTCGTATCCACATTCACATCCACATCCACATCCACATCCACATCCGCTTCCTGCCTGCGCCTGTATGCGTTGGTGCTTAGGCGCGTAATTATGTTGTTTAGTGGCGTTATTAATTATTTTATGACATCGTAAAAGTGTAAAACTGCTCTCGGCGCCTAAAAGCCTGCCTCGAAATTTGCCCAGAACAGAAACCAACAGCCACCATCGCCCACACATACACTAACCCACATGCATCCGCAAGAGTTGTATCCTTTTTCAATATTCTGTTGTGGATAGGGTAATAGAGTGTTGGCATTCAGTAAAAGTATAAAGTATATAGAAATCTATGCATATATGCATATCTTTTCATATATATTACATATTTTCTATGCATACATTTCTGCACTATATAAATATTTATATTGAATTTTTTAATTATTTTTATATACATATACAATATATAATCAAAGTCTCAACAAGATTATAGATTTTCAAATATTTACTTTAGCTATATTACGAACAGCAATACTTCTAGGAAAATTTGCATTAGAGTTTTCAGATTATTTTCTGCATTATGAATTTAAATCAAACTCAAAAATATTTCATGTTTTTCTAATGTATAAAATAAACCTTCATATATTTATTTTTTTTTTTTAACTATTTTGTAATATCAAGAATTAATTTCAGTATTCAATAAAAAACCGTATTAATCTGAAATTCGTTTTGTTAGCCTCAAGAAGCCTTTTTAAAAATTGTTTAAAATAAATAGCTTTATCTCTAAGTTATCTATTATAAATGACTTGGATGAAGCCTGTAGAACAGTTGCTCAGTTAATTAAATTAATCAAATTAATAGACGATATCAAGATATCTGAGAAGCATATTAAAATTTTAAAAAGATAACTGGGAAGCAAATTAAAATTTTAAAAAGATATTTAGGAGGCAAATACTAATTTAAAAGATTCAACATAGCTTCAAGAGGATATTTAGATAACGTAATCGTATAAATAAAAAGCATATATATGAAAACTTTCTTTAAGAAAAAATCACCCTTAATAATAATATTATTATTATTTTTTTTTTTAGAATATAAGTTTCTATTAAAAAGGGTATTAAATAGACGAGGTTTTCTTTATGTAGCTCGATTTTCTGTTTCATTTTTTGCCTTTGCTTCTCGTCCACTTAAAGAGGTTTCAGCGGCGAACAGTATGCTGTCTAAAAATTGAATATTAAATTTTAATTAGCCAGGCCGAGTGGGGTTAAGTGTTAGCATGTGAAATGGATGCGGTAAACGGAGCAGCGGGGGAGGGCGGTCTCTGGCATGTTTATTTACTCGCAAGCTGGATGTGTAAACATCAAGCCAGATGCGAGGTTAAAATTTCGCCGGCAAATGTGAAGGATGCACATACATACATATACACACACATACATACATCGAGTAGGCAGGCTGGCAGGCTCAAAGCAAACGCAATAGAACTTAATCACATTTTGCATAAGTGGATCAACTTAATTTGTTAAATTTAGCCAATGAGGCAAGCCTGCACCTTGAGCCATTTTAATTTCATATAATTTTGAGAAATGAATTTGAAAGACTCAGATGTCAAAAGGAATATGTACAAAAAAAAGAAAATATATATATATATATATACCAAAATAAGTAATGTCAATTAAATATGAGTAAAGGAAAATGTACTTCAAAATTGGAATTTGATTAAAAAATGCTTTTAAATTAGCTTAACCTGAGAATTGTAAGAGAAAGCATTTTTAGCATTTGGAATATCTATTTTCATAGCATACAGAATATTAAGAAAATTAGATAAGCGAGCAAAATGTTATATATGTAATGCAAAGTATCATGAAACACTCAAAGAAATCGAAAAGAAATTTGAGATATTATTATTTAGATATTATTATTTTGTAAACATATTGAGCATCTGTAAGAACAGCTGTACTTTGGCTTGAACAAGTTTTATCAACGACTGTCATTAGGGCGCACATGGCATTTAATTAATCATAATCAAAGGCAAAAACAATAAAAACCGATCAGAAACCATAATTTATGAAACGGCAACTCGAAGAAACCGACACAAAAAAAAAAAAAAAAAAAGAAAATATGTCAACTTATCAGGTTCGATTTGGCGTGGAGCAAAGCTGGCCGCTGTTATTAATCAAATATTTATTTAAATACTTTTTGGCAAAAAGCAAAACGCGTTGAATGAGCATCATTAATTTTGTCTGTCACCATGGCTAGATCTCGTCTGATAATGACCCCGCAGCTTGTGACTGACTGAATAGGCCCATGGAGAGGGTGGCTCTCCCTGTAGTACGCAAGGACTGTGAGGCGTGAACAAAGTTTTAGTTAGTCAAACTTAAATAAATGACTTTTTTTTCCAAAGCAAAAAATGAGCAGTAAACTGCGAGCAACTTTCAGACATCAAACAAGAGAAGAAACACAATAGAAAAACACAGCCACTTGACATGTACATACTACTTGTATCGAGTCAACTCAGTGACTGGGAGAGGTGTCAGACATAAATCAGAGGGCTCAATGCCATGCCGAAGTATTCTCAGAAATTTGCAAAGTCTTCAAAGTAGCCCGACAGCAGAGAGAAGCGCCGCAGTCAAGTTTTCTTCCTTTTCTTTTTGACTTGTTTTGGCTACTTGTGGGACAAGTGGGCCAAAAGTGAAACAAAGACTTGGCGGCTCATAGGAAAATTTAATGCCCTGCCCCAACCTAAGCTCATTTAAGCCCTATTTTGGCATTTGTCAATGCCTGGGGATTTATATGGTATCGCTCTCTCTCTCTCACTGGCTGCGTGGCTGCTAAAATAAATTGTGATTCCTTGTGTGGTTCCTGTGCTGGCTTTGATTTGATTTTTGGCTACCAATTCTATTTATTTAGCTCAAGTGGAGCTTTTCGACCCTCGCCCCCACCCCAGACACTGGCCGAACAATGGGGCCGCAAATAAATACAATAATATATAATTATTATTATTAAATTATGTTTGGACAGCGGCTAGAAATTATCTGTGTGCCAACTGTTGCATAAATTATATAATTAACATTTTCCGTTTTTGTCAAATTTAAGCCATCAATTTAATTATTGCCACTCGCAGCTATCCAAAGCTCTGCGGTCAATTGCTATTTAAATACAGCATAAAATCTACCTCGGCCCCGTGAAACGGAAAACAAATATTTATAAAATGCTTAACGCCCACTAATTTCGAACGGAACAAATTTCGCTAATTAGAAAATAAATCGTGTAATTATATGGAATTAAACTAATTGTGCCGCAATTTGTTAAATGTTTAAAGAGCTTTAGTTGTGTGTTGATATAACAGGCATATGTATTTGGCTTTATAGGAATTTAATATATTAAATTATTTTATTGCAACTGAACAAAAATGCATTCAAATGCGTTCAATATCTAGTATAGATACAAATGGATATTTTTATTTTATTTTATTTTAATTATGTGCCCAAAATTTTATTTACTTTTGCTAACTGAATTTTGATATAGAAAATAAATAACCCAATAATCATATTTGTAACTAGATATATAAATTCATTTGTATAGATAAACTGTGTCAATGGTTAATTTTAAAAAAATTATATTTTAGCCAAAAATTCAAAGTTGAATTCTATTTATTATAATTATTATTTATTTTTTAATTTTATTTATTTTATTTTATTTTTTTGCTTCTTTTGAGTCTTTGTTCTCTTGTTGTTTCAGTAATTAAATACATTTTTCGTTTTATTAGGATAATATTTATAATAATTTAATATTAATATAAAGTACAAATTCAAACTTAGACGGTTTTTTTTTATAAGGTTTACTTTATCAATATCATTATTTATTCATAATTCATTATTAAATAACAATTTAGAAACTCAATTCAAAAATGCAATTTATGCTTTAAATAAATTTCCGTAAAAATATAAAAATATTCACCCAGCGAGAGCGAACATTAAACAGATCGTGGACTAATAGAGTGAGCACTGAGAGAGTACTATAACTCTTACAACTCTAACTTCAAATGATACTCTTACAAAAATAAATTATTATATAGGATTCAAATGGCTTACATAATTTTCTATTTTCAATTTTTAAATTATTAGAAAATATAGAGTTTTTAATAATTATATTCAATAAACATTTTTATTATAAATTAAAAAAAAAAATTATATATATATATATATATATATATATATATATATATATATATATATATATATATATATTTTTTTTTTTTTTTTATTTATTTATTTTTTTTTTTTGACTTTCCACATTACTTTGTGGGCGTATCCTGAAGTCTCAGAATGCATTGAGTGAAACTGAATGCGAAGCCGAATAAGTTGAAGAGAGTGAGTGCGCTCGCGTAGGAGTTGGAATGAATGAGTGATAAAGCGTGTATATGAAAGGTTACGTGTTTTATTTTTTTTTTTTTTTTCAAATCAAATCGAATGAAAAGCCGATTTCTTAATACTTGCTTTTTTGTCGTGAGTGAGGGGTAAAAAAAGCATATTTCGCTTCGGCCTTTAGGCTTCTTCTTTTGTTCTTCGTCCATTTCTTAGCATTGCCTGTGTAATTCGACTATCGTCGGCTTTGACAAATTTTGCATTCCATTTTATGCTTTATTAATTCTCAAACACTGCTCTGAATGTCTTCAGCAATGAGAGACAAAAAATTGATACGCACTCACACAGTTCAAATAAGTTCATATTAATGTCATTTGACGTATCTTTAGGAGTGAAGAAGCCATGCAGATCTCTAATATAAATTTAAAAATTACAAATCTATAGCTTCAATAGCAGCGAAAAGGTATTCCAGGAAAAAGAAAATTGCACAAAACCAATATACTAATTTCACTTTTTTAAAGAGTATTACAGAGATGGTATAGAAGCTTTAAAGGAGATTTACTTTTCATAAATTTATATTTTTGAATAAATGGGAATAAATAAAATAAATATTAAATAAAAAATATATTTAAAATAAATACTATATAAAATAAATATTACATAAAATCATTCTTATATAAAATAAATATTTAAAATAAATATTAAAAATCTAAATCAGGAAATTAATAGACATCACATAAAAAAAAAAATACCATAATAAATTTGAGATTTAAGGAACCCAAGAACCCAGACTCCATATGCCTTCTTTACGTTTAAGGAACCCAATAACCCAGACTCCTCATGTGTTCCATAAATTTAAGGAACCCGAGAACCCACACACGTAATGCCTTTTCTACCGTATACACATATAATTACTTCCGCTCATTGCGTTTTAGATGTCACTTATGCACATCATAGAATCATTAGCATTATTATATAAGTGCAGTGCTTTCATGCATTGTAATGCCAGAGCACCCTTAACAACAGCTCACGTCTCACGTCGCACAATTTTGATCCATTATTATACGCTTAGGTGGAGGGCAACTGTATGGAATGTCTCTAGTACTTGTATCACCTTTTCATTTACTCAAAAGGCACTTCAAATAATGTTTTAACTGAGCCGCGGACTGGCCCAGCGGGCGTTGGTGCTGCTGCAGCTGGTGGTGCTGGTGGCCCTGGTCGCCATCCAATGGCCAGTGGTAATAATAATCTGAACATCAATCTTCCGGAAAATAACAACGCAATACTCCGACTCGAAGTTGAGTTACGTGACAAGAATGTGCCCAAGTATCGGCGCGGTGGCGGTGTGGGCGGCATTGCCGGTGCTGGGCGTGGCGCTAGCCCAGGACGTGGCGCTGCTGCAGCAGCTGCTAAGAGAATCGCGCCAGGTGGGCCAGGTGGTCAAGGTGGTGGTGGTGGTGGTGGTGGTGGTGGATCACCCGCTGTGCCACTGGACAGACGTAATTTAGTGGTGCCGCTTGAAAAGGTGAGTCCATTGGGCAAGACTGGGCAACACTTAATGTTGACTTTGGTGCGAGCCAAGGGTGCTCAATGCCTGTTGTTGTTCAATGCCTGGGGAATGCACTTAACCGGACGGAACGTGACTGAAGCACAGTGCATAGAGAGAGCGAGAGAGAGAGAGAGAGAAGGAGAGAGAGGGAGAAACGCGCCCAAATTGTCTTGGTTCGAGTCTCGAACATAGAATTTGATGAATGAGGGTCAGCCAACAAGTGTGAGTGGAGGACAGCAGCAGCAGTTGAAGTGCGATTTCGAGTCCAAGTCCGATTGCGAGTCCGGATAATCAGCAAGATGAAGAAGCGCGAGCTGAGATTGATGGTCGCAGCTTTACAATGGGCATTGGGATCGCGCCGACGGTCATCTAATTCAGATTCAGATTCATATTCAAGGAGAGCTGTGCCTGCGTTTATTGCGAACTGGTTGAGTTAATACTTGCTGTTGTTGCTTTTTCTACCCGTTGCCAGGTGCTCGAGGAGCTACTTGTCAAGCTTGAAATTGAGCACGTTACTTGGACGACAAGCAAAAAAGGTTATTTCCATCACGTCGTTTTCCCGCTGCAGGCCGGCGATGCCTGCGAGACAACACTCCACTGTCTAACGGAGCTGGGCATTGGCACTAAATTGAATTCCAGTGTCAGGTAAGTTGAGACATTGAAAGGCGCCGCCAAACAGCGAACGCCATGCGGCAAGCGGCAAGCGGCAAGCGGCAAGCGGCAGACGTGCCAGGCAAGTCAACAAGTCGGCAATGTTCATGCAACAGCTGCTACGAATCCCATTCTCACTTGCACTCGCCAGCTGCAGGCTTCATTCTGCCCGGTTAGTTTTTAATAAAAAATGCAGCTTAAGCTTAGACCATGGCCAACGGGCAGTGGGCAGCACGCCATGCAGTTGCCAGTTGCCAGTTGCCGTGGTCTTAAGGGCTTGCCAACAAATGTTAGGTTCATATTTTGATTGCCTCCGGGCGAAAATCACGTGGACGGGTCGCAGCTAAAGCAAAGGCAGACTGTGGGCATGTCTCAAATCGATGGCCAGACTGAAGCTGAAAATGGAAACCAAACCACACGGGCCTGAGCCAAGCGAACGAATGATAAAGCAACAAAAGCGAGTGCCAATGAAATGCAAATAGAGCGAGCATAAGAGCGCCTTCAACTAGCTCTAAATTATACCAATCATAAATTTAGCTATAATATTAAATTGTTTTAAGCTCATATCCTGCTTAAGCGTGGAATCTCACTCAGCAAACTGGCATGGCTTTTGCGAGTTTATGAAACTATTTTTTTACAACTCCCTCAAAATTATCTAGTTCGGGTCTTACTTTACCCACCTTGCATGCCTCTTCTAATTGTACCTCTGGAGACATTCTTTCTTATTATGAATCTACTGTTTTCAATTTAATTAATTAATTTAATTAAATTTATTAAATTGTGTTAAGCTCATAAATGTGAAATCGTATATATTTTCGCATGGAATTCCTTAAATTCAACTCAGTAGAACTTTTAAATAGATTCACAAACATTCTAGTTTATTTTTTCAGTTTTCCAATTAATTTACAGTTACTTAAAAAATTAAATAAAACAAAGTTTGTATAGAAAATTTTAATGACATTAATTTATTATATGTAAAATGGAAAATTTTTGAAGAATTCTTGGTCATTTTATCCGTTTTAAATATAACTAATATTTATTTAAAATAAAGCAAAAACTTTTTTATCGAAAATTAAAAAAAAAAATTATTAAAAATATAATATTTTTATTCATTCATAATTATTTTGGCTATTTTATTTTATTTTTTTAATTTTTTTATTATATTTTAAATATTATTATTATTATTTTTCTTTTTTGTGCACTGAATATTCATTTTCATTGGCAAAAACTAGAGTTTAATCTCAATATAAAGAGTTCTTGATATTTTTCCGTTTTACATAGGACTCAGAAAAAAATAAAATAAAATAAAAAAGAAATAAAACAAAACATATTTCTCCATAAAAAAATAAATTAAAGCAATTAATTTTATTATATTAAATTTTTAATATAATTTAATACGCCAAATTTTTGAAGACATATTTTTTTATTTTATTAATAATAAATATTATTAAATGTTTGTTTTTCATTTATTTATTTATTGTGCAGTTTATTTTCATTTTTATTTCGGAAAAACGGCGTTCTTAGTATTTTTTTTTTTCATTTTCTATTATAAATACTTTAAAAAAAATTAATGCATTAAACAAAAAATATTTTTCCATAGAAAATTACAAAATATCTTTTCATAATATATTAATTTGAATAGTTGCATTTTTCCGTTTTTTCATAGAAGATTAAAAGGAAAATCATTTAATAATATTCAGAGTAGATTTATTTATTTATTTATTTTTTTTTTTTTTTTCATTTCATTTCTCAACTTTCATTTCGCAAAAGTAAGAGTTTAGTCTGAAGCCAGTTTCGTTTTTCAAAAGCTAAATTTTAATGAAGACAACTGAGCTAATTGAAGGGGGCAGCACTCGAGACTGTGTTGAATGCAATGCATGAAAAATAAACTTCAGTGAGGTATTTGCTTTCCTTCCCATAAAGCTGAGCCGGAGGTTGCCTGGCATTAAGTACAAAACAATGAAGCGTCTTAAGTGGCCCGGGCGAAACAAATGAAAGATGAAACACAGCAAGGATGCCTGCTGCTAGGACAGGCAGGAGCGTAGCAGGTGTGATAATCAGTTAATGGCATTAAGCAGCAGCATTAAAATGCAGCCAAAGGTGTGGCCAGGTCAGGTGAGCAGGGCTTGAGATGGATTCGATGAGAAAAGTGATATTTAAGCTGTTTAATGTGCACAGAATGCAATTAAGTGCAGCCAGATCCTTTGCAACAGCTGCAGTTGCAACCAGTCAGCCTGCAGCCACCACCAACAACAACAACAACAACAACAACAGGAACGAGAACAAGAACTTGCTGACAGTTGAACTGACCAAGTCAACTAAGTGCACAATGCCACACGCATGACTTGCCGTCGCAGCTGTAAAAATATTTCCATATTCAAATGCATATCCTGCAGCTCTTTAAACCACACACACACACTCTCTCTCTCTCTTTTTCTTTGCACTCTTTCTCTCATTCACAGCGTCCTGCCGTGCAGCGTCAGCTACGATGCCATCACAGATGCCTCCAACCTGCGCGATGATTACAGGTGAGTGCCAGCTAGAGTCAGACTCTCGTTGAATCAGAGTCTCAGTGGGGAGTTGGAGTTGAAGTCGGTGTTTGAGTATGCATTTCTTTTGTAGCTGCTGGCTGTTCGCTTGTATAGTTTTAATTTGAACACCTTTGTCTGGCTGAGACACGTGTGTGTGAAGCGACTCAACTCGACTGGGCTTGGCTTTGCATTGGATGTGCCTTTGTCGAAAACTAATTTGAGCGCCTTTCCTTTTTTCTCTATTTTTTTTCTTTTTTTTTCTTTTTTGTGGGCACATTGCAAAGGCGTCTGTCATTTCATTAACTTTCACCCGTTGTCTTTCACTTTCGGCGGCATTGTTTGTTTCTCTAGCCGCTGGCAATGCGACAAGTAGGTCGCCGACTTTCCATTCTCCATCTCCCTCTCTCTCTCTATCTCTCTCTATCTATCTCTCTGTAGTCCCTCACATTCAGTTTGGCCTGTGTGAACCCATCGAACTTGGCCTGTGTCCAAATTCTATGCGCATTGTGCCAGCGACTCGAGAGCAAAAAGTGAAAATGATGAAATTTGCATATGAAAGCCGAAACGATTTAGGTACTTTAACCCTGTCGAAAGGTTAAATGCATTTGCTCAGTGCACATAATTTATGACTTTGCATTCGTTTACAAGAAATATTCTGGTTTATTTTGCTTGGATGCCAAGCGGAGCTTGCATGCATTTAAGATACAGCAACAAAATTCGTTTATGTTGACTTTGGCACTGAGATTTATAGTCGAAAAGCCTTAAATACATCAATGCCATTAAAACTATTTGATAATATGGAAAGTTTATGATCCCCATTAAGACATTCATTCATAGTTCGATGTTAATTATGTTGTCAATTTGAAAGGGAATTATTGGAACAAATATTTGCACATATTTCAATTCAATTTGACTAAATATATGTGGAAAGCCTATTTTTTATCAGCCAAGTTTATTTGATTCTGTTCATCTAGCTCTCTATCCTACAGTCTGTTTAATTCTCTCTCTCTCTCTCTCTCTCTCTCTTAGACTATGTATATGTGTGAAGGCGTTGGTTTTGGCTTTTATTATAATTAATTCATGAAATCGTATACTTAGATGCTACAAGTACATTTACAGCTAATTTATATTATCGCTGGCTTAAAAATTTTCTAAAAATTATTTCATTATGGAAACCAAAATTGAATTTTAGTTTATAATTTAATTTATCAATAACTCAATATTCAATTTTGTTTACCATGATAAAATGAATTAGTAAAAATTAAATAATTCATTACAAAAATAATAATAATAATAATTATTTCAAGCAATCTTCTTCTTTTTTTTTTTTTTTTTTGCTTAAAAGTTTTATAAAAATTATTAAACTATGGAAAACAAGAACAACTTAAAATTCAATTTTTTTTACCATCAGTAAATAAATTAGTAAAATTAAATAATTAAGTAAAAAAAAAATAATAATAATAACAATTATTTCAAGCAATCTCTTTTTTTGTGGCTTAAAAGCCTTCTAAAAATTATTTATATATGGTAAACAAAATTGAATTTTGATTTAATAATTTATCAATAACTCCAAATTCAATTTTATTTACCATATCTTCATACATATCAAAGATACACCAAAAGTAAAAAAAAAATTAAATAAAATAAATAATAATAATAATTTCAAGCAATCTCTTTTCTTTTATAAATCCCTTATTACTAAAACAAAATATTAAAAATTTTTTATCACCCATTAAAGAAGTAGTGTAATGGATTTAGTAAATGTATTTCATAGGCTGAATCCTTAAGCGTAAGTTAAATACTATCTGCAAAGACTGTGTACTTGATAGATATCGGATACCTAGACCATTTCCCAAAAAATTTCCATACAACTTATTTCAAATACTAGAGGTCAAAAAAATAATTCTAATAATGCCGTCCAAATGCTTCGAAATATTATTGCGTTATTAGCAATTATTCAATAATTAAAATCTCCACAGCAGTAAAAATGCAGCAAAGTTACAGCCAAAAAACAGCCAAAGCGCAGTCCAAGCGCAGTCGCTGCGTAAACTGCGCAGTAAGCAGCGAGCGTGTGTCTGTGTGTGTTCATTGCTACGAATATAAATGTATAGAAGAAGCCTTGAATGATTGGAATATCAAATCGTCGTGGTGTTGAGAGTATGTCCAAGTCGAGGTTTCATATTTAGCGCACTCTAAATTATAATACCTATTACTATATCATATCAATTCTGAGCACCTATGAAAAATACATAAAAAAAACATTATTAAAAGAAAATAAATTCATATAAAATTTACCACCTCTACATCCCTTTGCAACCTTAAAAATAAATTTTAAAAAATGTTTTTTTTTTAAATAAGTTTTTCAAGCTAAACTTGAGGCTAGAGCTACATTTTCCCAACTTCTTATTATAAAAAATTCCCAATAATGATAATAAAAATAAACTGAGAGTAATTTTTTCAATTAGACAATTGCACAAGTGTTTGCAATGGCTCCATTAGCTGCGATATATATGTAATTATCATTAGGTTTTATGCACGCCAAATGGTGTTTATTTATTTAAATTGTTGCAGTGATGATGCCGAGGATACCTCGAAGTGGAACAACTTTGTGGAATCGATTAAATCGAAACTGACCGTGAAACAGGTCGTGGATGGCGTGCGAGCTGGTGGCTCGCTATCCTTTGACTACTTGCTGCTAATTGTAACCGCCGAGTGAGTATAGAGAACCGAGATGCAATTCATAGCAAAGTCATTGCTAATATCTTTGTGTGTGTGTGTGTGTGTGTGGATGCATCTTGCAGCTCTTTGGCAGCCCTGGGTCTGGTTGAGAATAATTCACCGAATATTGTTGCGGCCATGTTGGTATCCCCGCTCATGGGTCCTGTTATGTCGATTACATTTGGCGCAATTATCTCGGACAGAGAGCTAATGGTAAGTGGAACAGCAGCAGCTGTTGCTATAACAGATATTTGCTGCGGTTGGCCAAAGCCATTTCGATTCGCTTTTGTGTGTTGCGTTAATATTTGTGTGTCTCTGGCAGGCAGCAGGCTCAAACCCTTGCCCAAACAGAACATTGCAACAAAAAAAAAATATATATATATATATATAAAAAAAAAAAACAAATCGAGTTCGAGTCAAAAATTGAATGCAGTTTTGTCGGGCTCAGCAATCCATTCGCAACACACTTTGGCGCTTTGTCGACTGATTTATGTATGGAAAAGTGACAGATGAAAATAATAAAAGCCATTCGCCGAAAATTGTTATGCCAGCTCGTTGGCAGCTCGTTTGCCTGCTCTGCCAGATGCAAATGGAAATGAAAGGCTAGTAGGCCTTCCCAGAGGATAGCGCTCAGCTCACCCAACTCACAATTGCCCACTCTCACCCAACATCCTCTCCCTCATTCACACACATGACGCTGGCGACGACAATATTTTCTACGAATTTGTTACAAATTTTCAACACATTTTTGTGGTAACACTCGTCGCGCGTTTTGAGTTCTTTATTGACAGCTCGCTGATGGGTGTGTGTACAAATGGGTTTCGCTCAGCTCTCCATAAATAATGTGCTCTTCAGGCTGGAGCCACTAATTGCATGCATACAGTGGAAGCCAATTCAGTATTCGATTTCTTTTCATTCAAGTCAGTTTTTGAGTTGCAAAAGCCAAAAGTTTGCTAATATTGCCACACACAAAAGCAGCCAATCAACAAAGTAAATTGAAACGAGCTGAGGAGAGCGCAAAAAGTAGCTTAAAATTGTTGATAAAATATTCTCTATTAGTATAGATATATAAATATAAAAAATTCATAACAGTCAATGCTCACATTATACTCGTTAGCGAAACTGAATAAGAGCAAAAGAATATTTTTTGTTCCGTTTCTCTCTTCATCTGAGACTTTTGCACTGAGCTATCCACGTTATACTCTTTTAAAGAGACTTATTATGAGAGCTATACGATAGACGCTCGCATCCTGCAACTTGTTCGGGGATGGAAATCTTAAAAGGGCAATGTAGACAGAATGGCTTTAAATTCACATACAGATGCTTTACGAAAACAACCCGCGCATATACACCAACTCTTACACAATCAATGTATAACTGCATTGAGCTCAACAAAAACGTCCTTGAATGACGTTCATGGAAAAATCGAAACACAGATCATTGCTGTCTAAATACAAGAGAGTTCTTTGAGATTTGTTACTCTTCGGATTTTTATACCCTGAACCCATTGAAAATGGGAATTCAGGGTATAATGTTTTTGTGAAAATGTATGTAACAGGCAGAAGGAGACGTCGCAGACCCCATAAAGTATATATATTCTTGATCAGCACAAAAAAATAAGTTGATATAGCCCTGTCCGTCTGTCCGTCCGTCCGTCCGTCCGTCCGTATGAACGTCGAGATTTCGGAAACTACATAAGCTAGAGAGCTGAAATTTCACACGAACACTCGTATCTTAGTTACGCAGTACAAGTTTATTTTGTTTTTTCGATAACTCATCCCATTCCTTAATTATCGATAAAAAATCGAAAATTCGTTTACGTTTTTTACGTTTTTTGAGCATAACTTCTACACCGTTTTAGCTAGAGACTTCAAACTGTATATTTAGATAGATATTATGGATACGCAGATTTTGTAATTTTCAGATTTTGGATGCCACGCCCCCTTCGCCCCCAATTTGAAAAAGACGTATTTCAAATACTAGAGACTTGTAATTTGGCAAATGGACAAATTTGAATGCTATTAATATATTCTGAAAGTTTCATGAAGATAGTCCATCTAGAAATAGAGTTATAAGCGTTCAAAGTACAGCCCATCCCACCCCCAAACGTCGGCAGCAACTGCGCGGTTAGCAGAGCGCGCGCTTATACGTGCGTAAAGAAGAAGAATATTAATTTTTTTGCAGGGTTCAGGGTATCTCGTAGTCGAGCCGTCTCGACTAGAGCCTTCTTACTTGTTTTTTAAAGTGTGGATGAAAGAGACTCATTTTTCGGCATTTTGAGAAATGCTCAATGGATATTTGCGAGCTCTGATTAAAAATTATTTCAATTCTACTAACTAAGTTAACGCTATAAACGTTATTTTTATTATTATTATTTTTTTTTTTAATTTAAGCTACAATCCGTAGCTCAAGGGCTTGACTTGATGATATCTCTAATAATCGTTTATCAAATGTATGCATTTTATTACATTAAATCAGTATTTTTTGGCTTCCTTTTTCCCATCTTTTTGACATTTTGTCAATCAATACATTCAAATCTTCATTAACATGCTTTATTATATGTAAAATGCTTTTCTCTTTTTTTAAGCAAATTTCTTATATGCTCCACTTAACAATCCACTTAACAATCATTATTCGTTGTTATAGTCTCTTAGTCAGAATACATTTTTTTTCACAGCTTGTTCTGGTGAACTGTCTGTCATAAACTGACTTTTGCAGATTTGAAATATTATTTTACATATGCGCATTGATTTAGCAGCCTGGGGCAATCTGACTTAATGAGTAATTATTTAGCATTTATAAATAGATTAATATTTGTCTGTAATATGAATTAAAAAGCTTTTTCAGCAGTAATTACCATAAGATAATTATGACAAGAATTATGATAATCTGCTATGAATGGAAAGAGGTAAAGAAGCAAATACTAGAAATGGTAGTAAATAATTGTAAAATATATTGCATTAATATTGTTTCATTTGAAATTTGCTCAAAAAGTTGTAGATTAAAAATTAAAATTTAAATATTTTTTTTTAAATAAATAATTGTTTACCGGAAGCTACTCCAATTATTTTTGAAGACTAAAGAAAGGCTTTTTTTTCTTTCTTTCAATAGTTAAATTACCTTGTTATGAATGTATGTAAGCTGCACGAAAAAAGTAAATGGGACAAACATATTTTATACAGTTGCGTCACGCTTAAACAGAATTTTTTGAGTACATAGACCAAGGCAGAAATTCTTATTTACTTTGAGAGGCTTGCCCATCTTTCTTTACGCACCACAAATAAATGAGTAAAAAAATAAAAATAAAAAAATTGAGAGTGAATCACTTGAATATATTCTAATATATCAGAGCTCAATCCTTTAACAGTCGAGAACAGTTATGTTGGCAGTCAAACGAGCTCAATCTCATGAATCAATATGAAAAGCTTAAAGCCCAAAAAGAGCATTCTTAAAGATTTCATCATGTTATACGTTCTGTAGGTAAATTTAACATGATAAAAACCAATTGCTGCTTATATATGTACATACAAACATCTTCAACTCCATCTAAACATTTTATTTTGCCTTAGGCTAATCAACTATTCAGCTTAAATTGAACAGGCGATTTGCGAAGCTTCTTTTTCAGTCTATTCTATTATTTAAGAGCTATTTATAAGGTACTGAAAATAATTTGTCTAGTATTAAGCGCTTATTTCTAACTAATCTACATGGACTTAGCACACGAATTGCTCAGCTTCCGCCTACTAAATATTTTCCCTAATTCATACGGATAAAAGAGATTAATTTTATCCGAGCTGCAGCTTCTTTTGCCGGTGAAATTCCAAGTTATTCTTGCTCTGTAAGACACCTAAGTGTACAGATTCAAAATGTTGCTATTTATACAACTCGAGTTTTGTTTATAAATAAGAGCGACGCGAGCGACGAGAGTTCATCGTCTGACCAGAGACTTAAGCTACTTAAATTAAAAGAAAGAAGAGCGAACCACTCAAGGAATTATCCAAACTCGGCGCAAATAAAACTTAACGTCAACTGCAGCAGTTGCTTTTCCGCTAGCTATCTCTATCTCTCTCACTCTCCCCCTCACTCTATTTGTCTCTAACTCAATCTGTGTCTCAGTCTGTCGTCTGTTACCGTTGCCATAAATGTCAACCAGCAGCAAAAACAACATTTGAATTCTATGGCCGCGATAGATAAAAGATATTTCGGGTCTGTGTCCGCTGAAGTACTTACAAAAAAAAAAAAAAACACGAGCTGCGCCTCATAAATTTCACAGGTATGCGAATTGTGCTAAACACATTCACAACGTGTAAGACATCATAATTGAAAGTAAATAGAAGCTGCCGAAAAAAATAAAAAATAAAATAAAAAGAATATAAGGCAAACACTTTTGCAAGCGCTTTTAATGACTGCGGCTCAGACGCCGCACAACCCACAGCTTTCACCCTTGCGGGCAACTTGCTGTCTGCTGACACCATTTTGTAGACACCACATACATACACAGAAAGAGAGAGAAAGAGAGAGAGAAAGAGAGAGAGAGAGAGAGAGAGAGAATACACACACATGTATCTCTAAGCACATGTCGTGTACTTCAATTAAATTTTAATTGAAATGAATATACGAGCATATTTTGTCGCAATTTTTTTTTTTTATGCTTTTGAAGTAGCTTTAGTTGCAGCAGCTAGGCTACAGTAGGGTGCCACAGGCATAAATTCTATAAATATATATGTATATATAGATAAAATAAATAATTAAACAATTGTTACATTTTTGCTTTTGCCTAAAATAAAATTCGCTTAAGGCAAATGCTGGCACTAAAAATATCAGAGAAAATAGTAAAAAAAAAATAAAATAAATAAATAAATAAAAAATAAATAAATAAAATAAACCCTTCGAATGAGACACCCTAAGCGTTGATAAATTAAAATGCAACATTTTCTTATTTCATGATTTTAAGCACAAAAATATAAAGTGCCACTGGACAACGAGCGACAGAGAGAGAGAGAGAGAGAGAGAGAGAGCACGAGTTTAGTTTTTGGTAAATATTTGAAAAAGTCATTTTGAAAATGTTGTGAAAAGCGTTTAAACCATTTTACACAAAAATGCCAATTACTCGGCCCAGCGGGCACATAAAAATCGAAAGCCATACGCAAAAAATATGCAAAATGTTTAAAAATATGTGAAAAACAAAGAGAGACAGAGAGAGCGAAAGAGAGAGAGAGAGAGAGAAAGAGAGAAATACACATATATATATATATATATATATATTCTTTTTATATACATATACAAATTTGGCAAATCATAAAGTTTGGCAAAATGAAAACTAAATGCTTTTGTCTTTATGCATAAATGTTTATGGCAGCATCTGTCAGAAGTCGTTAAATGTTATTGAAATGCACTATTTGCTTCTTATTATTGTTTTTTTAATGCAGCTGCGGGCAGCACACACACAAACACTCACACACACAGATATGAATATAATGCGTATGCAAGCTATAAAATATTTGCACGCCATTTAAAGTTGTTGCAATTGCTTTACACATTACTCATACGCCCAGTGAGCCGCTGGCGCCTTGTTTACACGCAGCTGTACCTGCAAGTGAAAAGTGAGCAACGGGGGGGTTGGGTTGGAGGGTTGGTACGATAGCATCCTAAAGACAACGAAAAACATCAACATCAGGAGAAACTTAAAAGTTTTCTCCTTGCACTTTGCTTTAATGCCTCTTGGCAAATCGTGTTGTGGCAGGCTCTTTAAATGCAGTTTACTTTCAAGTTTTTAACTCTGCAAATTTAAGCAGTTGTCAGTTTGCATTGAGGGCTGAGGTTGGACCCAAAGACGACGTCGACGACGTCGACGACGATGCTGACGATGTCGTTGGCGACATCATCTGGCTGACATTAGAACATTTTCCTTTTGTGTATGCAGCTGCCAAAAGCAGTTTATGCTGCGTGGTTGCAAATTTGGGTTAACATGTCACGCACCCACTCGCTGCGCTTTTCGCGCTTTCCTCTCCCTCTCTCACTCCTACACTACCTCTCTCTCTCTCTCTCTCGCCCCCTCTCTCTATGCACAGTGCAAACTATGCTACATTATCGCTTAAAGTGTCGCTGACTGGCGTCAGTTGGCATTCAACATGCAAGCTGCCCTCACTCCCTACGTCTGTCTCTCTCTATCTCTCTCTCTCTCTCTGTGGCCATCTATCTATCTCTGTCAGTGGTGCTTGTTGTCTGTCTTCCATACACCAGCACAATGGTAAATTTAATATCTAACATTTCTTTTGCTAAAGCGAAAGCTGTGACAATTATCGATTCTCTACAAAGCAGCAGCCATACTCTCAGCAGTTAGGGAATTTTACTAGATCTAGATCTTGAACTGAATCAAGAATGATGATGAATAAGCTTTTTGGAGGGCATTATTTTTTATTAATTTATATTAAATATTTTGTATAATTTTTTATTAATTTACTTTAAATATTTTTTATATTTTTTATTAATTTATTTTAAATATTTTGTATAGTTTGATTCATAATTTAATTTTTGTATTCCTTTTTAAAAAGTGCAAAAATTTAGAAAATATTAAATAAAAGTAGTGAAACAAATCTTGTCTTGGGCAAAAATTTAAATAGAATAATTGAGAGTAAAAATAATAAAATTTTAGTTGACTGCAGAAAAAGTTTTTTTATACATTTTAAAGAAATTCTTTTCAAAATAATTGCTGAATATATACAAAGCCTAATTTCGTTTTATATTAAGAAAAAACCAGAGAAGAAAAATCACAGAATGGAAATAATATAATATAAAGATGTAAATTATATTATATATTATATATATTATATATTAAAATTATATATTATATATATATTATATAATATATATATTATATACTATATATTATATATTACTTATTATTTATTATTTATATATTTATATTTCTGTATTTGATTTATAATGAAGCCATCTATTTAATTTTTTATCTAATTTTATTTTTTTTTTATTAACAAATTATCACAGAACAATCAAATTTACAAATATTTTTTGCCAAAGGTTCTCAAACCAGAAGTAGTATAAATTATAATTACTTTTTTCAGATTAAATTGTAAATTTAAATATTCGGAAGTGAAACATTTTTCTGAGCAGAGCGAATGTGAGGCAGTTGCTCAGTAAATTCAACAGATAATGTGGGTTGTCTTTGGGTATTAGATTCGGAATTAGAATTCTGAAGAATAGTAACCCTTAGAAAAGCATTATCCGAAACCAGGTCTCTATGTTATACCCTTGACACAAATACCTTTTATTACAATCATATTAAATGTTTTGTGCATATTTCTTTGAACACCGATTACAAAAATAATATTGTAAAGCTTCTGTCATCAAACGTTATGCGAAAATCTAATAATAGATTTCCAAACAGATTAAGAGCACTTGGCTAAAAATATTCGTTCGAGTTTCTATAATCTCTTAACAATACATAAAATTTTTGAATATCATAAATTCCACTTTTCATTTTATCAGACCCAATGAACAATAAACTTTTATTATTTGCCTCGATTTTAAAGCACATAAGATTTGAGATTTTAAATAATTTCTCTTGTACAAATGCTGGAAAATATTTCAATATTTGTTTGTCAACATTTTTAATTTACGGCCATAAATCTATTATTTATTATTCAATTGATTTTCTATCATTTGCTCTGCAGTATTTGGGCAATTCATTTGTTATTCGTTGCATATAAACTTGCTTCAAGCAATTGTCAATAAGAATATTCTGTTTATGTGTATTTTGTATATATTTAACCGCTGGCAAATACAATATATAAATATTTTATTTACAAATAAAGTCGAGGGTATCTTGCAGCCAGGCATATTTACAATTCAAATTTTATTTATCTTTTCTCTCTATCTCTATTTCTCTCTCTCTCTGTTTTGTAGCGCGTTGGCTTCTTAAGCTTGAGCCTGGGCATGCTGATCTCCTGTATCTTTGGCTTCTGCTTTGGCCTGATTCTGGGCACCACCGAAATGCCTTGGGGTCAGAACGTGGATTGGCCCACCGAGGAGATGCGCGGCAGGTAAGCCTCAATCAATGCTAATCAACGAGAGAACAAATCATGATTTTGTCACGTCGTCTTGCCAGACAAATTATAATGCCAGCTAATTTAGCTGTACTCGAAATTTAAGACAGAGTTTATTTTTGGTGTTTTTTGTTCATTCCAAAAGCAAAGAGGAGCAGCTATTCAATTAGCATTGTCTTTGAACTCAAGAGCCAACATATTATTGTCGATGTCGATCAAAGGGAAAACTGAGATGCTTTTCTATTTTTCTGTACTCTCAATTGCCCTTGATGGGGTTTTAAATTAACTGACATGCACCTCACAGGTGCTCACAGGTGCTCACACTGCTTACAGGTGCCGCGGAGTCAAATTTATGGAATAACAATGTTTGCTCTCAACAGATTAGTTGCCAAAGCGACCAACTCATTAGTGAAGCTGAAAAATGAGAAACTAAGCTGACTGCTTGATATTCTATAAACACAAAGACGAGCAGCACAGAGAGGTTGGGTTAAGACATTCAATGGGAGAAGTTTATGAGCAAACCTTTGGGCTTAAATGTGCTTCAAATTAAAGCTGAGAGTATTATCAAAGTCAAGTTTAGTTTTTTTTTAGCACGAAAGGAGCTTTGATTTGACGCTGGATATGGGAGTGGAAGTGGAAATGCAAATGGCAATGGAAATCCATTAAGTATGTTAATTACGCATCGGCTCATGCAAATTCTAAAAGTTTGGCAAACGAAGGTCTGGGGGTCTGTGGGGAATCTATGAGCGCAAACCTAATAAATTACTTGCAAATAATTCAACTAATCTGATCAGCTCGAGCGAAATGTGAGGCGTGCGCTCATTAGCCAAACACCCGACGCGTCGCAGTCACTCAGACCGAGGGACTACTGTAGGGACTACTGGCTAGTAGTATATGAGCAGACATTTATTATAGCATCGTCTTTTCCCTTACCATTTTTTTTTTTTTTCGTTTGTTTGTTTGTTGTGCTACGCTAGACGATACAAAGCGCAAATCTTGAAGATGCCACGTGCCGACTGCGTAAATCTCTTATGCCAGTGGGTGAAATAGGCAGGCTTAGGCTCACACACACACACACACACACACATAGGCAGTGCACCACACAAACGCTGCTACAATAAATTAAGCTCAGGCGCATTTGCCGGAAGCTGTGCGTAATGAATGTGTGTCGGCAATTGTGTTAATTGCGCAAAATAAATTGTTAAAATAATAATACAAAAGCACGAACTGTCCATGGGCAAATAGAGATAGATAGACATCCCTCGATGGACTGCCAAATCTGACAGCTAAATGTGCGTCCGTACAGTCAAACATATACATAGACGAACACAATGCCGCCACACACAACATACAAATCATCATAATATTAACAAAAGGCTCGCTCGCATTTGCCCTGATTGCCTGATTGTCCTCCCTCCCCCTCTCATATTGGCCATATGTTAGATATCTTTCCCTTTCTCTCTCTCTCTCTCTCTCACTCTCTCTGAATAGATATTTGCCCACATTCAGCATTTGTGGCACGTTGCGCGTTGTCGCTGTCATTCGATTGCCAAATGTATTGCGGTCTCATAATTGCAGGCATTTTTATATATGGCCTGATAACCGCTTATGGTTGTATTCACTGTAATTCAGTTTTTGAATTGACAACTAAATTGAATTAATTTTGAATAGGCTTAGGCAAAAGTAGATATAGAATATAAAGGAAATTCTTGGAAGGACAATGCCCATTCACATGTCCTTAAACTGATTTGCTTGAAGAGAATGAAAGTTTAGTATTATAAACATAAGATTGAATTTCATTTTGATATGATTAAAACTTATGAATTTTAAAGAAATGCTTCCCCTTAATCCATAATAAAACATACAAAATAAATAAAGAAATAAATAAAAAATAAAATAAATAAATAAATGAATAGATAGATAAAAAAAAATAATTTAATAAATAAATAAATAATTAAATAAATAAATAAATAAATAAATAAATAAATAAATAAATAAATAAATAAATAAATAAATAAATAAATAAATAAATAAATAAATAAATAAATAAATAAATAAATAAATAAATAAATAAATAAGTAAATAAATAAATAAATAAATAAATAAATAAATAAATAAATGATATATAATGTAAGAAAAGTTATAATTAAACAATAAAATAATATATACTATTATTTATAAAATTAATTGGTTTTTTAAAATGTATTGGCATAATAAAAATTTATATTATTTCAATTTTAAAAATTAATTTGAAAATAATATATTAAGTATATATATAAGTATTAAAATTAAAGCATCCAATAATCTTCATGTTTTTTTTTATAATTGTTTATAAAAGTTGACTTATATAATAAAAATCCTGATATAAATTACTTAAATTTTTTAAAATTAATTGACAATAATATATTTTAAATTTAATATTAAAATTAAATTATTGAATAATCCACATGTTTTTTTATGTTGCTTATTAAAAGTTGGCTAATATAATAAAAATCCAGATAATGATCATTCAAATTTAAAATATTTATTTTGTAATAATATATTAAATATAATATAATATAAAAATCATTAAATAATCATACCATATTTTTCATTAACAAATAAAGCTAAATTTTTGCTAAACATAATAAAATATTTTCACATTCTCCGTAGATAAGAGCTGAAAACTTTTAACAATTGAATTTTATTATAAACTCAAACATCTGCAGAAATATATTTATTAAGATCTTGCCTCTTCAGCGTATATATGAAAATTAAATTCTTGCCATAATTCCAGTAAAAGCCTCAATATCGAATTACAAATTCAAAGAGCTTTAAACTCAACTGCTGCCCAACCGAATCACTTCTAATTTTTCTTCTTCCGCAAAAAACTCAGCTCGAAATTTACGTGGAAGTCCTTTGGCAAAGGTAAAATATGCACTTGCTAATTTATGGATACAGGCGCGAAGTTCAACAATAATTGAGCGCAAATTGCGGCGCATAATAAAGTTGTTGCGTTGATAAAAAGTGAAATGTATCATTTTTTTATTTTTTTTTTGTGGGGTATGCAAAAAATTACAACAAACGCGAAATGTAACCAGAGTCGTGGGCCATTAATCAAGCAAAGTTGGAAAATAGAAGCCAACGCCGGCATGTAGGCGCAAATGAGGTGCATGAATCAAAAGGCAGCACAATGAAAAGTTTCCAAAACATTTTTCACAACCAAATGACTGCAGCACCGGCGACAAGGTCGCTTGCCGGAACTGATAACAAAAGCCGCTGACACTTGACAAAGTTGCGCGTTGCCAGTGTCGCCTTCATTTCAAAGAGAATGAGAGAGAGAGAGAGAGAGAGAGAGAGACAGCGGGAAACCAAAATGAAAAGTATGATGATAAAAAAAAAAAAAAAAACAGCGTGAACAGCAGCGCCACCTGGCGGCGTGTCCAGTTGACAGCGCAGATAAGCGAATGCCAGCCACAGCCGTTGCTGTCCAGCTCGAAGCACTCAGCTCCCTCACTGCTCACAGCTCGCAGCTGAACTTAACTCAATTTTCGTTTTTGCTCACAGCTGGCATTTGTCATTTGGTGGCATTTTCTGTGTTTTTAATTAATTCCACTTTGCCTTTTCAATATATAATTCCCTGCCACAAATTTTCTCTTTGCAGAGGCAATGTGCGTGCTCTGTGGATGGGCGTGCTCTGGGCTCTAACATCTGGCACTGGCGTGGCTGTTGCTTTGCTTCAGGGTTCTGCGGGTCCGCTGATTGGCGTTGCCATATCAGCCTCATTGCTGCCACCCGTCGTCAATTGCGTAAGTATTCGAGTGTCGCGACTAAATTGTAAAACGATTCGGATGTGCTAGGCAGGATAAACACGACTATATAGATACTTTGCTACAAGTTGAATAGATGAACGAATATTCCTGTATTTATCCAAAATGTCTCAAACTAGAAAAGTAGTGTAGAGAATATATCCTGGGTGAATTGATGTAGGAGAATTTAGTTTACATTATTTTTTAGAAAATTTTCAGGAGCTTTAGCATTCTCTATAAAGTATATATAAGTTAAGTTTTCAATGAAATAAATAATTTTATATAATATTGTATAATTTGGTAGATCTAAACTCTGTCTTATACGAATATAAACTGAATTATATCAGCTCCATGGTTGTGATGGATTATCTCTTGGGAGAGCCCAGCCTACTAAGCATACTTAACTTATATATTCATGGCCAGGAAACGAATCGAAATCGGTTGCTAGCAAATTACTTATCTGTCCGTTCGTAATAATAATAATTCAATAGACCTTGGTCGCAAAACACTATTTTATTTTTTAATTAGAAAAGTCGAAAAATTAAAAAAAAAAAACGTATATAATAATTAAAAAATATGTATTTCTGTATTCCATCTATTTTTAAAGCTCATTTCAATTTTTTATCATTAATAAAAATCAATCAATTTATTTAATTTACGAGTGTCGCTCGAGTAGCACTGAGGGTGAAGATTTCACTGTCATTAATAAAACAATATATATCAGATTTTATTTTTTGTATTTTATTTTATACAAAAATCATACTTCAAATAGAAACTTGAGCTTTGGCAAATACTCACATTTGGTTGTCGTTCTTTATTTATAAAAATTGTTTATCAAGTGTTCATAAAAAAAACATTGAATCATTAAAAAAACGAAGCTCTACACATGTATTTCAGGCTTCTCCTTGTCGACCATTTCCGACGAAAACACTCCAACTCTATTTATTCTAATTTTCACGTATTTTTGCACATTATTTATACGAATGCTGAGCTCAACTTGCAGGGTATTAGATAGCATTTAAATGAAAATTTAGCATCGAAATGTCGAATATACACTGTAGGTGACACAGAATATGCATAAAATATTTTTAATTGGTAAGCTGACGCTAGAGCATGGTAGAGCTTAAAGAGAAATCTTCATATTTATTGTCAATAGCAACAAGTAATTATATTTTATTTAAAATGGAGTGAAGTTTTGGGTTAAGTAGAATGTTTTGCGGCTCACTAAAGATTGTGAAATAGAAGGCGTAACTTAGAGAGTGGGGCTTAAAATTATAAATTTGTTTACATTTACATATATATTTATTTATTGATTTATTTATAAAGTAATTTTTGAAAATTATTATAGCTCTGAGTTGGCTACATTGCTTTATTTGACAGCTCACTTAAAAGTTGTTGTTTTTTTTATACTCTGTTCCTAAAGGAAAAATGAGTTCATTGACTTTTTTTTTGTTTTCTTTTTGATGAATTTTGTTTGATATTTTAATTTTAGTAAAATTATGCCAAAGCAACGCTTGCAATTAATTGAAATATGAAAATAATTAAAAATACTGTATAAAATTTAGTTTTTGTCACTACAAAAATTAATCTTATTTTTTTTTTAATTTTAAATATATTTTTTTTTAAATTTCAAATATTTATTTATTATTTTTTTAAATTCATATAAGAATATTTAGTAAAATTTTAAAACTATAATTTTAAAATTAAATTAAAATACTGAAATTAAGTTATACATATATTTTTTAAATTTTAATTTGTAAAATTAATTTGAAAAATAAAATCAAAATATTGAAATTAAATGAAAATATTTAGATTCAAAAAAATATTTATCTCTTTTTTTTTTCTTAATATTTTAATTCAATTCTAAAAATATTGTTTTAAATTTGTACAAAATATTCTCTTAATTTAAAACTCATTCATTCAGTATATAACAGAGAATATGACAGCTGCTTGTGAATAATTTAATCTAAGCAAAATATTATGCAAAATAATTACAATAAATAAGCCAAAAAAGAATTCGTGTCAACAGTAGCTGATTAGTCCAAAGCAGCCTGGGATGACATTGCACGCCTGAGTGCGCCACGCCCATAAATTAGCCAAATATACAATTTGCTCGATTAATCTGAAGAGCTGGGCACAAAAAGTTTTGCACATAAATCTGCTGCACCGATTTCCAAACTGCAACTTGGCCGCAGCTCAAGCACTCCACTTCCACTCTCTGTGTAACAGGGTCTGTGGATGGGGCCCAGCTGTTTGGCTAGTGGCTAGTGGATGGCAGCAGCTAACCGCAACGAGTGCATAAATTCCGATCCAATTTTCAAGTGCGAATTGCGGAGCAGCACGCAGTCTAGCGGATGTTGCGTTAAATTATTAAGCAAGCAGACAGCAGAGAAAACTAGCCAAGGGAGAGAGAGAGAGAGAGTTTGTGTGTGTGTGTGGGAGTAAGAGAGAGAATATTTTGGAATATGCATGCAAAAACTTGCACAGCGGAAACGGCAGCAGCCCAACAGGCTAACAGGCAAACAAACAAACTCCCGGCGACACGAGGTTGTCTGACATTTATCAATTGTGACAGAAAGACAATGGCGCAAGGCGGCAAAGCCAGCAGAGCCGACAAAGGCGGCAAAGGCGGGAACGACGCGACCACAAGGCATGACAAAATGATGCAAGAGTCTTCCCTTTCCCTTTGCCTTTCCCTTCCCCTTTTCAGCAAGCTCTATGCTAGTCCTTTGCCTAACTCCATGCGTTGAAACAATGGGAGCTGAGATCGCTTAATCATACCGACGACTGTGGTCGAGCATGTGTGCTAGCACAGTTAGCCCTCGCTTTGTCCCTTCTCTCCTCTTTTTTTTTTTTGTTTTGTTTTTTTTTTTTGCTTGCGGCTTATATGAGCTGCATAAATCAGACGCACGCACTAAAACTCTGACGCTGTCAGCTCTATCAGGCAGCAGTTGCACGTTTTTAACCTAAAATCTGCTAACTGCATTGCCCGAACAGCGTGCCACAATTAATTGCATGCAGCATGCAGGACAACGCCGCGTATGAGTAATCGCATATATTTACTTTTCGCATTACTCATACGCAGCGCTGTCCGCCCGTAGATAGTACTTACTGTACGTGCAGCACACATATATAAAAAATGACTATCACATGAAATATTGTGAATAATTTCGAGAGCTTAGCAATAAAAAATAAACTTGTCTCCCTTAATATTTAAAGTTTGCTCTTTATCTACAAATAATCTACTCGCTTTTTGGCAATTAGCATGCGAAATGGTTAACTTAATACGGTTTTCGTTTTATGTCTCTTAAGTTGGCATTTTTATTATTTATGCGCCGCACATTTATAATGAATAATTACAGTTGTATTTACTTGTTGTTTTCACTTTTAACAGAATGTTTTCCTAGAGCACAAATTATTTACCAGATTTCTGAAGAGAGAGAGAGAGAGTGCTCTAAAGACGTCATAAATTAAAAAACAGGGCCAAGTAAAGGAAGGCACATGGCATTGCACAAATACACACACACACACACACACACACACACACACACACACATAGGCATTTTGAGTAGGCACGAACTTCCGGAGCGCTGAGTCATTATAATTTATAAGAGCGAAGCAAGAGAAACCAAAGCAAACCCAACGGGCAGACAATGTGACAATAAAGTTTTATCTAAGCCAGAGTCTGAGTATGAGATTTATCACAATTCACAATTCAAGGCCAGCCAGCCGGACTTCTTTCTACTACTTGATATGCTTGAGGCAACAGCTGTGCTCTTTTCAATTTCAATTCAGTTGCTCATACACATACAGCATCGACCTTATGACCTCAACTGTCCACGCGTTCTCCTTCCTCCTCTACACACACACACACACACACACACACACACACACACACTCACACTTTGATTAAGTCATGTCAGTCATACAAATGTTCTGGCCACTTAGCACACACTCTGGTTTACTTTGCAGGGTTTATTCTGGTCGCAGGCCTGCATCTGGCTCATCTATCCGGAGAAACGCATACCGCACTTGAAAAACGAGCCAATGAACAGCACCAGCGCCTATCCGTTCCTCTACACGGACTATTTGCCCACCGAGTTCCTCATCAATGGCATTGTGTCCGCTTGTTTGACGGTAGTGAATGTGATTTGCATATTTATAACGGCCATAATAGTGTTGAAAATCAAGGAAGTATCGGCGCCATACACGGCCAGTCCGGACCTAAAGCGGTAAGTGGATCGATCACCAAGAGAGCGAGGGAGAGAGGGAGTGAGAGAGGGAGGGAGAGAGAGCTGCTAGTTTTGAATAGCAAAGAGTCACAATACATTGACATGAATATAATTGACGTTATGCACTGAACTGTACCTAATGGCCGCACACTTGGCTTTAAGCTTATCACTTCCGGTATATGCGTCCGCCAAATGGCCAGTCGAGCATTTGTGAATGTAATTAACGAATGAAAGCAACAATCTTTGGATATATGCTCTTCTTTAATCTGAATGAAAGGGTTTGTTGGGCAAAAGAGCAAGTAAAGCTATAATAGCCCTTCTGTTACGGAATTGCTATTGCCGGCATATATGAGCCTTATTACATTTTAAGTATTTAACTCGAATACTCAAATTCTATTCAAATTGAAGTTTCCCCATTTTCATGTAAATTAATCACAGGAATAAGTAGTTAACATACATATGCTTTAGCTACATATATTAAAGAGTAAAACAAAGCATACGCTGCTGTTAAGAGTAACATAAGTCTAGAATCTGTACAATATTATGGTACTGTTAATTAACATTAAAACTAACAGCAGAAAGTATTCCTATTACTACATTTGTGAGATATCAGTTAACATTCGAAGTAATACAGAGTCTTTTAACAGTGATGCTGTCCAATATTTATTCGTCTGTTAAGAAAAGAATGTTGAAGTTATTTGTTATTTAACAGTTTTAGCTGAATGTTATTGCTCTGTTAATAAATATATATATATATATATATGGATTCATACGGGACTCCAATAAGCCCTTTGTCGACTGCATATTCTATTATTTCTACCCATTTGGGCTCGCCGGCTAATGTTTTTAAGTTAGCTCTTGTAACACATATTTCCATAGTATTAATTATAATCAGAAGATATGGTTTAACAGATATTAGTTAAAATTTAACTTCCATTAACATTTCAGTATAAACATTTTAATATTCTCGTCTAGTATATGTTACATTTGCAATTTCTATTACATTTTTTCTACATTTGTATGCGCTCTAAGGCAGAGCACATTTCTTGATATACGATCGAGGTGGTCATAACATCAAATACATATTTAATTAGCCTGAAAACCATAATGCTAGCACATTGCCGATGACAAATCTTATAATTAACTGGCTTATTTCGTGCATTTCATAAGAAGTGCTCGGGCTAATGTTAATAAATGAGTTTTGTTGCTGCTATAATAAATAGCCATCTAAGTCGCTGAGACGCCACTGACCCCCACTTGGAGGCAGGCACATGTCTCGTCTGGTCTGCTCAGGCTCTGTTCTGGCTCGCTCTGGTGTGATGCGGTCTGGTCTGGCTACGTGGCCTTCAATCCCATAATGTGACGCATTAAATTACTTGAAGCGTGCACAAAACAAATTTCGTTTGCTGTTGCAGAGCTCTGTCAACACGGCTCACAGATATTATGTATGCCACAGTTTTTGTTACACTATGCACAATGTTGCCTATTAAGGCAAACGCACGCTCGCTGGCTCAGCCGCCAGGCAGCTTATGTTTATGCTATACCCTGGCGGCTGCTAGCAACAGCTGGGGTCGCTTTGCATGAGGATAAAGTTAAGGAAAATAAAAATTAAAAAATAAGAAAAATGAGAAAACAAAGATAAGGATAAAGATGAAGATGAGGAAAAAAGATGAAAAGATAAAGATAACGATAAGGATAATGATACAAAGTAAGACAAGGATATGGAATAGAAAAAGATTAATGAAAAGCATAAGGATAAGGATTGGGATAAGATAAGGATATGAAAAAGAGTATAGAAGAAGATTAATTAGAAGGAGAAGAATAAGAATTAAGATTAATGAAAATGATACTTATGATTATCTTATCCTTATCGTTTTCATTAATCTTAATTCTTATCCTTATCCTTTTCATTAATCTTATTCTATTCCTTATCCATGATACGACTAAGGATAAGGATAAGACTAAGGATAAGTAAGAGCATAAGAATAGGATAAGGCTAAGTTGAGCATAAGAATAGGATAAGGCTAAGTTCAAAGGCAAGACATAAATTGTTATCCTTATAATCATCCTTTTCATTAGCTTTATTCTTATCGTTATAATTGCCTTTATTCTCATACTTGGATAAGGATTATCCTATACTTAGCATTATATTTATTTTTATCCATATTCTTATTCTTCAACTTATTCTATTCTTTTTCTTATTCTCATCTATATCCTTATAGGGATAAATATAGGGATAAGGCAAGGAGTGTTCCTTGAAGTGTGATATATTAATTTCAATTAACTTATCCGTAACATAATTATTTATCCCATTATTATGACTTTTTATGTCAATATATCTATCATTATTATCTTCCCAATGCTAACTTTGAAATTCTGATAAATTGAATCTCTCTAGAGGGTATCTCTTATTCGAGTCCTCCATTTTATCTCTTTTTATTTTACTATCTCTGTCTGTCTGTGCGCATTTAACATTTGTTTATGCAATATTTGTGTTTGCTTCTGCTGCTGTTGCTGCTGCATTCAACTCGCGGCAGCCCTTTAGCCAGAGAGCAACGCCCTCGCCCGAATAGATGTCATGGACGGGCAGCGGTTTTAGCTATTCGTTGTTGTCCATATGGCTGCGGGCTTATGTGCAATGCAATGTTTTCTATTCCGACTCAGCAGATCTTGCAATACGCATAAAGTGCATAGATTCATATATTTATTTATTGAAACTTGGTTTGCTTTGCATTGGGCAAATTGAAGCTGGTTTCTTTAGCTGGGGTTTTATTTGTTTTTATTTAACATGAGCTGGGCACAATGTCAAGTGGAAGAAAATGAGGAAATTCTCAACTCAGTTTTTATTCATATTTCGTTTTTGTTCTTCACATTTGAATATTGAGAAATAAATTAATTTATATTTTGATTTCATTTGTGTCTTTTGATGCTCGCACAGCTTCTGGGAAACAGATCTTCGGACCGTGCGCAAGACAAACCGCTCTACGATGCGCCATCGACAGGGAACATTCCGGGGCGCTGGAGGCGGGGGAGCTGACAAGCTTATGGGGTAAGTGCGTATGAAAAGTTGGAGTTTTTGTTATACTCTTTGTTGTTTATTGTTGTTGCGGTAATTGAGCGTATGTGTGATGCAGTCAATGTATGTGTGTGTGTGTTTTGGGTGTGTGTATCTGTTCATGACATTCCCCGAGGCCAACGCAATTTACTTTTGGCTCAATGGAATGGTGGAGCCACACGTCTCCAACCAATTTTCAAAGGTAAATAACAAACGTATTTATATGTGGAATACGTCTTGGCACCACCCACTTGCTCACCAACCCACCAACCCACCTATCCACCAACCCACCTTTCCACATCGTATGTTATTTTTAAGGATATAAATAATTTTGATGGCGAAAAGAAAAGCGGGCAACATACAAAATATTTATCGCATAATTGAAATCATTGCAAAAGAATTTACGACATATTTGTGCAAAAGCGTAACAGAAATATTGCCCAGCTTTATGATACGCTGAATTGTAAGAATTATATACTACTCGAAGGTTCCGCTCATAATAGATTTAGCTAAATTAAAATTCAAATTGAAATAAAATTGTTTTTTAATTATATATATATAAAAAAAATACGAAAATAAATAGAAAAAAAATTACATTCATTATGCATGATCAAAGCACATTTAAGCATCAATTAGGGTCAGGAGCGGGTTTTGCAAAAGGTACACAAAAAAATAAAAATAAATGAAGAAATTAGCATAAAAACAATTGGAGTAGCCCACTCGAAATTCATGTAGCAAATTAGCAGCCAGCTGCTGGCGCTTTTAATTTAACGCCCAGTGACCGCGCTGTTTATTCAAACAACTAAAAAATTTATGGCCCATTCGCACAAAGGGCATTGGGAAATGTGCACAAAAGTTTTTCATTTTCACACTGAATGCAAATTCGCAATGGATGCTGAATAGGTAGGATGGTAAGTGGAATGCCCCTTACAGCAAACTTGATGTGTGCATGAAAAATCAGCTAAAATGTAAAAAAAAAATCTGTTTTGAGAGCATGTTTGAATGGACGAAATTTTTTAATAAAAAATATGTTCATGAGAATAATAGCGGTAAGAATTTAAACCAATTTATCGTAGTAAAATCTATTTCACAATTGAAAAAAAAAAAAATAAATAAATAAAACTAAATAAATAATAAATAAATAAATAATAAATAAATAAATAAGAAGTTATAATAAATTGTAATATTTTTATAGAGACATTGAGAAATTTTAAAGTCCATAAAAATACTTTTATTGCAGAGTATTATTCAAAAATAAAGTAAAAATAAATAGGTAAACAAAAAAATTACAAAATAAAACATATTTAAAATGTTTTTTTTTTTTTTTTTTTGTAAGTTCTATTTTAGTATTTGCTTTTAATTTATTTTGCCCAGCCAGCTGAACTCACATTTATCTTATTTTGTCTTACATTAGTGGCAGCTATCAGGGTTTAGACGAGGCACGTAGTGCCAAAATGGACTCGGCACTGGAACGAGCCCTGGCACAAGCTGAAAGCGATGCGACCTTCAAGAAAGTGAAAAGGATGAGCTACTCGAGCAATGCGGCCGGAGAGGTGAGTATAATAGAATATTTTATATATATAAATATTTAGTAATTGTTGTTGTTGGGTGCAGAGTGACGTCTCATTGAGTTGAGAGCAATAATCAATAAGATTAGCTATGTAAGATTCTTACGTTTGTAAAGGGTTTAGATCTCGTCTCTCTCGAGAGAGAGCATATAGTAGAGGACAACCTTTGACAAAATTGAGTGAATTTAATTTATGAATAACAAAAAGATTATTCATAAAATATAATTTCATTGACTTAAAGCTGAATCAAAGTAAAGCAGAAGAACAATAATATTTTAAAATTTATTGCTTAATTTAATTTAGCATAAAAATTGTAAATTAATATTGAATTATATTTTAGAGATCTGCAAGAATAAACACGTTGTACATAAATTAGAATTTTTCTTTTTTTCTATTTTTTAATATTTGTACAGACATGTTTTATTTTTCACAACGTGAATCATGCAATCTATTTCTGATTTTATTTGCCCTCTTTCATATTTTTACTGTACTCATTTGGTACAGTACAGCATGAAATTGATTGAGTACACCAACTGTCAATACAACTGCTGTACAAGTTTTACTGAACTCTATTTAATATGGTACAGTTAGAAAGCGTATTCATTTTCAGAATGAATGATTCAATTGTCGTTTTGGGTGCATTCATGCAGATGTCTACTTTACAATAATCGCATGACAATCTTTTGGATCTAACAATCTTCAAATTAAGCTGGGGACTTTCACAATTTATCGATATCTATTCTCTATTTATCTACAATAAAAATGGGTTATCGATTGAAAATTATTTAGTAATTGATGCATTCATGCAAAAATATAATATATTTCTCATTATATAACTTTATGCATATTAATTATGAATACTATATATTTTATTTTTTATTATTATATATAAAATATATCTAATTAAAAGAATGCTCAAATACATTTTATTCATTTAAATTTAATGCATATTTGCTATATAATATATAAAAATAATTATCAATGCCCTTAAAACTCCCTTTAAAAATATGATTTTTTTTATCTATGACTGGACTATTATGAAATTTTGGTGAAATTTCGATCGAAAAGTTGCTACTGACTGACTTTTCAAAGATCTCTGTAAAAATTTAATCAAAAAAGAGATTATTTTTTATACTGTCTAAAAATAATTGTTCCTTTAAAAAAAAAAAAAAAAAACAAGTAACATTAAAATACAATAATTAATGTTTTCCCATTCCCAATTTCAAGTTTTGGTTTGCTAATTGTTCATCCGTCGTCTAGAATGGATTCACCCTCTTCAGCTTCCTTCACCTGTCTCGTTTCTCTGATAGCAATCTCTCTTTTCCTCTGCACTTTTCTACAACATCTTCAACGCCGCAAATGTCTTTGCCGTTGTCGTTATATCAGGGAACATTGTGGCCGTAGCTATGTTGCAATTACGCCTTCTGTGGTCGTTGTTACGCTGTACAATCAGACGACAGTCGAGAGTCACTCAACTACCCTGCGGCTATCGAGGCTTGGCTTGGCATAGCTCAATATAATTGCTTCGCTATATGAAAGCAGTTTAGTTCGCAGAAGATAAATATTGCCCAACAAATTGAATTCTATTTGAGCTGCAATCAAATCCCAAATATTTTAATTCTGTTTAACTTTATTTAGAGACCTCGAATCCTGATCCTTCTAGCACGGTGATTCCCGTTGCGCCTGACTTTTTGTCGAGCAGCAGCAGCCCGACGTCTCTTTTGTGCGCGCGCCCGCCTCTTAGCATTCTGCTTCCGAATGACCCTCCTCCTTCTATTCGATCGGCCGTTGTTACTATTACTATTACTTGGTGCTGTCACATCCGTATCGGTATCATTTGTGTCGTCGTAATCAACGGGACTTAGTGGCGTATCATCATCCTCTGGATTATTGGGATCGTCTGGCACCCAATCAGCAATGCAGTCCGCTAGGTTCTTATTGGCCGGATCGTCGCAGTCAGTGCAGCCAGGGGGATCGTTAACATCTATACACGCTTCCCCATTGCTCTGTGGCATGTTGGCCAGAAGCAGGGCCAGCACTGCGAAGCTTAAACTCATTTTTATGACTCTCATCTTAGCTCGATCAAATTGGAAATGATAAATAGCAGCTAAATTCTAGCCTTTTATAGCAGATAATTTTTTTAAATGTTTCAAATTATTTTTGGTTGTTTATTTTGGCGACGTTTACTCAGCCGCTGGTTTAATTTGACTTATACTAATTATTATTATTTGCGAATTTCCAAAGAAGACATCAAATATACTCGCACGTCTGGTTTATTGACTGTTTAAACAGTTGCCAATACACTCTGCTTGATTTTCATAATTACGCATTGGAATGTTCCATTCACAATTCCATTTTGTGTCTAAAATTTGAATATATTATACACAAAATTAACTGAACCGAATTCCGCATCGAAAATTGAATATTTGACATCTGCAGAATGTTGCTAAGCAGGAATTTAATTGGAACTCAAATCGATTTGTCTCTTTTTATTTTTTTTATGCATTTTTTATGGACAATATTAAATATGGGAATGTTTAATAATAATAAATATAAAATATAAAATATAAAATATTAAATATAAAATATAAAATATAAAATATAAAATATAAAATATAAAATATAAAATATAAAATATAAAATATAAAATATAAAATATAAAATATAAAATATAAAATATAAAATATAAAATATAAAATATAAAATATAAAATATAAAATATAAAATATGAAATATAAAATATAAAATATAAAATATAAAATATAAAATATAAAATATAAAATATAAAATATAAAATATAAAATATAAAATATAAAATATAAAATATAAAATATAAAATATAAAATATAAAATATAAAATATAAAATATAAAATATAAAATATAAAATATAAAATATAAAATATAAAATATAAAATATAAAATATAAAATATAAAATATAAAATATAAAATATAAAATATAAAATATAAAATATAAAATATAAAATATAAAATATAAAATATAAAATATAAAATATAAAATATAAAATATAAAATATAAAATATAAAATATAAAATATAAAATATAAAATATAAAATATAAAATATAAAATATAAAATATAAAATATAAAATATAAAATATAAAATATAAAATATAAAATATAAAATATAAAATATAAAATATAAAATATAAAATATAAAATATAAAATATAAAATATAAAATATAAAATATAAAATATAAAATATAAAATATAAAATGTAAAATATAAAATAAATATAAAATATAAAATATAAAATATAAAATATAAAATATAAAATATAAAATATAAAATATAAAATATAAAATATAAAATATAAAATATAAAATATAAAATATAAAATATAAAATATAAAATATAAAATATAAAATATAAAATATAAAATATAAAATATAAAATATAAAATATAAAATATAAAATATAAAATATAAAATATAAAATATAAAATATAAAATATAAAATATAAAATATAAAATATAAAATATAAAATATAAAATATAAAATATAAAATATAAAATATAAAATATAAAATATAAAATATAAAATATAAAATATAAAATATAAAATATAAAATATAAAATATAAAATATAAAATATAAAATTTAAAATATACAATATAAAATATAAAATAATAATATAAAATAAAAGCAAGCTTGACAATCTATTTAAATCAAATTCAACCAAACTCAAACTCTGAGACAACAGAGACAGACAAATCTTAACACTCTTTTCTAAACACGCTATTCCCATGCCCTTGGAGTACACTACAAATGACATCTCTTATTTAAATACAAACATAACAATTAGAATAACAGTTAGTATCTGCTAATCGCCCTTGTCAAGTGCCTTGTTCTGCTCAGTGGGTAGCCGATGCATTGGGGAAGACAGCTTTGTAAGTAAATTACCCACAATTACGCGTTAAAGGGAGTGACTACAGTACAGTAAGCACTGACCTCAATCATTAGTTGCGAAGCGCAGGAATAGTTGAAAATAAGAGCTGCCCGCAGAGGCTAATACCAGCTGGCAGGAGCTGGCAGCCGAGACACGCCAAGGACATGCAGCATATAAAGCAAGCGAAGTCGTCATAAATCAAAAGGGTAGCATACTGCGAACGAAAGGTCAGAGACGCAGTTGCGCCCTTGTCTCGAAGTAAAAAGTGACTGCTTGTTTATTGCTGAAAATCGTGCAAGATTTATAATGGTATTCAGATGAAGTCGTTGCGCCGCACAAAAAAACAAAAGACAACTGCAAACAAATGCAGTGGAATTGTGAAAGACTTGCGCGACGAAAGTCACACAAAAACGATTGCGAAAGACTGTGCTGAAGCTATTTGCTTTTACTTATTTTTTTTTTCTCAAATATTGTGCGGATTGAATTCAGAACATGCAGCTTGAGAATTGAACGACAATTGAAAGAGAGTCAAAGTGCTAGGGGTTAAGGGTATTAAACAGCATTTTATGGACATGAATCTAATTCATATGCTCAGCGTAATTGCCAGAGATATGTAATATTATCCTGTGGTTATACTGCGCGTATACGTAATATTGGGATTTCATAAGCACACATAATTCACTTACACCAGCAGTTATTGGGAAATACTCAAATTTCCTGACAGCTGCTGCTCTAAGATAATCATTTTTGCTGAAGAAAAGCAAATATTACGTATACGCATATAATAAGCGGTATACATTGCGTATACGTAATTCCTAATAAGTCGTGCGTCTAGGCAATTGATAATTATCAATTCGCTGAACAGAAATTTAAATAAAAACAATTCATAGACACAATTCACGATTTGATGTATTTGCGATGCCAAGAAAAGTATTCAATGTAATACTGTGAAAAATATTCAGTATAAGCCTGAAGTAGTAATTCTAAATTCTAGGGAATTTCTAATCAGTCGCAGACTAGAAGACGACGAACAACTTGCAAACTGTATTTGCTTCAAGGAATATCCCGGAATTTACCTGCTAATTCTCAAAGATATGCCATTTGGAAATGCTTGAACCATTAGCTGCTCAGGGGAAACCCTGAAGTGGAATATGATTGCTATTCCCAGTACAGCAAACAACTTTATAGGAAATGAAACCAAATTCTATGCCTTTTACAAGAAATTCCATTTGAAATACCACAACACAAAAAGCCCGTCAGTTAAGAATGACAAAGAATATTAGAAATACGCTGGGTATGCATACACACGTATTTAGCTGATTAACATCGGACAGGCATCATAATCGAGCACTTTCAAGGAAAAGGAAGAAAAAAAACTTTCGTAATATCCCGTTTAGCCAACGGAAGAAAGTTCCAATTAAAAGTTACTGCAAAGCAAGAAGGCAACCAAGCGTCAATTGCCACAAATCAACTTTTACATTAATTCATTTCGAAAGAGATGAAGGAAATAAGCAAAAGAGCGAGAGAGAGAGCGAGGGATAGCGCAAATGGGAACGTCAAGAACGCACTTGAGTGAGTGACAGACAAGACATGCTCCAAATATTTAAGGCCTCTGCCAAAGCCGAGTGCAAAACAAACTTGATAAGTTAGCGAGCAGGAGGAGGAGCAGGAGGAGGAGTTGGTGGGGGCAGAAGAGCTTACACTGTGAGCGGCTTGTAATCTATTTATAGTGAGTCGCGGCCACTAAAACTCAATTAACCCCCTTTGCAGACAGCGCAAGGCTGATAGAAAAGAGAACGAAATAGCCATACAAACGGAAAGAGTGAGACAAACAGAGAGAGAGAGAGAGAGATAGAGAGAGATTGAAAACAAAACGTACAAATCAAGGCAAAAGATTACAAACGGAAATGGCTGGCCATTGAATGGGATTAAGAAGGAGAGAAGAGGAAGGGGGTAAGGGAATACCTGCCCCTTACAGTACAGATAGCTGCATGCGGGCATGGACAGGGAAGTACAAGAATTTTTTCACTTAAAACCGCATTGATACTCAATTACTAGTGAACGGGTTGCCAGGTCGACGGGTCGACGGGTCAACGGGTCGACGGGTTGATGGGTGTGCTGCCACTCGAACTTGAGGGCAAGCCGCGCAGCTGAAAACAAACATCGGATGTTGAGCACAGGAAAGCGGAAGCACTTTGCAACGGAAATGAAACATCAATTAAAGTCGCGCATTGCTCGACGGCCAAGCCAAGCACTGTGCCACTGTACTGCCCTATCCCTGGCCAATGCCAAAAAAATATATTGCTTTTCGTCCAAATGCCGCCATTGTTAATCCTTGCGGTAGTCGCTGCCATTGCGGCTGCTCTGCCCTTGGGATTGGGCTCGCGTTCCCTGGCAGCGGGTGTCCTGCTGACTGCTGCTCTCACGTCGTAGTAAGTTGTTGCTGTGCTGCAAATCAGCAGAGCATTGCCAAAGGTCCATTTTTCCCTTTGATTGGGGCTTAATTGAGAAGTGGTTTGAAGAGGGCAAGCGGCTTACGATATTTTTTTTATTCAAATGCAGTTGGATTAATAAAACATTCAATCTATTATTTTTAATTTTATCGAAATATATTTATATCTATATAATTATTTATGTGAGTTTAATTGTGGGTTTATGTTAAATAGGCTTCAAAACTACTGAATAAATGAATTACATAAAAAAAATATATATATTCTACACATTTTTAATTTGTTAAAGTTCGTCTAGACATTTACACTTAAAACTTTCATTAAAAATAAAAAATAAATATTTTTCTTTTTTATATTTTTAAAATAATCATAAGATCAAACTTGACTTCCTCTCATAGCTATCAGACGAAGTCATAAAATTTCTATATAGAATCCGCATTTTCAACTTCATATCGTCTTGTAATGCAGGGAGTATAAACATTCCTATTGGAGTCTTTCCTTAATCGTATATTATATTAATCGTACATTAAGTGGAGTCCTACAATACAGAATGTAGGAAGAACATCCTAATCGCCGATTGCGATCCAGTCAGAGAACTGAAGTGGGAGTTATGCCATTAACAGCGCAAAATACTGTTAATAGATCTGCCTGACAATGTGAGAGAGGTGCAGAACTTGCTAATGGCATCTGACATTAACAATCCCAATCGTATGCCAGGGAATCGAGTATCGAGCAATTAACAAGATATAAAAACTCTATAAAGCTGTCGTACGACAGTTCAGTACAGAGCGTTTACAGCGACTTTACATTTCATTTCTATAATATACAAATTTAACATTTATAGAAGCAAGTGACAGTGAGCCGAAGCAGATGTCTTTGTGAACTGAACTCGAGCCTGAAGACGCACAGCATATTTATAACTGACTCTTTGAGAGAGTCAACAAATTTGAGAGTGGACTTTGATGGCCTGATCAATTATGATTGGTCACTTTTGAGTGCATGGCAATTATGTTGAGTACGGAGTATTACGAGAAGAGTAATGCATTGAGTGAAAGAGTAGGAGTTTAATTGGCCGATCGATCGAGAGACTTGGATTCTTCAAGTGAACTCGAGCTAAATGCTGGGATAAATTTATAAGAAGAGTGGCGTGAGTGTGACGTGTCGGCTAGCGGATATATTACTATATATATTCATTAAAACAAACATTTATTTGATCAAGATTAAGGGTTAATATAACATTAGCTTGGGCAACTGTTAAGTAACATTATGTTATTAATAAAGATTGAATAAGTAGAACGATTTCAATGACAACGGCGAGGCTGAAAGGTTTGAGAGCGTTGCTTCTATCGAATGTAAATCAAATATTATTGCTTAGATCAGAATATGGAAAATGAGCAGAGAAGCGATGCAAGGGATAATTAAGTATTAATCTGTCTATAGAAAAAATAGATAATAAAATTCTGATTCGCTGATTCTGAGCAAAATTAAATTAAGGAAAAAAGAAATGAATCTAGACAAAGACAATGCATAAAAATCATACCATTTCTTGACAAAAAATATATATATATATATTGTGTATATGATTTATGGTATTTAATTAATTAAAGTTGAGAAATTATTTTATAAAATAATTTATATTATTTTATGTATTTTATTATATGATTTATGATATTTATTATCCATTCTCAGATCCTCTCAATATTTAATAAAAATCCAGAAATTATTTTGATAATATACATATATTATTTTTATTATTTTTATAATATGTTATATATATTTCTGATAAACTCTATCTATTACAAATTATCCTACATCTTTATACCTAACACCAAAATCTAACTGAATTCCTTTTCAGTTAACTGAACGTTTGGCCAAAATAGCCGGACTCAACAAGCGCCATGGTGACGATGCGCTGCATACGAACCCAAGCAGCTTGGCTGGCAGTCGCATGAATTCCATACGAAACTCTCAATTGAAAGTCGATCTGAAGGTGCTGGACAAGCTGGTGAGCAACCTCTTGCAGCAGCACGCGGCTGGCGCTGGCCGCGATACGAGCTCTAGTGGAAACGTCGAAGCGGGCAGTCGAACGCCGCCCGTGCAACGATCCGCCTCTAAGAAGCTCAACCGCTGGCGTCCCCTGTCTAGATCGGTGCACAGCTTCAAGCGTGGCAATAGCCGCGATTATGGAGATGGAAGCTTCACTCAGCTGCAAGAGCGCAGCGAGGCACATGCGTCGCTGACGCACAATATGCCCACGATTATGGAGAGCAGCGCTGGCAGCCCCACGCCCAACAATGCCCAGCCACAGACACAGAATCCATGGACGGCCTCACTGGAGCGCACGCCGGGCGCAGTTCGCAATATGCTGCACAACATCAGCCAGGCTGGCAACACTGGCGTCCAGGAGGATCAGCTCAATCTAACACAGAACTATGTGGGCTAATCAGGATGATCAAAATGAATATATCTATACTTTATATAATCATATTGTTGAAGACATTAAAAATATTTTATGAAAAGTTAAAGTGGATTTTTTTATTGAAACTTACTTAAAGGAGTTCTTCAAGAAATGAGGACTTTGTACAGAAGTGAATGTCTAACTGAAATATGATTTTATCAGGTACAACAATGTCTTGGAATAATTCAAAAAATATTTAAAATATTTATTTACAATTTTTCATTTTAAATTATCGAAAATATGTGCATGAAATAAAAAAAAAAAAATACTAGAGCGAGTGATATTCACAAACAAATGTCAATAAGAATAATTTGGTAAACAGCATAAATATTTCCCTTATAAAAATTCATTAATAAAATTCTAAAGACTTTACAAATAATTTGCTATATCTAAAATCTATTTTAAACATTTCACTTTCAGCTCAGGGAATGTTAAGTTAAGGTAAGCAAAGCTAAGTTTTTATGATGTTTGCTAAAGTCAATGAACGGAGATAGTATATTCATTTTATAATTTAGATACTGACAGTGCGAGTCTTTCATTAATATTTCATGTCTCTAGTACTTCAAATTATAGACTTTAAAATACTATTTGCAATATTTCTTAATGTGCTGTGTACCTAGTAGCTGAACAGTTTATAACATGGAATATATATATAATTTTAATTTTTGTTTAAAATATTTATTTATTAACAATAACTAACAATAACTGGATAGTTTAATTCCCAATGAGCTCAATCCATATATTTAAATATTTACATATTAATAAGGAGAAATATATAATTAAATATTTTAAATTTTTAGCTCAAATAGCCGCAAAATGTTTTACATTCATGCAGACATTATACACCTCCACTATACTTTTTTTTCAACATTTTTTTTTTTTCAAGAGTATAAAAATAATAATAATTATTCGCTGTAAATATAATCACAAAGGACACACAATACAATTCCCATCTATCCACAACATTCTAGACACTTTTTGTTGTTTACATGTTTATTTATATTAAATTATGTTAAATTAATGACATTTTTGTTTTTTTTTTTTGCTACTATTTTTCTGTTCTTGTCTGGTTTTTATTACACTCGCTCCCACTCCCCACTCGCTCTCTCTTTAATTAGCGCCCACTTACAAATAAATGACACTCGCCATTTATTTAGTCATTTTTTTCACACTCCATTAGAATATATACAGAGGCCTGGCCAATTTGATCATCATCAATGTTGGGCGACAACCGCAGCAGGCAGCAGACAACTTGAAACGGCTTCATTATTGTTGCCCCCAAAGCGTCAACCACATCGGTATTAAGTACCAGCCGGGCCACAGAGACGAGCCAGGGTATCGGGCAGTGCCTGTAGCTCTCTGATGATGACAGGCTGCAAACGCCAACACAAAAATCATCATCACTCAGAGTTGAGTGCGCTCCTCGCTCCTCGCCTCTCGTCCCACCACATCCCACATCCTATTGCTGCCGCCACATTCCCATCAAAATATTAACTGCTGTAGTCCAGTCAGTTGACATGCCTCAACTGCGCCACTTGCCACTTGCCGCTTGCCACTTGCCACTTGGCTCTTGTGGTGTCAGCATCAACTTTAGGGTCTGTCACACGCAAGCTATTAAAAAACTGTTAGCCTAAGTCAATGAAAAGTTAACAGATAACTGAATTCTGATATCTCAAAGGTCGCAGCTTTATTATTTTACTGTTAAATGCGCTAATCATAAAAAGTAAATTAAATATTCTATAACTGAAAGTCATATTCTATGTTGGTCTTCATTATTTTTTTAGTAACAATTATAATTTATTCTTAGTTCTGACTTTAAATCACACATTTGCTAACAAGCATTTAATTAAAAGGTTCGAGTTCTTTCTAGTTTAAGAAACAATTTTCATGAAGTCCGCCAAAAATTAATAAACTAATTTATAAATAATAAAATTTGTTAAAATGTATTAATAATATAATATTAATAAAATCTATAAAATTAAATATTAATAAATATAAATATATTTTAATAAATATATATAAATAATACAATTGTACTAAAATAAATTAATAACATAATATTATTAAAATATATAAATATATAATATTTATAACTAGAAATATATTTTAAGAAATATATTGTAGAAAAATTCATTAATACTAATAAATATATTTCATTAACATTTTTTTTTATATCAAAGCTGTTTATTAGCTTTAGGTATTTACGAAACATAATAGTTATAAAATTTAATAGAATTAATTTTCTAACAAAAATGAAAGAGTTATGGAAAACAAATTGAAAGACATCGCATCTTCTATTCTGGTATGAAATAGATACGAGTGTCCGTATGAGCGAATTTAATTTCAATTATGAGCGAATTTAATTTCAAGCACTCTTTTAGATCGTACACTCTAATTTACAAAGTTCTTGAGATAAGCTTCAAAGCTTTAATGTTAAATTACAATAAATTTATTTTATATAGCTAGAAACTGAAAGTTGAGGAATTATTTATAGGTAATCGGCGCTATCATATTGCTATGGACATTAAATTAGTAAGGCAACTGAGTACAACATTTGTTTAAAAACAACATTTTTTGACTTATTAACTCAATATCTACATATAAACTAATAATAATATTATTAATATTAAAATTTGTGCCAATTTGTTTACTAAATATTTAATTTATCACTAAGCTCTTATCCTTCAAAAGTTCTACTAATACTATTACTACTATTACTACTACAAATACTATTATTACTACAAATACTTCTACTACTTTCTTGAATGCTGTTGTATTTGTCTATTGGAGCTGGGCAAATCGATTATGTCAGTTTCTTTCAATATTTTAAAGTTAAATTTCCAAAAAAAGAAATTAATAATTAATAATTCAGTTCAGGAGTGTTAATGAGTATTATACAGTCGGGACAGCTCGAATGCAATTTTCTTATTGATATATTATTTATTATAATTTTCATCTTACTATTTTCAATATAAAATAGTAAAGTCAATAATAAGAAATTCCAAGTTCTCACTAATTCTATTTTTTGTTTAATTTATTTCAGCTATTTTCATGACTTTAGCTAAAACAAAGTAAACAAAATTGTTCGCTACTCGCATGAGAGTCTAAGCAAGTGAAAGGCCAAGAGTGTACACTACATAATATAACTCTCTTCATGTAGGTCACGTAGTTATCGGCAGCTGGTATATGCCGCTAGAGAAGCAAAGCAAAAGAGAGAGACACAGAGAGAGAGAGAGAGAGAGAGAGGGGGGAAGAGCGAAGCGAGAGTGAGAGTAAACGAGTCTGCCCGCCTGTCTGGGCCTGTTAAGTGTTACAAGTATCCTAATCTAATTCTTAAAGTGCTTTCCATTATAGTGTATGTACGAATGCATTTATAACCCACTCACCTGTCGCTCCATGACGCCGGCTAACTGTTCTCGCTCCGCATTGCGATAGTATCCGGTCAGATTGGCGCCCAGTCGCATGGTCACCTCGTAGCGGGTTTTGCCACTACGTGCTGCATTTCGATTGCTTCGCACGTTGAAAATGCTCGGACTGATGCTAGAGGCGCCATTGTGATTGTTGTTGTTGTTGTTGTTGTTGCCGTTGTCAAATTCACATGCACGATGGCAATTACTGGCGCTGGCATTTCCAATGCAACCTGAAAGCGTATAATAAAATGTGAGAAAAATTTCGCATTTGAAAGAAGTCGAAGAATCGATGCAAATGCTGAATGCAAGAACGCTTTAATTTCGATTGAACTCAAGCTAGCTGGAATAATTTAATAATGCCCACTCATAGCCACACAAAGAACTAAAGCGAGCTCTGTAAAAATGCAATAAGAGACATTACAGCGCATGAAAAATGCGAGAAATATTTACGCCAAGTGCCAAACACTCTCTACGATAAACTTCCCGTCATCTGCATGCCTTAAGCCCCCCCCATCATCCCCACAGCTTAACTCTGTCCGCATTCTCTATGCATTTCCCACCTGACCCTTGTGCTTGAGCTTCAGCTTTACAAAACCGAATGTCAAATTCGATGACGTTGTCATACCATGAAGACATGTTGCCAGGGGAACAACACTCAAGCCAACAGATAGATTTCTGCTCTTCTGACATATGGAAAGCGAGTGGAATAGTTGCCATCTCAAAATGTGAAAACTATCAATTATTTATGCACCCGCCATATACATACAAATGTAAGCAAAATTTAATTTAGCATTAGAGAAAAGCATGCATGATGAAATCTATTTATTTTATTTTTATTTATTTATTTTTAATTTAGTTAAACCTAAGTTTTTCAATATCTTTAAATTTTTTATATTTTTAAATGTCTCAATAGCAATTTCTTTTCTTTTTTTATTATTAATAAATTGTTCAATATAAACATGTATTAAATCGAATGACAACAATTGTTCTTGGTAGAGCTGCGTCATCGATAGAATCGATAGACACTTAAGAGCGCAGTTCTAAAAACCTCAAGCATGGAAACTGATGCACTAGAGTACTGGAAACTAATATTTTATGACTTTAAATATCTTGCGAAATTATAGTAATAAATTCAATTGTCTTCAATGTGCCAAATCAGTTTATATTTTTTTTAAATCCAAAAAGAGCAGTGGGCAGCGGGAATTCTGGTTTTTTTTTTTAATTTATTACGCTCTTGTTATTTACTGAGCAATTTAACATCTTTTTGAGAATGTATGTACAATAAAATGTAGTTCATTCTAGTTGAATTAAAAACAAATAGTTCGGTATAAACAAAAATGGCGAAATGTATAACTTAACAGCCAAGAATTCAAAGGTTAACAGCGGAAGGACTTAAATGATAAAAAAACATGAATAGATATATTACAATTATTGCAAATGCAGTATAGCTGAAAGTTATATGGTAAACCAATTTGTGCTTGAAATATTTTCGGAATGGATCTGGAAGCTCCGTAAAGAGTCAAAAAAGAAAATGTTTAATCATTATTGGAAACGCTTTTTGTATTTTGCTTTCGATATCAGCATTAACTGATTGATGTAAATTGAAGCAGAAATGCTGCCATGACTACGAGTTGCCAAAATGAGTTGAATATTATGATTCGAACTATGGAAGACGACGATAAAAATAATAATTTTCATGAATTGGACGAAAGTGTGGACTATTTGTAAAAATAAAATCCTTAAAATGAAGCAAAAAACTTTAGTCTTTTTATCAGATTTGTTCAAAGAAATTTCAACATATTTTTAAATAAGTTTCCACTAAAATCTGTTTTTTTTTTGTAGTTAACAAAAGTTGACAACACTGATTATCTACCATCTTAGTTATATCCATTGAATCTGAAAGAATATTTAACAATTTGTGAGGGAAGTGTAAAAGCCATTATATCACAAAATTTAAATAAGTTATTTAAAAGTAATTCCCCAAATTAAAAAAAAAATCAATAATTTAGTTATAATGAAAAGTTGAGTTTTATAGCATTTTTATAACCGATAAATACGACCAGATAGACCTACAATGAAACAGACAACTAGTATACTCTGCCCTCTCCTTCTTTCTCTCTCTCTCTCTCTCTCTCTCTCTCTGTTTCTTCCAACAATTCTTATTCTAATCCCCGTAAATCGTAATTCTTAAAGAAAGTGCATACAAAGTTATATATATATAGTTCCCTACATTCGTCAACCTCTGTTAATTTTAAACACAATTTTTACAAAAACTTTCCGTAATTTAATATATGTCAATTGTCGTGGCAGAAATGTAGATAAATCATTTCATAAAATTGTTCGCTGCTCGCAACAGTTGCCGTTGCCCATTTGCAAAACAAATTCAACAATGAGTCGCGAGGCAAGAGAGACACAACCCGTCGTCATAGCTGGGACGCAAGTGAGACAGTCAGACAGAATAACAGATACTCTGCTTCTCTCTCATACACGCACACACACACTGCTCACAGTGCTGTGTGTGTGGGGGGGGTCGCGGGTCGAGTTCGCTCATGGGTCTCTGCCCCGAGCTGCGACCCCTTCTCGGTTTCTGTGCCAACACTTGGAATGAATGTTTCGTTTCGTTAAATGTTGCACAGCGTGCATCGAGTGCAATTTAAATGCTTAATTATTGCCTTAATTAAATTTCCTTCACTCCAGCTTCATTTTTAATTTGTTGCAATCTTTTCATTCCTTCTCTGCTCCTTATGCTCCTCCTGCTCCTGCTTCTCTCTGTGTTCCCTTTCACTGTTGTTTTAACAAAATATTTTTGTTTTTTTTTTTTCGGCACACACGCTCAATTAGTTATTGCTTGTTACGTCTGATTACATTTTATTTACTTTCTGTGGCTTTACTCACCCTGCGTCGCCTCAACTATTTCGGGTATTTCACATTTGGTTCCCTTGTAGCCGCTGGGACAGTGACAAGTTATGGCCGCATCGCCAATGTGCCTGCAATTTAAAAGCGAATAATCAGATCTCAAGTATTAAGGATCTAAATATTGGGATTTGAAATTACTTAATAGTAAATTTAAATCAATTTGCTGTTAGTTTAAAATGTCTAAAGAAATCTTATTTAAAAAGTAATATTATTAAATAATAATCAATAGTTAAATTAAAATTTATATTTAAAATCAATAAATTTAAAATAATAATAAAAGTAAAATAAATTTAGAAATATTATATAGAATATTATTAGCTTATATATTATAGTTAATAATATTCTATATAATATTTGTAAATTTATTTTATTTTTATTATGATTTTAAATTTATTAATTTTAAATATAAAAATTTTTTAAATATAGATTATTATGTAATAATATTATTAGCTTATGTACTATAGTTAATAATATTCTATATAATATTTGTAAATTTATTTTATTTTTATTATTTAATTTATGCTAAAATTTATAATTGGATTTTTTTTAAATTTATTCAGTTTTTAAAATATGAATTAAACCCAATTTATAATTAAATGTTATTGCCTGCCAAATCATTTGAAGTTTATCAGTTTAAGCAGCTCTACTGAAAATCAGTTATCAACAGCAACTTTGCAAAATTTATGAGAAAAGTTTAAAACTATTTTTATATAATGATTCGGGAAATTTAAACATCAAGCTTCTTATACCTTCTGCCAGATTCTCTCAATAAACTAAACACTTCAATGTTATTGAATCGCATTGTCTGATTTTGAATATTTGATTACCTTCTATTTATTTTCATTTATTTATATTTTTTTCTATCTATTTCCATTTATTCATAATTTGGCCTTTACTATTATCATATAAAATGTTTGTCTAACATTTGTTGAAAATGATTTATGTCCGGGCAAAGCAGGGTAATCGCAGCGGGAACATTTGCAAAACAATTGTGCAAATAAACCAAATTGAGTCCCACTTCAAAAAATTTATTAAAAGCTTTGACGCTGAATGAGTTTAGTTAGTGAACAAGAGTTTGGCACGCGAAACCAAAATGAAATTAGTTCAATAAAAATAGAGAAATTGAAATTTAAAATGGAATCATACGTTTAATGTACAAAGAGTCAAGAGACTATAATATAAAAAATATATATAATTTATTTGAGTTTTTGAATATGTGACGATGATAATTAATGATTTACTTCAAATGCTATATGAGAAAAAAACGCGCCTTTAAAGAAAATAAAATTTGTTGTAAATAAAGAAATAAAATTGAAATATTGTGTACATATGAACCTGAAAAATTTTAATTTCATACTGAAATTATAAAATAATATATTTATTTAATTTCAGATTTATAAGACAATATATGTATCTTAATATATATTAATAAGCTAGATATTATATTTTACATGGTTACATCATTTTCTTTAGGGTATAAATTAAAAATTAAATTTTTTTAATATATTTATTAATATTCACTTAAAATCTAAATATATATATAAATATAAATAAAGTCCAGTCTCGATAATTTGTAACCCTGTAAGTCGAAAATCACGATAAATGGAAAAAAATTCTATCCCCTTGAAAGAAATTATTTAATTTGTAAACATTCCATACAATTTGGTAGAAATATCTATGTGTATAATTTAAAATTTATTCTAATATTTATTATAATATGTATACATATTTTATTATATTAATTTTTATACCCTGAATAATATTGTGTTAGAGTATTTTCTTATAATGCAACCATATTTATAGATATTAAATATTCTTGCCAGGAAAATTTTCATTCCTGACTCTTGTTAAAGTTCATGTTTTGTTTCAACTGTACTCACTTGCATACTCCACCATTTTGACAAATATTTGTATGTGCATCCGTGCAGAGCGGTCCATGGCCGCAATCGCTGCCGCTGAAGCCGGGAAAACAGGCGCACGCATATGAGCTATAAGTAGATTAAAATGATTAATTAAAGTAAGTTTAAACTTTGCAGATATTTAACTTGGCAGACAGTTAAGCCGTCACGAGCCGGACATGATGTAGCTCTAGAGAGATTCCCATTCTCATTCTCCACTCTCATTTTTATACGTTCATGTGAATATGCGCAAATTAAAGTTTATCTTTCTCGTCTTTTTTTTTTCTATCTCAATATTTTGGTACGTGCCTAAGCGAATATTGTTGTTGAGGCGCAAATATAATTCCATCAACAGCAGCATCTGAGCATCTGAGTGCTAAGGTCACAGACTCGGCCCCCCAGGCAATAATTTAAAGAACTTGGCGCCAAGGATACATTCCAGGCTCGCAGGATACGGCCTACGTCATATCCGGCCACCTCACCGAGGCGCTGCTCACTCATTAAGTTCAATTGCAAGTAATTATGCGTACAGGCCGAGCACAGACCTTGAGCAGCTCAGCTCCGCTGCTCTCAGCTCTGCTCTGCTGCTGGCTCGGGAAAGTCGACATTTGCTGACTTTTTCATTAAATTATATTCAAATTGACTCTGGCGTCTCATGTGCAAATGTTTTCAACAGAAAACAGAAAGCTGAAAAAATTGTGTAAATCGATGCCAAAATCAGTTTAATTAGATTCGTGTGCGTTGTCAATTTCCATTTGAAAGCCACGCTGCACGAATTTAGGCAAATTGCAGTTCCACATTTGGAATCACAGAAATTAATTCACGCTAACAAAAATATTCTCGCTGACAATTTAATTGGGACGCGGCGCTTAGCCAAACTTGCAAAATACGTAACATAAACAAAAAGGTCGCCATTTATATGTTAAATAATTGCGCAGCCTTTTCCCATTCATTTTACGTTCCGGCTGTCCCAATGTCCGTCCGGTTTTGGTGGGTTGCTCGGTTTCTGTCGCACGCTTTTCAGCGGCAACAATCGCAGTTCTTTGTTGTTGTCTTTTATTTATTGTTGTTGTTGTTGTTGTTGTGGTTGTTGTTGCTGCTGTTGCCTGACACATGTCAACAGAAATTAATTTTTGGAAAACATTTACCAAATTGTTTAGGCGCAGCAACAAAACCAACTGAAGCAATTCAAATAAATTTTATTCGGAATGAATATGAATGTATATATCAGAAAATTGTTAATTAGATATCACTTCACATTTTTGATTAGAAAATTAACTGAACTGGCATATAAATTTATTTATTTTTTTATTTTTGCTATATTCATATTTCACTTAACAGCCAGCAGAGTTTTAGCCTTGAACGATTTTACAGATTTAAGCAGCATAAGCGAAGCTTTGCAGATTGGGGAAATATTATTAATATTAACTGTAATGAAACTATTAAAAATAAGAATAATGAATAGCAAATCCTAGCCACGATATGGAAACTTTAGTATATACTAATGTAAACGAAGCCAGTTTAACGTATAGACTTCTCCAACAATTGGCATTTTCAATTCTACAATTTTGTTCAATTCAACTCAGTTTTATTATTCTTAAAATAAAGCTAAATTGGGTTCTATATGACTTAAGAAAATATTTTATTATTATTATTATTATTATCATTATTATTATTATTATTTTTTTTTTATTTCATTTATAAATATTGATTATCGCTCTGATGACAATTGAATTTTTTTATTTTTATTTATTTATTTTTTTTTTTTTTCAATATACATGGGAAATATCAGAAAATAGTATATCCCTCGCATATGAACGGCAGAATCATGGCTAGCGATCATAAGCTCTGAACTAGTTATAGTGAATAGTAGAAAATTAGAATGGAATAGAATTAGAAGTAGAATAGGAAAGGCGGATAGCAGCAGCCGTACTGGATAGTCGTATGCAATGAAAATTCAATGCTACAAAGATGTTTAAAATCAGATCAAGAATATAATCAGATTTACGCTATAAATATTTAATAACTAGAGTGTAACTAAAACTAATTCCATAATAATAATCCAAATATTATAAAATTGTAGAATAAATTTTAAAGAAAATAGTCAAATTGGCTATATATATATATATATATATATATTTTAATATTATATATATATATATTTTTTTTTTCATTTAATAGTTTATAGATTTTTTAGCGCCAAATATTTTAAAATAATTATAAAAATTAGATATGGTATACTCTCCTAAAGGAATTTAATACAAATAACTAAAATAGTAATTCCTTCGCTAAAACATTTAAATTAGTTATATTTAAAGTTGTATTAATTATAGTATATTTTTATTTGTATAACTATATTTTATTATTATTTTATTGTTTTTCAAAGAAGCACACTTGGCATGCTTACCATTAAAAAACAATCTCAATAATTTTCGTAGTCTTTAGAGAGTAAAGTCTTCACATTAGCAAATTTTTCCCTCTTTACTTCTACATCAACTACAATATATATATATATATACATATTTATTTATATATGTATATATATATTTATATATACATATTATATTTAACTAGGCTCAACCTAATGACCTACTATTATTTTATATGGCACCAACTATTTATAGCCTCACTCATAGTCTAGACAAAATTAACATTTCCACACACACACACACACACACACACACACACACACACACACATGATAATAAATTGAAATGTGCTTTAATTACTTACAAAGTTTCGCGTACTAATAGTTTATTTGCTTGAATGTCAAACTTTGTTCGTGTATCAATGGCAAAGAACAAAGTACAAACTAATTGATCTGCTATTAGGTCCATGGGCAATGCGGATTAGCTGATAGCTGTGTGAACATGTGTTGGCCTTTGCTGCATGTTAAGTATACGTCGAGTTAGCCGTAGGCCATCAAAAGAAACGAAAGCGAAAAACTTTTCGCCAATAACTTTAACGAACAAAATCAAAATGTGCCCACAGGGCATGACAATGGGAAAAATATGAAGGCGACAAGAAAACTTTTACTTTCAGTACTTTTTTTTCTCTCTCTCTCTCTTTTTTTTTTTGAGGTAGGCTAACTTTCTCCACATAGACTGCTTGGACCTTGGGCAATGCGTGCGATGCTTAAATTTTGAATTTAGCAATAATTATTTGCTAGAGCTGATGCCATGACTTGCTCTGGCCGCCATAAATTAAAGCACGATTCGTTGCCTTAACCGAATTCGAACTGCTTTTGTTGCCTACGGCTCTATATATCATATATTGTGTATGCTATGCATACTATATGCCACGCCCATTGTTTTGTGTCTGTCTGTGTGTGTGGAACAACAAACACGCTCTTGCACGGAAGTTCTCCTTGTTGTTGCTTGACTTAAGTATATATAAGTAATTGTGCCTTTGTCTAGCGGAAATTAATTGCCTCTGTGTTCGGGCATCTGCGGCGCATGCATTTACAAGCCTCTTACGGAACGTCCTTGCGTGTCCTGCCGCCTGTGACGGAAACGTTTGCCCAAAATAAATGCCACATGCCACAGCGAAACTCGTACAAAAAAAAAAAAGAAAAAAAAACTGCTGAGTCGACACAACTTTAAATATACTCTACTTAAATCTACACATCATATATAAATTTATATATTGTATACTGTTTGGAAAGTTTGAAATTCATTTGTATGTAAGTGCAAAATACTTTTTTAATATTTTAATCCTCTTTATAGTGTTTACAAATCATTGAGAGAGAGAGAGAGAGAGAGAGTATATGAATAGGGAGTCGAGTCGAGTTGAGTTGAGTTTGAATGCCTATTGCTCGCACAGGTTTTTCACAATTTTTCTCTCTATAGAGAATCGTTGAAATTCACCTGCAGCTGTTTTCCCATATGCCGGTAGTTTTTCTGCATATTTTTAGATTTTCACTGTTTTTTTCTCTCTCTCTTTCTCTCTCTCGCATGTTTTTGCGGATTTAAAAGTTTTTTACAGAACAAAAATGTTGGCATTTGAAGTTGTTTAAAAATTATTTTACCCTATGTGAGTTGTGCCAAAGAGAGATAGATTTAATAGGTTTAATTTTTTTCATAAAATCCAATTTATTTGATTTTTGATTTTATATTTAATTAATTTAAAAAAAAAGAAGGAAATCTCATATATATATATATATTTTTTTATATTTAATTTAAATTAAATGAATTGTACCGTAATTAAATTCTATTTTGCATTTACATTTTCCTTACTTAGTTTACTATTTCCAGGGTATCTCTGCATCTTTCATTCTTTAGCATTTCATTATTATTTTGCTGATATTTATGCCTGCCTAGCGGGCTTCTCTTTCTGTTTCTATCATACAAAGCTGCATTGTTTTGATTATGAAATTGAGCTGCTCGCCATGCATTTTAAATTCATTTTAACATTTTTAAAAACTTCTCGACAATTAAAACTGCGTGCCAAAAGCTGTTATTCTTTTATGTGCTGCCACTCGAAAAAATGCTGACAGCAGAGTGCACAAGAGCAGCGAGCAGAGAGCAGAGAGCAGAGAGCTCAAAGTGCAGACTGCAGACTGCAGTCGCTTGGCTGCATTTGGCGAATCGCAGAATGAACTAATAATTTCCATGACACACAGCCAAATGAGTGTATCTGCTGTGTGTGTGTGTGTGTGTGTGTGTGTCTGTGTCAGCCAATGGCGCGTTGATGTCATGAACATGTCATACGGGCAAATACTGGCAACATTCCCTCTGCTCAGCTGCACTTACGACCAAGCGACAGTAAGCAGACGAAAAAAAAAAAAAAAAAGAATTAAAGGCAACTCAGATGTCAGCTATACGCTGAGAGAAAAAAACGTGTGTTATACATTGCAAGCATATATGTATGTACATATGTATGTATAAGAGTGCTCACTCTGCATAAGCCACTCTTACAATCGAGCATAATTACTCAGTTATTGAGTTTTGATAAGGATTTGACATATGGAATATTCCTTCATTGGTTTGATGTGTTTATGCTTTATTCATTGTGTTAGTATTAGTGATCGTAATGATTATAAAATTTATAAAATTAAATTAAATTAAATATAAATATATAAAATATATAAACAAATAATAATTAATAATTATTTTGAGCTGTAAAAAAATTTAAATTGATTTAATTGATAAAAATTACAAATAAAACGAAAATAAAAATTATATATTAAACATAAAATTAAATAGAAATAATTAATAATTAAAATTAAATGACAAACATAAAATTTTATATTAAATATAAATTAAAATTAAAATTAAATGATAAAAATTAAAAATAAAATATTAAATATTAAACAAAAATTAAGTATTAGATACAAATTTAATATTTTAAAAATTAAAATAATATAAATAAACATAAATTTTTATATAAAAATGAAATCATAACTTTTTTTCAGTTTTTATTATAAAAATAGAAAATTACACTTATGACCTAATTATTATTTTTTAGATTGAAAATTAAAATTGAATTGAAATACCCTTTGATATAATGGAGCTATATAAATAAATATAAATATAAATATATATATATATATATATATATATATATATATATATATATGGCCCACGCATTATTACTTTTCAGTTGATTTATTAAATGTATGTATATACGTACATATTTAATTATCTGCCTATCCACTTGTCTCTATTCTAAAAATTATAAAGTAAAAAAAAACTTCATTGATATTAAAACGTGTTTAAGAAATTTCTGCCGAACAAAGAAATAAGTAGCCTAAAACCCCTCATTAGATTATTGGGTATATTTTTGCAGAGAAATATTATAATTATATTATTATCAATATATTATTATTATATTATTATCATTATATTATATTATATTATATTATATTATTATTATTATTATATTATTATCATTATTTTATTGGTTTACTAAATAACATAATTCCAATAGTAGTAATAGCTTCTTCTGGTCATGCTTTTTTTTTTTGTTCTATATATTTTCTTTTTCGCAAATTTTTTAACATTTTCTTCATCTAAAATATAGCGCATTTTCTTTTAGTGCCTTTAGCTTGGCATTTTTGAGTCGCTGTCTAACATTTCTGTTAGACTTCTTGACACAATGCCAAAAAGCATCGGCAGTGCCAAGAGACATGGAAAATATGAAAAGCGGCTAGTTGTATCTCATGGTAACTACACTTAAAGCCAGTGCAGTGCAGCA